>JBBBDQ010001947.1:265000-702500 GCA_037127315.1 Ascarosepion bandense
TCAACACAAAACCTAGCTAAGAACACTTATAGTACAGCTGTGTAAATTTTCAAGAAAATCGATTCAGCCGTTTCGGAGTCTATAGGTAACGGACACACACACACACACAGACACACACACACATCTACACACACAGACAAATTTATAAATAAGTTTATATATATATATGTGTGTGTGTGTGTTTGTTTTATTTAACCAACCGCTTTCTGCTATACTTTTAGCCATTATCAAGTATGAATTTTATTTTACTTTTAACTGAATATATAGATTGTTTTGTGTATGTATCTAGAATTATAGGAATGTTTTATTTTCTAAACACAGCACATTGTGGCTAGTTTCATAGTTGATATTATTGAGTGTTGGCTTTTTTCTTTTTTATTAATAATGCTTCCATTATTTTTGGTTCTTTTTTAGATGTGGATGATGCTATTCTATTTTGTATTATCAATGAGTAAGTTACAGAGAGAGTTTGGTAGGTCTACATGTGTATTTAAATGAGATCTAATAAAATTATGGTCGGAGAGCTGTACTGTAAGTCTTATTAAACATATAATATTACAGAGAGAGTTTGGTAGGTCTACATGTGTATTTAAATAAAACCTAATAGAGCAATGATCAGAGAGATGAGCCTTCTTGCTAAACATGTAGTATATTTAATGTAATTATTTATGAATTGGGATTGATCAGGAGCAGATTTCCTTAAAGAACACGTGAAATCCTAAACAATATTGGTTCTGTATAATTTAGATCTTGCAGTTGATATATTATTTTTGAAAATATTTGGATTCATAAATAATCATATGGGATATACTACAACAAGTGTGCTATCTTTTACAAGCCTTAACCAAGGTCCGATCAGCATAATTGCAGTATAAATCACAATAGATACTGTAGATTGAGTGGGTGACTCTAATAGAAAATTGTAAGTAGATAGGTGTTCCTGGAAATGAGTAAGCCAGCTATTATGTCTTAATATATAGTCATCCGCAGACAGATTTGTTTCACTGTATCACAGCTCATCAGTACGGTTAGATATCCGATTGCTTCTAGCCCTCGTTGAAACCCGACCGAACTGACAATCGGCAATTCTACCTTTGATCTATGGGCGATCGGTAAAGGAAGGCGGACTTTAGCGTGTTATATACAATGTAAACAAAACACAGGCCAGTATCCGAGAGTGTTCCAATTCATTACTGCATGAACGATGCGGAGATGCGTGAGTAGCTACTGTTTTTTCAAGTTTGATTTATATATATATATATATATATATATATATATATATATATATAGGATTCATGTGGTGAGTTTATCACTTAACTGAGAAGAGTCATGCCGACTTCGAAATTTCGTAGTAAAAGCAACAATGCTGTCACTAAGCATTATCACAACTCAACACCCTCTCTCTCTTTATATATATATATGTGTGTGTGTGTGTGTGTATGTGCAAATGGACTTTGTATATACATATATACTTTGAACTGAATTGTGTTCAGCATGAGAAACTCAAGAGAGATTGTCACATCGGCACAAAAGAATGTAAGACCGTAGCAGGACTAAAAAGCAACATCCATGTTGCGTATGTTTACGGCTACATCACAATGAAAAACCGGTCCCCATAAAATCAATGAAGTTAAGCAACGTTGATCCCAGTCAGTATCTAGATGGGTGATCGCTTTAGAATATCAAATGCTTTAGGCTTGGATGGGCGGGTGGTGTAATGGTTGAGGGCTCGGAATTGCTAATCAGAGAGCCACATTCGAATTCCAGTTAAGCCCATTAATTCACTACTCACAAATGCCCTTGGAAAAGGTATGAATCCATATATTCTCCTTCTGACTATGTGTTAATTTGTGAAACGTGTATCACTAAACCATTATTATCTTTTAAAAAATTCTTACATTCTAAAAATATTTTCTGGCCTTAAATAACCTGGGAAGTTTTGATTAACCATAGAAAATGAATAAATGAATCATTTATTTTTGAGTATAAATATAACGAAGGTATTACTCAAAACCTAGTGATGACAATTCATGATATATTTATTTTAAAATCGGTTTCACCACTAGCAAGGCCTTAAAGCTACTTAGAAACAAGGGGTTACTGAGTGTCGAAGAATTAGGAACAGAGACTTTTAAAATGAACAAAAAGAGAAGAAGAGTAATCAGAAAGTCAAAATTTAGCGATTTTGTTTTAATTCTTAAATATTTATTTTCATTTTCTATTTATTTTTTGCGGATTAAAGATGGCTGAAAATAAAGCTGGAAATTATGGAAAGCTGGAAGGCATGGAAAGCTAGAAATCATGGAAAGCTGGAAATCATGGGAAGTTGGAAAGCCTGTAAAAGCTAAGAAGCATGGAAATAATGGAAAGCTGGAAAGGATAAAAAGCTGAAAAATATAGAAAGCTGGAAATCATGGAAAGCAAAAAATCATGGAAAGATAGAAATTATGGAAAGCTGGAAGGCATGAAAAGCTGGAAATCATGGAAAGCTGGAAGGCATAAGAAGCTGGAAATCATGGAAAGCTGGAAAGAATGGAAAGCTGGAAAACATGGAAAGCTGGAAATCATTGAAAGCCGGAAAGAACGGAAAGCTAGAAATTATGGAAAGCTGGAAGGCATGAAAAGCTGGAAATCATGGAAAACTGGAAAGCATGGAAAGCTGGAAATCATTGAAAGAATGGAAAGCTGGAAATCATGGAAAGCTGAAAAGCATGAAAAATTGGAAATCATGGAAAGCTGAAAAGTATGAAAAACTGGAAATCATGGAAAGAAAAAAGTATGGAAAGTTGGAAATTATGGAAAGCTGGAAGGCATGAAAACCTGGAAGTCAAAGAATGCTGGAAATCATGGAAAGCTGGAAGTCATGAAAAGCTGGAAATCATGGAACGCTGGAAAGGATGGAAAGCTGGAAAGGATGAAAAGCTGGAAATCATGGAAAGAATGGAAAACTGGAAATCATGGAAAACGCAAAAGCATGGACAGTTGGAAATCATAAAAAGCTGGAAAACATGGAAAGCTTGAAATCATGGAAATCATGGAAAACTGGAAATCAGAGAAAGCTGGCAAGCACGGAAAGCTGGAAAGCTGGAAATCATGGAAAGAATGGAAAGCTGGAAATCTTGGAAAGCTGAAAAGCGCGGAAAACTAGAAATCATGGAAAGCAAAAAGTATGGATAGCTGGAAATTATGTAAAGCTGAAAGGCATAAAAAGCTGGAAATCATGAAGAGCTTGAACGGATGGAAAGCTGGAAATCATGAAAAGCTGGAAATAATGGAAAGATGGAAATTATGGAAACTGGAAGGCATGGAAAGCTGGAAATAATGGAAAGCAAAAAAGCATGGAAAGCTGGGAATTATGAAAAGCTCGAAGTCAAGAAAAGCTGGAAATCATGGGAAGCTGGAAGGCATGAAAAGCTGGCAATCATGGAAAGCTGGAAAGCATGGAAAGCTGAAATGTATGGAAAGCTGGGAATCATGGAAAGCTGGAAAGCATGGAAAGAATGGTAAATTGGAAATCAGAGAAAGCTGGAAAGCATGTAAAGCCGGAAATCATGAAAAGCTGGAAATCATAGAAAGCTGGAACGGATGGAAAGCTGGAAATCATGGAAAGCTGGAAAGCGTGGAAAGCTGGAAATCATGAAAAGAATGGAATGATAGAAATCATGGAAAGCTGGAAAGCTGGAAATCATGGAAAGCAAAAAAGTGAGGAAAGTTGGAAATTATGGAAAACTGGAAGGCATGAAAAGCTGGAAAGGACAGAAAACTGGAAATTATGGAAAGCTGGAAAGAATGGAAAGATGGAAATTATTGAAGCTGGAAGTTATGGAAAGCTGGAAGTAATGGAAAGAAAAAAGCATGGAAAGCTGTCAAATATGAAAAGCTGAAAGTCTTGAAAAGCTCGGAATCATGGGAAGCTGGAAGGCATGAAAAGCTGGAAATCATCGGAAGCTGGAAAGGATGAAAAGCTGGAAATCATGGAAAGCTGGAGAGCATGGAAAGCTGGAAATCATGGAAAGAATGGAAAACTGGAAATCATGGAAAGTTGAAAAGCATGGAAAACTGGAAATCATGGCAAGCTGCAAAGCATGGAATGCTGGAAATCATAGAAAGCTGTAAAGGATGGAAATCTGGAAATCATGGAAAGAATGGAAAACTGAAAATTATGGAAAACTGGAAAGTTTGGAAAGCTAGATATCATGGAACGCTGGAAAGAATGGAAAATTGGAAATTATGGAAAGCTAGAAAGCATGGAAAACTGGAAATCATGGAAAGCTGGAAGGCATGGAAAGCTGGAAATCATGGAAAGAATGGAAAGCTGGAAATCATGGAAAGCTCAAAAGGATCGAAAACTGGAAATCATGGAAAGCAAAAAAGTATGGAAAGTTGGAAATTATCGAAAACCAGAAGGCATGAAAAGTTGGAAATCATAGAAATCTACAAAGGATGGAAAGCTGGAAATCATGGAAAGCTGGAAAGAATGGAAAGATGGAAAACATGGAAAGCTGGAAGGCATGGAATGCTAGAAATAACGGAAATCAAAAAAGCATGTAAAGCTGGAAATTATGAAAATTTGGAAGGCATGTAAAGCTGAAAATCATGGAAAGCTGGAAGGCATGAAAAGCTGGAAATCATGGAAAGCTAGAACGACTGGAAAGCTAGAAATCATGGAAAGCTGGAAAGCATGGAAAGCTGGAAATCATGGAAAGTTGGAAAGCATTGAAACCCGGAAATCATGGAAAGAATGGAAAGCTGGAAATCATGGATAGCTGAAAAGTATGGAAAGTTGGAAATTATGGAAAGCTGGAAGACATGAAAAGCAGGAAATTGTAGAAAGCTGGAAAGGATGGAACGTTTGAAATCATGGAAAGCTGGAAAGAATGGAATGATAGAAATTATGGAAAGCTGGAATGCATGGAAGCTGGAAATAACGGAAAGCAAAAAAGCATTGAAAGCTGGAAGGCATGAAAAGCTGGAAATCATGGAAAGCTGGAAAGGATGGAAAGCTGGAAATCATGGAAAGCTGGAATGCGGGAAAGGCTGGAAATCATCGAAGGATTGAAAAACTGGAAATCATGGAAAGCTGAAAAGCATGTAAAGCTGGAAATCATGGAAAGCTGGAAAACATGTAAAGCTGGAAATCATGAATTTTGGAAAGCATGGAAAGCCGGAATCATGGAAAGAATGGAAAACTGGAAATCATAGAAAGCTGAAAAGCATGGAAAACTGGATATCATGGAAAGCAAAAAGTATGCAAAGTTGGAAATTATGGAAAGCTGGAAGGCATGAAAAGCTGGAAATCATGGAAAGCTGGGAAGCATGGAAAGCTGGAAATCATGGAAAGAATAGAAAGCTGGAAAGCATGGAAAGCTGAAAAGCATGGAAAACTGGATATCATGGAAAGCAAAATGGACGCAAAGTTGGAAATTATGGAAAGCTGGAAGGCATGAAAAGCTGGAAATCATGGAAAGCTGGGAAGCATGGAAAGCTGGAAATCATGGAAAGAATGGAAAGCTGGAAAGCATGGAAAGCTGAAAAGCATGGAAAACTGGATATCATGGGAAGCAAAAAGGACGCAAAGTTGGAAATTATGGAAAGCTGGAAGGCATGAAAAGCTGGAAATCATGGAAAGCTGGAAAGGATGGAAAGTTGGAAATCATGAAAAGCTGGAAAGAATGGAAAAATAGAAATTATGGAAAGCTGGAAGGCATGGAAAGCTGGAAATAATGGAAAGCAAAAAAGCATGGAAAGCTGGAAATTATGAAAAGCTGGAAGGCATGGAAAGTTGGAAAGCATTTTTGTAGATAAAATTTGGCTGGAAATCATGGAGCCGGAAGGAAGAAGTGCTAGAAAAGAAACTGCTAGCATAGAACTTACGGTTACATCTAACCATATTAATTGTAAATTGATGAAATACGTTTGGTTTGGTTTGATTGTTTAATAACATATCACCTCCTAATGGCTTATTAATGACGAACATTTCAATTTCTGATAATTTTTCTTGAGTTTTTTTTAATATTTTCATATTTTAACCCCAGTTTTGGGGTTCACTATTTACCCATAGTTAAAAAAATACTACCACTGTCTGTATTTATATATGTATATAATGCGATGGGTAAATTCGCTATTTCATTTTTTAAATTTCGCACATGCGTATTTTTGTATTTTTATTTTGTCGACTGTAAAGTATACTAGGGTTAACTTAGCTGTGAGAAAAAGAGCACTATGATGCAATTCTCTCTGCGAAGAATTTGGAAACGGCATGCTGTACTGCTTGACATTCGTGCCAGAAACCCCAATGCGAACACTTCAGAATATTCTGGATGTCAATCTGAGGATAGTTCAGAGGATTCAGAAAGAGCTGAATGTGTCTAATCGTAATTTAAAAAAAAAATTCGGAGTGATCAGTGGTGATTGCGATGTTACGCCTCAATCTATCTTCTTATAAGCTATCAGACTCAACACGGATGCCTACATCAAGTGCCTTGAGGAGATAGTGCTGCCCTGTGTCTAGAGGGTGGCTGCTGGAAGCACCATGTCACACAAGCAAAAGAAACCAGTCATGGTTGTCAGACAATTTCAGCGATCACATCACCCCTACATCTAGCCACTTAATTCCTCAGACTGAATGAGTGGGTCGCAGTTGAGCAAGAGACCAACAGAACTCTTTGTAACACCAAAATGACGGCAAGGATTATGAAAGCATTTACCAATTTGTACAAAAAGACCACCCAGAAGAGCTGCAGGAGATCCCGAAGTCGTTTGGAAGTTGTGGTTGTAGTCAATGGGGATTTTATTGAATAAATGTACTCCTTAGTATTTCAAGATATTTTTGTCTGATTTTGGGAAATATATCTGTTAAAATGAGATGTCAGTGTTGTTTTCATTTTTGCATCATTGAGACGACAATTTATCAATCGCACGCTGTATGTATGTATGTATATATATATGTATGTATGTATATATGTATGTATGTATGTATATATGTATGTATGTATGCATATATGTATATGTATGTATGTATGTATGTATGTATGTATGTAGGTAATACTAAACGGTACTTTCTGCTGACAAACGCATTCGCGCAATGACAAAAACCCGATTGTCTTCCCACGCATGAAAATAGCTTTTTTTTTTCTCTTGTACTTACAATATATCTTACATCTGTCTGTTTGGCCATTCAGCGCCGACAACGTTTGAATCGACAATACTAACTGCGAAATGCTTGATCAATATCAACTTCGCCATTTCTATCAGATTAGTGAAAATAGCAGAAAAGAACTTTCAAGAAAAAAAAAATAATGAAAAAAAATGAGATACATAAAAGAGAAACATAGACAGAATTAAAGAATGGGATTAAAAAGAGGAAATAAAAAATCAAGAAAGTATAAAATCGAAATAACGGAGAGAAAACTAAGAATGAGGACAAAAGCATTTAAAGAAACAGCGATAAAGTGAAAAGAAAAAGCGGAAAATTAAAAAATTAAAAGCGGGAAAGTAAAAAGTAAAGGCGGGAAAGTAAAAAGAAAACGCAAGGAAGTAAAAAGAAAAGCCGGAAAAGAAAGAAAAAAAAGCGGGAAAGTAACAGAAAAGGCGGGAAATTAAAAAGACAATGCGGGAAAATAAAAAAAATGGCGGTAAGTAAAAAGTAAAGACGGGAAAGTAAAAATAAAGGCGCGAATTTAAAATTGGAAAAGGAAAGAATAGAAAAAGAAAAAGGATAAAAAGACATGGTTTTTATTTGTTGCTACTGAAAAGACCATCTGGTGTTCATTTAATAATATCCGTCCATAATTCATGCTTTGTTTTCTCCCCATCAAAACCCATCTTCTCTTTTCTTATTCTCGTGATCAAATCAAACTTTAGGAAATAAAAAAATCGTCTCTGCCCGCCATTACATTATGGCCCACTAACATTTTACGCTTTTCTGATGATCTTTTTTTTTTTTTTTGCTTTTTGTTCCACTGGTGAGCCGTCCACGTGAACAATTTGTTGTAGTGCAGTGGATATCGGCTCGGAACGAGAAATCAGGGCCCGAGTTCGAATTCCAGTAAAATCTCTTGCATTCACTTACGCACAGATACCCCTGAGAATGGTATTCATCCATTTCTTCCCTCCAGTTATGGGTTAAATAATAGGACAGATTGGATTCTATGGTCTTGGCTGGCAACCATTCTATCGCAGAGAGTAATGGCAACCTACTGCGGAATAATCTTATGCGAAGTCAGTCATGTTTCTTTCGAGACATGATCGCCCAAAGCGTGTATCATGTATGGCGCTTAACTGACTGACTGACTGAATTGACATCTAGGTCCCACCCTTTTACAGTTACTGACACTTCTACTCAAACACTTTCTTTTCTCGCACTTTCCATCTGTAGAAGGCCCTCCATTTACTTGCTTCCCTGATAGCTATAATCCCCGAAAAATTTAAATGAAGCGTCAATTTTCATCTTCCATTTTCTTGAATCCTGTTAATTATTTATCCTTTCTTTAATACCCCTTCTACCCAGTCTTTTACTGTCACCCCCTGTGCACTGGTGGCGATCCCTTCTTGCTTGGGGGTGAAATGATTAAAAAAATAATTTAAGAGTCTTTTTACTTCCATGTGACCTGTCCCTCCTGAACGTGAGTGATCATGACACTCCACAGCTTTCTAACATTTTGTAAATCATGTTTGTCTATTTAATAGTTGACAAATCGGAGAAACCAAAATCAAAGAAGTAAAAAAATATCTAGGAAGTGATCTAACTGAAGGCGGAAAATGTGGCACTGCAATCCGAAGACGCGTTGGGATAGCCAAAGGTGCATTCAAAAAGCTAAGTAGAGTATGAAGA
Organism: Ascarosepion bandense; assembly: GCA_037127315.1. Taxonomy (NCBI): domain Eukaryota; kingdom Metazoa; phylum Mollusca; class Cephalopoda; order Sepiida; family Sepiidae; genus Ascarosepion; species Ascarosepion bandense. The sequence continues at coordinate 273,834 of JBBBDQ010001947.1, forward strand.
GACAGAAAACATCATTAGAATCAAAGAAAAAACGTACTGAACTGTTATGTGATATTTGTCTCCCTATATAGCAGTGAATGCTAGACAATCTCCTCAAAGATGAAGATGAAACTTGGGGCAACAGAAATATGGTTCTACAGAAATATACTGAAGATACAATAGACAGAAAACTTCACCTCTTGCTGACAACCATACATTCTGTCTTCTTACACTAGATAGTTTTTTCTTCTGGCCTTCCTTTACTTGGCCTCTTCATCTTGCTGAATGTTATGGTGCCCTATCTACATTGGAATGAACTCTTCCTCCTTCATAGATACTAAACTGCGTTACTTCTTGGAAGGCAGTCGAGACACAGTGTAACTTGACTGTTCGGACGCACACTTATATATGCTGACTAATAACACTCTTATTTTGTATATATGTTCTGCTATTCCAATACACTGGTTCAGCCTACCTTCTTCTTTTCGTGTCTTTCTTTCTGGCCCTAACAGGCCACAACACTGACAACCATACGTTATGCTTTCTTACAATTGATGTTTAGTCTTTTCTTTTTTTTTACTTGTTCTCTTCCTCTTGCTGAGAACCATATATCCTGTCTTCTTACACTTGATAGTCTTTTCTTCTTGCTTTCCTTTACTTAGCCTTTTCCTCTTTCTGACAACCATATATTCTGTCTTGTTAGACATAATAGTCCTTTTCTCCTGTTTTTTTTTTTACCTTGAAAGCTCCTGTATCATAATGTCATCTGTGTACTTTATATCTTTAAGATTGCGATAAACAATAATAAATTTTGGTAGAACCCCATCTCCCTTGGGATAACCTTGCTGTAAAGGTGTTACGTCGGGTAACAGAATTATGTGAAATAATATAAAACAACGTAATAGTATAAAAGTAGGTGTATTAACAGGAAAGAGAAGTATTTACAAGAGGTGAGGATTAATAGAAAACAGAACCAGGTAATTAGTATACAGTATCGTCGTAGAGACGTGATAGATTGACTAGTAGAACACTTCCAGTGCAATACCGGAAATACCCGACTGATTCGCTCACTCGACTTCCTTACTCGACTTCCTTACTCGACTTCCTTCCTCGAGGTATAATCACTACTATCTTATATAGTGATTTGAATAGTCCATTTTCCGTGGAAAGGTGGAGAGCGCCCCAACAAAAGGTTAAATAAATCTGGTCAAAGGACACGTTCTTATCGTATGCCTCTTTCTGTTTTTTTGTTTATTCACTCCATTCATTTCATATCCCTATGCAGACGGTTTGCTTTCTCTGTAACTTCTGAATTATTCTAACATTCTTTCGATGGTCCTTGGGCATGACGGTAAACTGCATCCGGCAGCAAGGCCTCTAATTGGGAGGTTGTGAGGAGCATGGAATCACCTCTTAATTGCTGTTGTTCTCAGCTTCAACCTGACTTGGAGTGATAGCATATGTTAGAATCCCAGCAAATAGGCAAATAGTTAACCCCCAAATTGGAGTCAAAACACCATGAAAGTATAAAAATACCCTTTTATAGTAATATATATATATATATTTTTTTTAATCATATCACCCCGAGCAAGGTGATGTGCAGGGGGCTACATAAGAGAGATTCGAAAAGAGAAAACCGGGAACCGCATCCTAAACTGGAAACAAGGGATGAGCCTCTTCACCTGTTCAATAGACATGGGTGGAGTGTGAACCGGGCTATCGTTTAGTCTATCTACTCCAATTGAAGAAAAAAAGAGTGGGAAGATTGGAAAAAAGAAAACCTGAAATCACATCCTAAACAGGAAACAAGGGATGAGCCTCTTCACCTGTTCAATACATGAGGATGGAGTGTGAACCGGGCGATAGTTTAGTCTATCTACTCCAATATACATACAAGCAGACTTTTATAAAAAATAAATATTTTTGAAGGAAAAAATTATTCTTAACAAAACATTTTTGAATACAAAATTAGGAGACATTTTCAGTTTTCTAAGCTAAAAAAAGAATAAAAACAAAAAAAATTTCATTAAAATCTAACTAAATCAACCTTCTTAATATAACCTAACATTAAAAAAAACCCCAACTTTTTGGCATTAAATAACCCACAGAAGTTTAAACAAAACTCAAACTCAACTCAGAATAAATCAAGTATTCCTTGCAGTTCAAACAGGAGTGTGTGTCGTCAGTCAGTTAAGTGCCATACGTGAAACACGCTTTGGCTGTCATATCTCTTTCCGAGACATGACTGACTGGGCAGAAGATTATCCCGCAGTAGGTTGCCATTGCTTTCTGCGGTAGATTGGTTGCCAGCCAAGGCTATAGAACCCAATCTTTCCTGTTATTTAACCCATAACTGGAGGGAAGAGACGGACTAATACCTTTCCCAAGGGTATTTGTGCGTAAGTGACTGCAATGGATTCAACTGGAATTCGAACTCTGCTCCCCGATTTCTCGTTCCGAGCCGATATCCACTGCACCACAACGCACATCAAATTCTTTTGCTAATCTATAAAACATAACCATAAATTCTGCTGCAGGTAGATGTGTAGTTCTATCCAATATTTGTTCATAAATATAGCATTTCTTGATCCAGTGTCCATGAAAAAGCCACACAGTTATTGGCCTTTCTTTTTTCTTTTAATTTTTGTCTAATTCTACATCGCGCTCTATTCATTAGGATTCGTATTATAAGTTTGATTATGTGGTTCATCAAGGTGATTCTCCGATGGAGCTCACATTCATTTACATCTAATTTCTAAGTGCTTCGAAGATGGACTTACTAAGTTCTTCCGCTATGTCGCCACTTTCATATTTAATTTATTATTTCTCTTATCTTGTCGATTTCTATTACGATATCACCTTCTGCATTGCTCCTGTTCATCTTCATTGCGCTGATCTCATTTCATAATTTGATATTTCTGGTCCTTTCATGTTCTTGTTTAAAAAACAATTCAAATTGTTTAAAAAAATTATAAATAATTATAAAATATTTTACATATTTAAAAATTTTTAAATATTTAATTTTAAAAAGACTTGAAAAATCATAAAAATTTAAGGATTTAATGAAATTAAAAAAGATTAATGATATTACTTTAGGTTAAAATTTAAGGATTTTTAAAATTTCATTTTAAAATTAAAATGCTTAAAAAAATAACCAAATAAGTTAACAAATTTAAATTTAAATGGTTAAAATTTAAGAATTTTTAAAATTTAATAAAAATATTACAAAATTTTAAATATTTAAATATTTTAAATATTTAAAAAATTATAAAGATTATAAATAATTATGAAGTTCATAATTTGATATTATTTCTGTTTTTTTCATATTCTTGTCTATTGTATTGTGTAGGTCTCTCTCTCTCTCTCTCTTTCTCTCTCTCTCTCATCGGGATAGTTTCAACTAATTCGCCACCACTATGGAGTTATTTTTTTATTTAATGTTTCTTCCTTTGATTTTCTACAACTTGGTGATGAGCATACATTTTGTTCTATTAATTATTTTATTCTTTGTGCAAATTTAACTTATCTATTTCTTTCTATTCATGCACATTTTTCTTTAACTGGCTTATGTTTGTTTATCATTTTTGTGTTTAATTTTCTTTACTATGTACCTTTCCTTTGCATTGTTTGTTGTCTCTTTTTCATAATTTTGATAATTTCATCTGTTATTCATATTTTTCTTCTCTTGTCTTGTTTTCCTAATGATGGTCTTATTCACCCATGTTAACTAATGCATCTCTCAATGAATTCTACTTTGAAATTGTAGAATCATTAATCAATAGTAGTAATAGTAGTAGTAACTGTGAATAATTAACAGGCTTGGTAATTGAATTTTCTGATGTATCATAATATCTAAGAAATATATAAACCGCTAACAAGTGTCGGGATTGAAAAATACTCGTGGAAATCCCCCGATTGCATCGTTATTTAATCAACTATTGCATTAACATTCACAGGTATAAATGCAAGTCATTTCACTGAAGCAGGTGTTTCTTTTTCTATTTCACTGAAGCAGACTTTTTTCCATTTCACTGAAACACGTTTTTTTTTCATTTCACTGAAGCAGACAATTTTCCATTTCACAAATGAAAACATTTTCCAACATTTTCTTGAAGCAGACTTTTCTTTTCCATTTCACTGACGCAGAAGTTTTTCCATTTCACTGAAGCAGATGTTAAACATATGAATGCGTTATCGCTTCTTCTTTCTTTCTTTTTTCTTTTTCTCACTAAAAACTAAACAGGATGCGATATGTCACGTCTTTCTTTTCTCGTGATCCAAACAAATTATTCTATTATTTATGAGGTATTGACAGGGTATAACGTACACGCTAACGATTGAACGAAGGGAAAAAGCTGAATTATATTTTATTCATATAAATAAAAAATACACCCGACACGTCTCAACCTGTGCAGAGGTTAACCAAGTATTTTACTGGTATTGAAGGAAAAAATGTTACCAGCAATATATTTATGAAAAAAAAATACTGCCAACAATATGTTTATAAAGAAAAAATATTACCAACAATACATTTTTGAAAAAAAATATTAACAGCAATAATTTTTTAAGGGAAAAATATTACCAACAATATGTTTATGAAGAAAAAATATTACCAACAATACATTTTTGAAAAAAAACCGATTAACTCAAGAGTTTCACGTCAAAACGCTCATCACAGCTAAATGTTCCTTAGATCTGTATTTAGATAGATCACCTAAGTAGTTACTGAAAAAGACATTGGCCAATTCATAATCATTTTGGTATCTGTGGTTCGTTTTAGGGAATTGGCACATTTTTGAAAGCAAACATATGTTTTCTCTGTATTTTTATATGCTCTGATTAAATATACTTTTAATTTCTTCCGGAATTTATTTGTTGACGTTTTGAGACTAGGGTTCCATTTACAATATAACTATAACATAAATCAAGACATTTAATCTGTCTGTATTTTTTATTCAAGCAGCCAGGGATTTTTTTTCGCTTAGTTGATAACGTCCATAGATCCGAAGGCGAATTGGCATAGCGAAGGAAGCATTCCAGAAGTTGAGTAAAGTATTAAGAAACAGGACAATTTCGCTAGAAACTTAGAAGAGAGTACTGGACTGCTACGTGATGTCCGTCCTTCAATATGGCAGTGAATGCTGGACAATATCATCAAAGATGAAGGAAAAACTTGAAGCAACTGAAATGTGGTTCTACAGAAAAATACTGGATATAAAGTGGGGGATCAATTACAATCAAAATATAAACTGACCCCTCACTTTGTGGTCACAGCAGTTTCTATACATTTATATTCCTGAGATCCAAAAGCACAAGGATGCATTCCAGAAGTTGAGTAAAGTATTAAGAAACAGGACAATTTCGCCAGAAACTAGGAAGAGAGTATTGGACTGCTACTTGATGTCCGTCCTTCAATATGGCATTGAATGCTGGACAATACCATCAAAGATGAAGGAAAAACCTGAAGCAACTGAAATGTGGTTCTACAGAAGGATGCTTCGAATATCATGGATCGAGCATGTGAGCAATGATGTGGTCTTGGAAATGATGGAAACAAAAAGGAAATTAATACTGAGCATCCGGAAGAGACAGCTGAAGTTTCTGGGGCACGTAATGAGGAAGGATGGCGTGGAGAATCTGATACTAAGAGGCCAGATAGAGGGGAAAAAGAGGCAGGGGAAAGCAACGGATAACATATTTGAAGGACCTAATCAGGTGGATGACGAAACGAGGATTGCATGGTGTAACAGGAGAAGGCGTGCTCAGAGCCACCAGGGATAGGGAAAAGTGGAAGGCCATGATCGCCTACGTCCTGAAGGGACGAGGCACATAGAAGAAGAAGAAGCCTAAACAGAACAAAAATAGATAAATTTGTATTTTCCATTTCTCAACGACAAGAATTCAATTTATAGTGTTAGCGAAATCCTGGCCTCAAAACCTTAAATCTAACCTTGACCACAGTGTTTAATGCTTAACCATAATGTCAGGTTATTCATTTCAGAAAGTAAATGAAAATGCATTTTGTTTTCGTTTTTGCTTCTGTACTTAACTGGATGTATGTTGTAGTGCAGAGGATATCGGTTTGGAACGACAAATCGGTGAGCCGAGTTCGAATTCCAGTTGAATTCGTTGCATTCACTTACTCTCAAATATCCTTCAAAAAGATATTAATCCGTTTCTTCCCTCCAGTTATGGGCTAAATAATAGGACAGATTAGATTCTATAGCCTTGGCTAGCAACGAATCTACCACAGAAAGCAATGACAACTTACTGCGGGATAATCATCTGCCCAGTCAGTCAAGTCTCTTTCGAGACATGATCGCCAAAAGCGTGTATCCCGTATGGCACTCAACTGACTGACTGACTTAAAAAATGCACATACGTTTGTATATTAGCTTTAGATTAACTGTTTAAACCAGACACTACCCATAATAAAAGCAGGCACAAAATAAAGAACCAATTTTGCACTGGATGTGTACAGAACCTCCCCACCACTTTTTAGTCACTTCATTGCGAAAGGAAAGAAAATCATATATAGATAAATCAACTCATGCTACAATGGAATCGTTTATAAGATCTACACTCCTTTGAATATAGAATTTTGATAAACAAATCTTTTATTGTTCAACATGGAGCATATTTAATTTTGTTTGCCTGGGATATGAAGTTACTAAGATATTCACATTTAATTTGTTTGGAGGTGCACCGTCTATTTGTAAAAAAGGCACAGGTAAGCTAAGCTACGCTACGCCAGTGTGAAAGTGACTGAATCCTAGATGCCGCGTAAGGACAAATAACATTGCATATTCTTATAAAGTCTCTAGATAGATTGCAGAGGCTCGAGACCAGGCATGAGAGCAATATTCAATATTCAATACACAGATGAACGGTAGACTTATATAAATATATAAGATAGATTCTGGAGAGAAGAATTATCTGGCATGGTACAATGAACTAACATTTCGTAGCAGCAGACCTAAAAAAATAATCCAATATTAATCCAATATAATTTTATCATTTCATGTCATCGGAAAACGTTAGCATAATCTCGTTTCCAGTTTTTCGATAAACGAATTTTTAGATGAGATTAACCGTTAACAGACTTCTCTTAACTTTGAGGCAAGAAATAGTTTTATATAGATATCGGTCTGCTGGAGAGACTAATTGTAAGTGACAGCCAAGAAGGCTGAGTCATTGGCATCGGGTTGTTTCTTACGATAAAATTTTGAAAAATCACTTCTCATCTACGTCACATTAACACATGTTTCAAATGCATGAAAGAAATCTGAATGTTGATCAGGATATTTTTCTTAGTTGAATAGAAACTGTTTAAAATTAAACACGATTAAAGAACACATCAACCTCTAGAAAACCATTAACATCAAAAATTGCAATATGAATTCTAGTAAAAAATACTAGAGAATACCATTAAAATAAAAAAAACACTAACGAAAATTATTAACATCAAAAATTGCAATATGAACTCTGTTAAAAAATTGTTACTGAACATTAGTTTTATAAGTCCATGACACTCAGTTGTTCTTGTCCTTAGAAACACGTGACCCAGTGGATATAAATATTATTTGGTCCCAGTGACTTCTTGTGAGTTCAATACCAGGCTACAGCAGTGATGAACAAGTTACTTAGAGAGTTTGGTTAGAGTGAAATAACTCTTGACTACCAAAAGAAGCTTCGAACAAGAAATGAGAATGATATACCCCAGTGATCGTAATAAAGGGTTCGGTTCGAAATTCCTAACACCTGAAGAAGCCTGGAGCGTACAGCGGCCGAAACGTAGTACAAATAGCAACAAAGATTCGGACAATAGTCCGTATCATGTAAATAGAGGAAAGCAACGCAAACATATTAGAAACGAAGAAGAAGGCGTATGAATACAGGTATTTAGCTGCTTCCTTATTTGAGACAAAATGTGGCACAAGGCCTTTTTTAATGTGAATAATCTGAGCCATAGAGATCGGGGAAAGGTTAAGTCTACTTTTCGCCAGACAAGACTGTACCCTTTGACGGAACCTCGTCTTGGTTACTCTTGTGTTTTATATATAGCTTACATACAAGTGCATATATATATATATATATATATATATATATATATATATATTAATCGTATCACCCCGAGCAAGGGTGTAACGCCACTGATGTGCAGGGGGCTACGTAATAGTGGAAAGACTGGAAAAGAGAAAGCCGGAAACCACATCCTAAACAGGGAACAAGGGATGAGCCTCTACACCTGTTCAATAGACGTGGGTGGAGTATGAACCGGGCGATAGATAGATCTATCTACTCCAATTGAAAAAAAAATGAAACCAAGTGAGAAGATTGGAAAAAAGAAAAGCCGGAAACCACATCCTAAACAGGGAACAAGGGATGAGCCTCTTAACCTGTTCAATAGACGTGGGTGGAGTGTGAACCGGGCGATAGATAGATCTATCTACTCCAATTAATATATATATATATATATATATATATATATATATATTAGACATCCACATACAAGCCTGTTTTGCTGTATCACAGCTTGCTTCCAGGCGGGATCGAAATTCGACCGAATTAGTGTCAGTCGCAGTCCCTACTCCCTAACCCATAAGCGCATGGGATGAGAGAAAAGTATATATATATATATATATTACATTTCTTCGCAAGCATGTACACTCATGTGTTTTGTCCATCGATATATCTATATACACACACGCCACACAACTGCACACATACACACAATATATATATATATATATATATATATATATATATATATATATATATATCCAGATGAAGAGAACCAGCAGGCTTAGAATCCCAAGTTCTCCGGCATTTACTTTTTTTAAAGTTACTCAGTATAACATAGATCGTTGAGCATAATGTAATTAAATTTGTTTTTAAATTAAGTTTAAATAAAAAATAAAAACAAATTTATATATATATATATATATATATATATATATATATATATACATATAAAATGAATGCACGCACATATATTTTCATGTGTAAATATCTGTATATATGAATACAAATACATAGGTGTATGTTAATACACACATACATGTGTGTGTATATATATATATATATATATATATATATATATATATATATATGACATTTGTATGTCATCAATGTATTGTTATTTGTCTATGCAGTTTTTTTAACTGTGTGAAATTACCCCGAAGGCCATTTATTAGATTTTGTCATTGCTTTGTTTTAGAAAATAACAGAGGTGAGAAAAATTTAACTCATTTTCTTCTTTTTATATTAGCTTTTAGATTATGTTGCCTTCCGGTAATTCACATATATTTCAAGAATTCCAGGTGGAATATTTTTATAGATAACAGAAGGAAGATTGACAACAATTATTCGTTCTCGTTTGAATATCGGTTTTAAGAAATATTTTTCATTGATAATAAAGAATTACAAGCGCCAGTAGGTGTTTATGTGTTTTAGATGTTTTGAAAATTTGATGGCTCAGCCTTTTAGTACTTTTGTTTTTGTACAATTTTTTCCTGTGAGAATTTTTTCCTTTTTTTTTTTTTCCCTTTACTACACTTGTAGCATTTCGAATTCTTAAAGAGACAGTCTTTTCTGATATGCAACTTTCTACATCTAAAACATGGATTTTTAAAAATTCTTTTTGCACATTTTTTCATTTGCTTGGACGTATTCACATTCTTTGTTCTGAATTTCTTCGGCTTTGTGTCTCGGATTTAGAATTCTCTAATATTCATCCGATATTTGCTGCAGTGTTTATTGCTGTGTTCAATTTTTGTGAGAATTTTCGCAAGTATTTCTGCATCTTTTTTCGTTGTTAACCCTTGAACAAAAACCAAACATTTAAACAGTTGGTTTAATTAGTCTGAATCTTTCACATTACTTGTTAACGATTCCAGCATATGTGACAAAATCTTCGTAGTCTTTTTTTTTGTAGACTCATACATCTCCAACGGGTATTAAACAAAGAGCTTCTGTCGCTAAAGATTTTTGTTAGAATATGTACTGTGTCTTCAAAATCAATTTCTCATAGTTTTCTTGGTAGTATGAAGTTACAATATTTTTCATGTTCTACCGGTGCTAATTTCTTTAACAAAAGTCTCATTTTTCACTCGTCTTCCGAGTCGCTGCATTCTTCTCTGAAAATTTGTTTATATCTATCTGAAAAGTAAGTCCATTATCTGGATTGTATGTAAAGTCCGATATGGCGTTTGAGACGGCATCTGGCGTAAGAGATGTTGTAGAATTTTCTGTTTTCTTCGTTAGAATTTCAATCAAGCCAGTAACCAATTTAATGAGCTTGTTTAAATGATTTGCAAAAACAGGGAGGGAAACAGAAAAAGATAAACATTGCTAAGAGGTATGAATGATAGAAAGTTGTGGAGAACCCTTATCTGCCAAGTTTTGAAGGTCACACGGTACATAAAAATTGTTTAATGATTTGTTTAGTATTTGTTTTAATTATGTGAAAATGATTAAAATCACTTACGGTCAAAGTTCACGGTTTCGGCGTATTATTATTCTTCTGTTATGTGCCGTTTCCCTTTAGTTCGTGGCCGATCATGGCTCTCTCTATCTTCCTGTCTGTTGTAATAATATTTTTCCTTATGTGACACTATCTCCCGCGGGGATACTTTCTTTTGTTGGTTTAATACAGCGGAGAGAGAGGAATTAATATTAGTAGTATTATTGGTTGTGCTTTATTGTAATTCGCGATGTGAGCTTATGCAAAAAAACTATTTTAATACTATCACATACTTGTAAAATACGGGGCATAGAAAAAATTAATTATTTTAATAGTATCATATACTTGTAAAATATGGGGAATAGAAAAATTAACTATTTTTGAGAAAGAAAAGGGAAAAATATAATTTTTCTTCTTTCTTGTTCGAAGAGGATATCTTTTGGTGAAGCTAAAATTTTAGTAGCCAAAACAAAGTGTCAGAGTTGGTTTGATGGGGTCAGGCGGGGTTAAAGTTCCTCAACAGATAACTTCTGAGAACAGAAGTTAGTGGGAAATTGAACGAGTCTGAATATGATGTGAGCTGGCGATATCTCATTCGTCGAGCTAACCCCTTCCGCATATCGAGTGGACGGAAAATGATTTCATTGGCCGAAGGCTTCGAGTCGGCTTGATCCCCCGAGAGTATTGAAAAGGGTTATAAAATAGAGACTCGGCGAGAAAAATCAGTTTAAGTTTGCTAAGTAGTTATCAGTCGAAATGTAACAACTGTGGAAAAAAGTTCCCAACTGGGGAGCCATGACCCACGGCTGGTCACCTATCATAAAACTTATAGCTAAAGAGTTAATATCGAATGAAGCCTGCTGCCGATGAACTTAAAGAGTTAATGTTGAATAATGCGCCCCCGATAGGAATCTCCAAAGAACGTTATTGTTTTTTTTTAAATCATGGGAGAATCGAAAATTCTGATTCCTCGTTCGCTCTACTTCGGTAAACTCCGATAAGGACCCGAAAGGACTTTGTTGTTTTAGAAGTTGCATAGAGAATTCACAGCCCTGATTATAGAGAATATGTGAAAAGACTTTAACGTAAATTTCAGGAATGCGTGAAAAAACTTTAACGAAAATTTAATGAATACGTGAAAAGACTTTAACGAAAATTTAATGAATACGTGAAAAGACTTTAACGAAAATTTAATGAATACGTGAAAATACTTTAACAAAAATTTAATGAATACGTGAAAAGACTTTAACGAAAATTTAATGAATACGCGAAAAGACTTTAACGAAAATTTAATGAATACGTGAAAAGACTTTAACGAAAATTTAATGAATACGCGAAAAGACTTTAACGAAAATTTAATGAATACGTGAAAAGACTTTAACGAAAATTTAATGAATACGTGAAAAGACTTTAACGAAAATTTAATGAATACGTGAAAAGACTTTAACGAAAATTTAATGAATACGTGAAAAGACCTTAACGAGAAATGAAGAGTTCTGTTACTTTAATGAAACTTAGAAAAGGCATTCTTATTTTGAATAATATTTTGAAGATTGAAAACACTGAGATTTTGAAAACACGCTCTCTCTTTCTCACTCACTCACTCACTCACTCACTCACTCACTCACTCACTCACTCACTCACTCTCTCTCTCTCTCTATTGTAAACCGGCATTCCGAGAACTGTATTATCTGCTCCTGAAAAGAAAAACATTGTTTTTTTTTTTATATAAAGACATTCTTCGTAACTCTCCAGGCGTGTTTGACCTTGTTCATTTATTTTATTAATTTTTTTTTTTTTTTGGTGCCGTATTTATTTTTTTTTAACTACAAGTGTGCACTAGTGTTCGAACTGGCTCTAAAAGGCGACTACTAAAATTGTACGACGCGACCTCTGGGATCAATTCACAACGTGGGACAATGGCGCGTTGTTGCAATAGACGTCTTGAAAATCAGCTTCTGTGACGACATCATCGGACGAGATCGTCACGACGGGCAACAGCGACCGAATCAACCGGCCAGCCGGGTGACAGTGTCACAACTGGGATCGTCACGACCGTCGACAAGAACGAGCGTCACAATTAGACGAGCAGCCCCGGGAAAGCGTGTTACACTTAAATTTTCTCCCATTTCCTGTTTTATCATACATTTAAGCAAACTCGTTAGGTATGCTATCTGCTGCTTCCTCTCTCACCTTTGCCTTCAATATGTACTCTGAGTTTCAACGTCTCCAAACTTTCTTTCCTCGTTATTTATCCGAGAATCTAAAAAGCAATTATGATAAAATGGAGTGAATCTATTTATAAAAAGTATCGTGGAAATGTGAGGATGTGCGTTGTGGTGCAGTGGTTATCGGCTCGGAACGAGAAATTGGAAAGCTGAGTTCAAATTCCAGTTTAATTCGTTGCATTCACTTATGCCCAAATATCCTTGAGGAAGGTATTAATCGGTTTCTTCCCTCCAGCTGTGGGTTAAATAGTAGGACGGATTGGTTTCTATAGTCTTATTTGGCAAGCAGTCTACCGCGGGAAAACTTTTTGCTCAGTCAGTCATGTCTCTTTCGAGACATGATCGTCCAAGCGTGTATCACGTACGGTACTCAACTGACTGGCTGATTGCGGAAATGCTTCATCTTAAAAGCAAAAACACTAAGATGAAGTGAAACTAGGAACAGAACAAGGATAATGAAATTTCTTCTCCAAAATGGCGTAGTTGCTCATACTAGACTCACAGTAAACGACTGCGTGATCTCCTAATCCGTAAGTTAGATGTTCATTTCTTATTTTAGTTAGAATGCTCTCAAGAGAAACAAAGATGTAAACAAGAAATTTTCTTTGTCGACAGCTTTCATAATCTGTCTTTAAAATAATTTTAAATAATTCTTGAAATAATTCTTTGTTATTATCAGCTGTTTTCAGAAAAACTTCGTTGGATAAACAAAAAAATCTCCACTAGCATAGCACAAGGCCAAAATTATTGTACACCAAGTCGTAATTGTGGCTAGCAAAGGAAGTTTGCTAATCATTACACCACGTCGAGGTGATCACCTGATGATTGTGCTACATTTAGTCTGAAAGAAGACAGTGTCAGTGTCAGGATTTCAGAAACAGATATTTTCTTTTAGTTATTACTTATGATCATTTGAAGTTAATCAAACCTCGAGCATTTAATTATTTTTAGATGATCAACTTTGGAAAGTTATTTTTTATGCCTTTTTTGCTAGGAGGAGCGTTATTTGAATTTTGTTGAAATCAGTATAATAACTAAGAAGTGATTTTCTAAGTGTAGCCTAGATGTGGCATAAGGACAAAAGCATGGAGCACCCAGTGAGAATCGACCTCACTATTCAGTTGAAAGTGATCAAGCGATTCAATCTTGCTAACTGTTAACGTCGGACTGCTCAAATGTCCAATATTTAAACTTATTTATAAATGGAACTTTGTGTGTGTGTGTGTGTGTGTGTGTGTGTGTGTGTGTGTGTGTGTGTGTGTCCTTTACCTATAGACTCCGAAACGGCTGAACCGATTTTGTTGAAAATTTGCACAGTTGTACTATAAGCGTCTGCGAGTGTTCTTAACTAGCTTTTGTATTGAGGTACCCCCGATAAATATCGACAATCGAAAAAAATCGGGTTATAGAAGGAGTGGTCTGATTCTAATCAAATTTGATACACTCATAGACAAAGTCATAAGAAACGATATTCAGAAGTTTCAAGCTTGCAGTTCTTACAATAGTGCAGAAAATCGATAATGTATATATAGAAAAGGCAAGACGTTTGTGCATGTATGTCTGTATTTTTTCAGCCGTTTTATTTTAGTTTTTGCTTCGGGTTTGGCTCTAAGTAGATATAATTGTAGTTTTTAGTCTCAGCCATGATACCATTTACTCAGAGGACTTATTTAGCCTTCAAAATTCAGTTTACGACGAAAAAACGTATTTGATATCGATACCAGGAAATCAAAATTTTACTTACATCCATTCATTTTTCTTTCAGTCTACGGTTTCGCTTTAACTGGAAACAACTATTACTTTTTGGTCTTTCGTGCCAACGTCCAAAGAGTCTGAGCTCCAGGACGATGGATTAGTTTTAAAGCTTTCATTACACCCGAGCAGCGCCGGGCTATACTGCTAGTATAAACTGAGCCGGGATTCTGCTTTTGTCAAGGCGTCATTGTCGGTTTCCTTAATGGCTATATTTATTTATTTATTTTTGTTCCTCATTCTTGTTCAGGGAAACTGTTTTCATTGAAATGTCAGTCAAAATTTCAGAGACTATGGAACTCTTTCGTGCCATCAAAGAAATCGCTTTGCTTCCATAACAAAGTCTGCTTCCAAAATTCTAATTTTCACATCGTATTCTTGTGACTCTAGTCTGCGATTACTTTACAACTATTCTTCTTGATAATTGTCATGTTAAAAACATGACAAAATAAAACGGTTACGGAAAAATGATACCCTCGCCGAGTATTGGCAATAACTAGAGTTTATTATTGTGGAAACATGAGTACAGCGAACAGTTGTGGATGTTGAATAAGGATGTGGTTATTGAGAGCTTATCAAAGTCCTGCACGCCATGTTACTGGGTTCCTGCCGGAAGTCCCTTCTTGTCTTCCAGCAAGCACCTATTAGCTGGGGATGAACTCCATTGAATTGTGAAGGGGAGATAAGTTTTTACCCATTTTTGTGGTGGTCCTAATAATCATGTAGACGATTCCCCGTGGGAAATGGACCACTTTAAACCAGACTAGTTAGGACTGCTGTGGCTTCAGAAGTCAATAGGTTTTGGAGGGTTGAATTAGTCTTTGTCCTAGACTGGTTGCCATCCAAAGATAATAACTCCAGTGTGGTGTCCTTCCATTTACCCCACAGCCGGGAGAAAGAGAAAAGAGAAATTCTTTTTTACCAAGGGTATCAGGAAAAAACAGCTGAAGTTCCTGGGACATGCAATGAGAAAGGCCAGCTTAGAGAACCTGATACTAAGAGGGAATAAAAGAGACAGAGGGAAGCAGTGAATAACATATCTGAAGCGCCTGAGCAGGTGGATGACAGAACGGGGGTTGTGTGGTGTAACAGGAGAAAGCGTGCTAGGAGCCACCATGGATAGGGAGACGTGGAAGGCCATGATTGCCTACGTTTTGAAAGGACAAGGCAAGGAGAAGAAGGTTTTTTGTAAGTAAACGCAACGGTATCGGCTGATATTTGAACTCACCTCACCAAGCCCAATTTCCTCGTCGACAGTCGATAACAGTTTCATCACACATACACATACCCGGGATACTAAATCATCCCTTGGAAAATGTGTTTCTAGAGACAGTCAATTTAATTTTGCGTTTAGTTTATTGTTACTTAACCCTCCGTCGTCGTACAGGTATCAACTGCATCTTTCAGCTCAAGTCGAAACTCACAGACGAATGTTAACTGATCAAAGACTAAAACTAGTTGCAGATTGTCATTAATCATTCCACTGTGTTTGGTCGGTCACTGGTCGAGGATGAGATTCAAACATCTTTTATCGTTTTCGTTTGCAAAGGATCCAGTATGGATGGAGGCGATATAGACTGTTATTCTGCTTACTTTGGAAGAGAACACCTCAACCATACTTGTATCTTCTATAATGTTAACAGTTTTTCCCACAGCAAATAGTACATGTTAGAAGGTCCTGTTGTTAGAGACAAAAACCAGGGTATGAAAATAAATTTAAAAATAAAGGAAAAGCGGATTATGTAAAGTAAAGCATAATACTGAGAAAAATAGCTACCTCCTTTCCTGAAGGGGAAAAAAATTCACCTGTATGGAACAAGCATACAAACCTGGTGCAGAATCATACCAAAAAAACCTCAGTGACTGCATGCAATAATAGCCAGTATGTCATATGTTCAACATTATTATGTCTCCTTTTTATTCCCGGCCTCAAGAAACTGTACTTGCTACATATTAACTAAGGTATCAGTCTTCAATATTGTTGAGTCTTCATTTATTCTTGACTTCTACAATCCATAGTTCCAACATAATAACTAGTGCATCAGTTTCCAACATTATTGTGTCTTTTCTATTAATCTTGACCGCTACAATCCATACTTGCCACATAACAACTAGTGCATCAGTTTTCAAATATTGTGTCTTCTTTATTCTTGACTTCTACAATCCATAGTTCTAACATAGCTAACTGTGCATCAGTTTCCAACATTATTGTGTCTCTCTTTAATCTTGACCGCTACAATCCATACTTGCCACATAACAACTAGTGCATCAGTTTTCAAACATTATTGTGTCTTCTTTTATTCTGGACTTCTACAATCCATAGTTCCAACATAATAACTAGTGCATCAGTTTCCAACATTATTGTGTCTCTTCTTTTAATCTTGACTGCTACAATCCATACTTGCCACATAACACCTTAGTGCATCAGTTTTCAAACATTATTGTGTCTTCTTTTATTCTGACTCTACAATCCAGTTCCAACATAATAACTAGTGCATCAGTTTCCAACATTATTGTGTCTTTTCTATTAATCTTGACCGCTACAATCCATACTTGCCACATAACAACTAGTGCATCAGTTTTCAAACATTATTGTGTCTTCTTTTTATTCTTGACTTCTACAATCCATAGTTCCAACATAATAACTAGTGCATCAGTTTCCAACATTATTGTGTCTTTTCTATTAATCTTGACCGCTACAATCCATACTTGCCACATAACAACTAGTGCATCAGTTTTCAAACATTATTGTGTCTTCTTTTTATTCTTGACTTCTACAATCCATAGTTCCAACATAATAACTAGTGCATCAGTTTCCAACATTATTGTGTCTTTTCTATTAATCTTGACCGCCACAATCCATACTTGCCACATAACAACTAGTGCATCAGTTTTTCAAACATTATTGTGTCTTTTTTATTCTGACTTCTACAATCCATAGTTCCAACATAATAACTAGTGCATCAGTTTCCAACATTATTGTGTCTTTTCATTAATCTTGACCGCTACAATCCATACTTGCCACATAACAACTAGTGCATCAGTTTTCAAACATTATTGTGTCTTCTTTTTATTCTTGACTTCTACAATCCATAGTTCCAACATAATAACTAGTGCATCAGTTTCCAACATTATTGCGTCTTTTCTATTAATCTTGACCGCTACAATCCATACTTGCCACATAACAACTAGTGCATCAGTTTTCAAACATTATTGTTTCTTTATTCTGGACTTCTACAATCCATAGTTCCAACATAATAACTAGTGCATCAGTTTCCAACATTATTGTGTCTCTTCTTTTTCAATCTTGACCGCTACAATCCATACGCCACATAACAACCAGCTTTTACCAGTTTTCAAACATTATTGTGTCTTCTTTTTATTCTGACTTCTACAATCCATAGTTCCAACATAATAACTAGTGCATCAGTTTCCAACATTATTGTGTCTTTTCTATTAATCTTGACCGCTACAATCCATACTTGCCACATAACAACTAGTGCATCAGTTTTCTCAAACATTATTGTGTCTTTTTTATTCTTGACTTCTACAATCCATATTCACATAATAACTAGTGCATCAGTTTCCAACATTATTGTGTCTCTTCTTTTAATCTTGACCGCTACAATCCATACTTGCCACATAACAATAGTAACAAGCTAAACATTATTGTGTCTTCTTTTTATTCTGGACTTCTTGCTAACCATAGTTCCAACATAATAACTAGTGCATCAGTTTCCAACATTATTGTGTCTTTTCTATTAATCTTGACTGCTACAATCCATACTTGCCACATAACAACTAGTGCATCAGTTTTCAAACATTATTGTGTCTTCTTTATTCTGACTTCTACAATCCATAGTTCCAACATAATAACTAGTGCATCAGTTTCCAACATTATTGTGTCTCTTCTTTTAATCTTGACCGCTACAATCCATACTTGCCACATAACAACTAGTGCATCAGTTTTCAAACATTATTGTGTCTTCTTTTTATTCTCGACTTCTACAATCCATAGTTCCAACATAATAACTAGTGCATCAGTTTCCAACATTATTGTGTTCCTTTAATCTTGACCGCTACAATCCATACTTGCCACATAACAACTAGTGCATCAGTTTTCAAACATTATTGTGCCTCTTTTTTATTCTGGACTTCTACAATCCATAGTTCCAACATAATAACTAGTGCATCAGTTTCCAACATTATTGTGTCTTTTCTATTAATCTTGACCGCTACAATCCATACTTGCCACATAACAACTATGCATCAGTTTTCAAACATTATTGTGTCTTTTATTCTGGACTTCTACAATCCATAGTTCCAACATAATAACTATGCATCAGTTTCCAACATTATTGTGTTCTTCTTTTAATCTTTGACCGCTACAATCCATACTTGCCACATAACAACTAGTGCAGTGTGCATCAGTTTTCAAACATTATTGTGTCTTCTTTACTCTGGACTTCTATAATCCATAGTTCCAACATAATAACTAGTGCATCAGTTTCCAACATTATTGTGTCTTTTCTATTAATCTTTTGACCGCTACAATCCATACTTGCCACATAACAACTAGTGCATCAGTTTTCAAACATTATTGTGTCTTCTTTATTCTTGACTTCTACAATCCATAGTTCCAACATAATGGTCTAGTGCATCAGTTTCCAACATTATTGTGTCTTTTCTATTAATCTTGACTGCCAATCCATACTTGCCACATAACTAGTGCATCAGTTTTCAAACATTATTGTGTCTTCTTTTATTCTGGACTTCTACAATCCATAGTTCCAACATAATAACTAGTGCATCAGTTTCCAACATTATTGTGTCTTTTCTATTAATCTTGACCGCTACAATCCATACTTGCCACATAACAACTAGTGCATCAGTTTTCAAACATTATTGTGTCTTCTTTTTATTCTTGACTTCTACAATCCATAGTTCCAACATAATAACTAGTGCATCAGTTTCAACATTATTGTGTCTCTTCTTTAATCTTGACTGCCACAATCCATACTTGCCACATAACAACTAGTGCATCAGTTTTCAAACATTATTGTGTCTTCTTTTTATTCTGACTTCTACAATCCATAGTTCCAACATAATAACTAGTGCATCAGTTTCCAACATTATTGTGTCTCTTCTTTTAATCTTGACTGCTACAATCCATACTTGCCACATAACAACTGAGTACTAGTTTTCAAACATTATTGTGTCTTCTTTTTATTCTGGACTTCTACAATATATAGTTGCCACAAAATAACTAGTTTATCAGTTCTCCAACATAATTGTGTCTTCTTTCTTCATTCTTGGCCTCTACAATCCATAGTTGCCACATAATAAGTAGTGTATAAATTTTCCAACATTACTGTGTCTTCTTTTTTATTCTTGACCTCTACAACCCATAGTTGCCATATAATAACTAGTACCTCTGCTTCCCAACATTATTGTGTCTTCTTCTTTATTTTCAACCTCTAAAATCCATAGTTGCCACATAATAACTCATGCATCAGCTTTTCAACATTATTGTATCTTCTTTTTTATTCTCGACCTCTACAAACCATAGTTGCCACATAATAACTAGTGCATCAGTTTTCCAACATTATTGTGTCTTCTTTTTTATTCTTGACTTCTACGATCCATAGTTGCCACATCATAACTAGTGCATCAGTCTTTCAACATTATTGTGTCTTTTTTTATTCTTGACCTCTAAATCCATAGTTGCCACATAATAAGTAGTGCATCAGTTTTCCAACATTACTATGTCTTCTGTTTTATTCTCGACCTCTGCAGTTCATAATTGCCACATAATAAGTAGTGTATCAATTTCCAACATTATTGTGTCTTCTTTCTTATTCTTGTACGCGACAATCCATAGTTGCCACATAATAACTAGTGTATCAGTTTTCCAACATTATTGTTTCTTATTTTTTATTCTCGACCTCTATAATCCATAATCGCGACATAATAACTAGTGCATCTGGTGTTTTTTTGTTTTTTTTTAATCATTTCACCCCGAGAAAGGCGGAAACGCCACTGATGTGCAGGGGGCTACATAAATGTAAAAAGATTAATTATAAAAGAGTGTGGAGTACAACCGTTTAGAAAGGAACAATAGAAAGCTGAGAAAGCAGGTGCGATGACAGATACATAGGTGGAGAGAAAGGGAAGGTTACACAGGTGTGTGGAGAGAGCTAGAGCCCAGTGGTTAGTAGATGAGTATTGACTTTGAATTTAAATTTCTAGAGGTTGTAGCCGTCAGGAAAGTAAGAATACGGGAGCGAGTTTCACAGGCGGGATGTGCGAGAGAAGAAGCTGTAGGAGTAGAATTGTCGTCTGTATTTGGCTAACCTGACTGTGAATGGGTGGGACCCAGTTGCCAGTCTGGTTGCACGAGTAAACACCTGTTGAGAAGGCATCAGTGACTTAAGTTCCTCTGAGCAGAAGCCATGAAAGTATTTATAGAACAGACAAAGGGAGGCCACATTTCGACGATGGGGAAGTGGCTGCAGTCGAGTCGCCAGATCAGTACCTATCACATTACAGACTCTCCTTTGGAGCCTGTCAAGAACACTGAGGAGAACGGCAGGGGCACCTGACCATAAATGGCAGCAGTACTCCATGCACGGACGGATGGTTGACTTGTATATATGTAGGATGGATTCAGGTGGAAAAAACATCCTGGATCGAAACAGCGACCCAACATTCTTAGCAGTAGATTTTGCTATGGATACAATATAGTGGTTCCATTTGAATTCTGAGGACAGGGTAAGTCCGAGGAGGCGGAGTGTATTACTCTCCGGGAGAATCGCTTGGTCCATGCTTATGGGAGGCAGGAGAGGTTGACTGTAATGGTAGACAGATAACAGCTTGGTCTTAGATGAATTGAAGTTGACAAGCCACTTCTTGTCCCAGTTCACCACAGAATGTAGATCCCGCTCAAGGTTAGCAGCGAGATTATATCTGTCCGCCACGACAGGTTTCTTACTGGTGCGGGAGTATTGTGTCTTTTTTTTTTATTCTTGAACTCTCTAATCCTTATTTGCCACAGAATAACTAGTACATCAGTTTTCAAACATTATTGTGTCTTCTGTTTTATTCTTGACCCCTATAATCCATAGTTGCCACATAATAACTAGTGCATCAGTTTTCCAACATTAATGTGTCTTCTTTTTTATTCTTGACCCCTATAATCCATAGTTGCCACATAATAACTAGTGCATCAGTTTTCCAACATTAATGTGTCTTCTTTTTTTATTCTTGACCCCTATAATCCATAGTTGCCACATAATAACTAGTGCATCAGTTTTCAAACATTATTGTCTCTTCTGTTTTATTCTTGACCCCTATAATCCATAGTTGCCACATAATAACTAGTGCATCAGTTTTCCAACATTAATGTGTCTTCTTTTTTATTCTTGACCCCTATAATCCATAGTTGCCTCATAATAACTAGTGCATCAGTTTTCCAACATTAATGTGTCTTCTGTTTTATTCTTGACCCCTATAATCCATAGTTGCCACATAATAACTAGTGCATCAGTTTTCCAACATTAATGTGTCTTCTTTTTTATTCTTGACCCCTATAATCCATAGTTGCCTCATAATAACTAGTGCATCAGTTTTCCAACATTAATGTGTCTTCTGTTTTATTCTTGACCCCTATAATCCATAGTTGCCACATAATAACTAGTGCATCAGTTTTCCAACATTAATGTGTCTTCTTTTTTATTCTTGACCCCTATAATCCATAGTTGCCTCACTAATAACTAGTGCATCAGTTTTAACGTGTCATGTCTTGTTTTATTCTTGACCCCTATAATCTCCACTAGGTACTGTATACACTAATATGGTATCGTTTTCCAACATTAATGTGTCTTCTGTTTGTTATGACCCCTATAATCCATAGTTGCCACATAATAACTAGTGCATCAGTTTTTTCCAACATTAATGTGCCTTCTTTTTATTCTGACCCCTATAATCCATAGTTGCCACATAATAACTAGTGCATCAGTTTTCCAACATTCAATGTGTGTCTTCTTCACATTCTTGACCCCCTATAATCCATAGTTGCCACATAATAACTTCTAATTGCATCAGTTTTCCAACATTAATGTGTCTTCTGTTTTATTCTAATGACCTATTCCATAGTTGCCACATAATAACTAGTGCATCAGTTTTCCAACATTAATGTGTCTTCTTCTTATTCTTGACCCCTATAATCCATAGTTGCCACATAATAACTAGTGCATCAGTTTTTCAACATTAATGTGCCTTCTTTTTATTCTTGACCCCTATAATCCATAGTTGCCATAATAACTGGTACATCAGTTTTCCAAACATTAATGTGTCTTCTTCTTTATTCTTGACCCCTATAATCCTGGTGCCACATAATAACTAGTGCATCAGTTTTCCAACATTAATGTGTCTTCTTTTTTATTCTTGACCCCTATAATCCATAGTTGCCACATAATAACTAGTGCATCAGTTTTCCAACATTAATGTGCCTTCTTTTTTATTCTTGACCCCTATAATCCATAGTTGCCACATAATAACTAGTGTATCAGTTTTCCAACATTAATGTGTCTTCTTCTTTATTCTTGACCCCTATAATCCATAGTTGCCACATAATAACTAGTGCATCAGTTTCCAACATTAATGTACTTCCTTTTATTCTTGACCCTATAATCCATAGTTGCCACATAATAACTAGTGCATCAGTTTTCCAACATTAATGTGTCTTCTTCTTTATTCTTGACCCCTATAATCCATAGTTTCCACATAATATTCAGTACATCAGTTTTTCCAACATTAATGTGTCTTCTTTTTATTCTTGACCCCTATAATCCATAGTTGCCACATAATAACTAGTGCATGGTTGCAACATTAATGTACCTTCTTTTTTTTTATTCTTGACCCCTATAATCCTGGTGCACATAATAACTAGTGCATCAGTTTTCTGACATTAATGTGTCTTCTTCTTTATTCTTGGCCCCCTATAATCCATAGTTGCCACATAATAACTTGTTCTGCATCAGTTTTCCAACATTAATGTGCCTTCTTTTTATTCTTGACCCTATAATCCATAGTTGCCACATAATAACTAGTGCATCAGTTTTCCAACATTAATGTGTCTTCTTCTTTATTCTTGACCCCTATAATCCATAGTTGCCACATAAATAACTAGTGCATCAGTTTTACTTATTAATGTGTCTTCTTTTTTATTCTTATTCTAATCATAGTTGCCACATAATAACTAGTGCATCAGTTTTCCAACATTAATGTGCCTTCTTTTTTTATTCTTTAAACCCCTATAATCCATGAATTTGCCACATAACTAACTAGTGCATCAGTTTTCCAACATTAATGTGTCTTCTTCTTTATTCTTGACCCCTATAATCCCAGGTACCACATAATAACTAGTGCATCAGTTTTCCAACTATTATTGTGTCTTCTGTTTTATTCTTGACCCCTATAATCCATAGTTGCCACATAATAACTAGTGCATCAGTTTTCCAACATTAATGTGTCTTCTTTTTATTCTTGACCCCTATAATCCATAGTTGCCACATAATAACTAGTGCATCAGTTTTCAAACATTATTGTGTCTTCTGTTTTATTCTTGACCCCTATAATCCATAGTTGCCACATAATAACTAGTGCATCAGTTTTCCAACATTAATGTGTCTTCTGTTTTATTCTTGACCCCTATAATCCATAGTTGCCCACATAATGCTAATTGCATCAGTTTTCCAACATTAATGTGTCTTCTTCTTTATTCTTGACCCTATAATCCATAGTTACCACATAATAACTAGTGTGTTTAACATTAATGTGTCTTCTGTTTTATTCTTAGCCCTATAATCACTGTTCTTGCCAATAACTAGTACTGTGTTTTCCAACATCTAAATATTCTTCTTCTTTATTCTTGACCCCTATAATCCACACGTTTGCCACACATAATAACTAGTGCATCAGTTTTTCCAACATTAATGTGTCTTCTTCTTTATTCTTTGGCCCCTATAATCCATAGTTGCCACATAATAACTAGTGCATCAGTTTTCCAACATTAATGTGTCTTCTTCTTTATTCTTGACCCCTATAATCCATAGTTGCCACATAATAACTAGTGCATCAGTTTTCCAACATTAATGTGTCTTCTGTTTTATTCTTGACCCCTATAATCCATAGTTGCCACATAATAACTAGTACATCTAAGTTTTCCAGCATTAATGTGTCTTCTTTTTATTCTTGACCCTATAATCCATAGTTGCCACATAATAACTAGTGCATCAGTTTTCCAACATTAATGTGCCTTCTTTTTATTCTTGACCCCTATAATCCATAGTTGCCACATAATAACTAGTGCATCAGTTTTCCAACATTAATGTGTCTTCTTTTTTATTCTTGACCCCTATAATCCATAGTTGCCACATAATAACTAGTGCATCAGTTTTCCAACATTAATGTGCCTTCTTTTTTATTCTTGACCCCTATAATCCATAGTTGCCACATAATAACTAGTGCATCAGTTTTCAACATTAATGTGCCTTCTTTTTTTATTCTTGACCCCTATAATCCATAGTTGCCACATAATAACTAGTGCATCAGTTTTCCAACATTAATGTGCCTTCTTTTTTTATTCTTGACCCCTATAATCCATAGTTGCCACATAATAACTAGTGCATCAGTTTTCCAACATTAATGTGTCTTCTTATATTCTTGACCCTATAATCCATAGTTGCCACATAATAACTAGTGCATCAGTTTTTCAAACATTGTGTGTCTTCTGTTTTATTCTTGACCCCTATAATCTGTGCCACATAATAACTAGTGCATCAGTTTTCCAACATTAATGTGTCTTCTTTTTTTATTCTTGACCCCTATAATCCATAGTTGCCACATAATAACTAGTGCATCGTTTTAAACATTAATGTGTCTTCTGTTTATTCTTATGACCTATAATCCATAGTTGCCACATAATAACTAGTGCATCAGTTTTCCAACATTAATGTGTCTTCTTTTTATTCTTGACCCCTATAATCCATAGTTGCCACATAATAACTAGTGCATCAGTTTTCCAACATTAATGTGTCTTCTGTTTTATTCTTAATTTCTCGTCCATAGTTGCCACATAATAACTAGTGCATCAGTTTTCCAACATTAATGTGTCTTCTTTTTATTCTTGACCCCTATAATCTAGTTGCCACATAATAACTAGTGCATCAGTTTTCCAACATTAATGTGTCTTCTGTTTTATTCTTGACCCCTATAATCCATAGTTGCCATAATATGGTGCATCAGTTTCCAACATTAATGTGCCTTCTTTTTTATTCTTGACCCCTATAATCCATAGTTGCCACATAATAACTAGTGCATCAGTTTTCCAACATTAATGTGCCTTCTTTTTTATTCTTGACCTATAATCCATAGTTGCCACATAATAACTAGTGCCTCAGTTTTCCAACATTAATGTGCCTTCTTTTTTATTCTTGACCCCTATAATCCATAGTTATACCTTAATAACTAGTGCATCAGTTTTCCAACATTAAATGTGTCTTCTTTAACATTCTTGACCTATAATCCATGATTTTTTCCCCATAATAACTGGTCACATCAGTTTTTCAAACATTCAATAAATAATATTTCTGTTTTATTCTTGACTTCTATGTCCATGGTTGCATAATAACTAGTGCATCAGTTTTCCAACATTGATATTGTCTTCTTTTTGTTCATGTTCCTATAAATCTATTGAATTGCTGTAATAACTAGTGCACGTCCAGTTTTCAACATTAATGTGTCTTCTGTTTTATTGACTACCTATAATCCATAGTTGTACATAAATAACTTAGTTGCATCAGTTTTCCGACATTAATGTGTCTTCTTTTATTCTTGACCCTATAATCCATAGTTGCCACATAATAACTGGTGCATCAGTTTTTCCAACATTAATGTAATCATTCGTTTTGTTCTTGACCTATAATCATAGGTTTATACACATAGTAACTGGTGCATCAGTTTTCCAACATTAATGTTGATATTGCACCTTCTTGACCTATAAATCCATAGTTTTTGTAATAACTGAGTGCATCAGTTTTCCAACATTAATGTGTCTTCTGTTTTTATTCTTAGAGCCCTATAATCCATAGTTGCCGCATAATAACTGGTGCATCAGTTTCAACATTAAATAAATGATATTTTCTTTTTTAAGTATAACCACATTTTCATGATATGGTTTACCACGTAATAACTGGTGCATCAGTTAAACATTAATGTGTCATTCGCTTCTTTATTCTTGACTATAATCCACATGGTTCTTACATAATAACTAAGGCATCAGTTTTCAAGCATTGTTATTATATTTCATTTATTCTTGACCCTATAATCCATAGTTGCCTCATAATAACTAGTGCATCAGTTTTCCAACATTAATGTGTCTTCTTTTATTCTTGACCCCTATAATCCATAGTTTGCATAATAACTAGTGTCAGTTTTCCAGCATTGTGTGATATACTGCTTTTTTAATCTGGCCCTATCCTAGAACTGTACATAATAACTAGTGCATCAGTTTTCAAACATGTGTATATCCTTCTGTTTTATTCTTGACCACTATAATCAACTGGTTGTACATAATGACTGTTCCATCAGTTTTCCAACGTGTGTGTCTTCTTTTTTTATTCTTATTTCTGTCCATAGTTACCACATAATAACTAGTGCATCAGTTTTCCAACATTAATGTGTCTTCTTTTTTATTCTTGACCCCTATAATCCATAGTTGCACATAATAACTAGTGCATCAGTTTTCAACATTAATGTGTCTTCTTTTTTATTCTTGACCCTATAATCATAGTTGCCCATAATAACTAATAATTCATCAGTTTTCCAACATTAATGTGTCTTCTTTTTTATTCTTGACCCCTATAATCCATAGTTGCCACATAATAACTAGTGCATCAGTTTTTCAACATTAATGTGTCTTCTTCACCATTTCTGACCCCTATAATCCATGAATTTGCCATGACAACTAGTGCATCAGTTTTTAACAGCTAATGTGTCTTCTTTTTATTCTTGACCCTATAATCCATAGTTTACACCTGTAATAACTAGTGCATCCCAGTTTTCAAACATTATTCCATCTTCTGTTTTATTCTTGACCCCTATAATCCATAGGATTTGCCACATAATAACTGGTGCATCAGTTTTAAATACATGTGTGTCTTCTGTTTATTCTTGACCCCTATAATCCATAGTTGTCACATAACTGTGCCATCCAGTTTTCAAACATGTGTCTTCTGTTTTATTCTTGACCCCTATAATCCTGGTACACATAAACCATGGTATAGTTTTTAACATTATTGTCTTCCTGTTTATTACCAGCCTAATCCATGATTTTACATAATAACTAGTGCATCAGTTTTCCAACATTAATGTGTCTTCTTTTTTATTCTTGACCCCTATAATCCATGAATTTATTTTTCAACCAACTATTGCATCAGTTTTCAAACATTATTGTGTCTTCTGTTTTATTCTTGACCCCTATAATCCATAGTTACCACATAATAACTAGTGCATCAGTTTCCAACATTATTGTGTCTTCTAACTTTATTCTTGACCTGATATATAGTTTTTACAGTAACTAGTTACTCAGTTTTCCAGCATTAATGTGTCTTCTTTTTTATTCTTGTTTATGATACATGGTTGCCATAATAGCTTTGGTGCATCAGTTTTCAAACATTATTGTGTCTTCTGTTTTATTCTTGACCCCTATAATCCATAGTTGCCACATAATAGCTAGTGCATCAGTTTTCAAACATTATTGTGTCTTCTGTTTTATTCTTGACCCCTATAATCCATAGTTGCCACATAATAACTAGTGCATCAGTTTTCCAACATTAATGTGTCTTCTTCTTTATTCTTGACCCCTATAATCCATAGTTGCCACATAATAACTAGTGCATCAGTTTTCAAACATTATTGTGTCTTCTGTTTTATTCTTGACCCTATAATCCATAGTTGCCACATAATAACTAGTGCATCAGTTTTCCAACATTAATGTGTCTTCTTTTTTATTCTTGACCCCTATAATCCATAGTTGCCACATAATAACTAGTGCATCAGTTTTCCAACATTAATGTGTCTTCTTTTTTATTCTTGACCCCTATAATCCATAGTTGCCACATAATAACTAGTGCATCAGTTTTCCAACATTAATGTGTCTTCTTTTTATTCTTCGGCCCCTATAATCCATAGTTGCCACATAATAACTAGTGCATCAGTTTTCAAACATTATTGTGTCTTCTGTTTTATTCTTGACCCCTATAATCCATAGTTGCCACATAATAACTAGTGCATCAGTTTTCAAACATTATTGTGTCTTCTGTTTTATTCTTGACCCCTATAATCCATAGTTGCCACATAATAACTAGTGCATCAGTTTTCAAACATTATTGTGTCTTCTGTTTTATTCTTGACCCCTATAATCCATAGTTGCCACATAATAACTAGTGCATCAGTTTTTGAAACATTATTGTGTCTTCTGTTTTATTCTTGACCCCTATAATCCATAGTTGCCACATAATAACTAGTGCATCAGTTTTCAAACATTATTGTGTCTTCTGTTTTATTATTCTTGACCTAATCCATAGTTGCCACATAATAACTAGTGCATCAGTTTTCAGCATTATTGTGTCTTCTGTTTTATTCTTGACCCCTATAATCCATAGTTGCCACATAAGCCTTTAAGTGCATCCAGTTTTCCAACATTGTCTTGTGCTAACTTCTTTATGTTCTTGACTTTTCTAATCCATAGTTGCCACATAATAACTAGTGCATCAGTTTTCAAACATTATTGTGTCTTCTGTTTTTTATTCTTGACCCCTATAATCCATGGTTGCTTGCATATAACTAGTGCATCAGTTTTCCAACATTAATGTGTCTTCTTTTTATTCTTATTCCCCTATAATCCTGGTGCCACCTTAATAACTAGTGCATCAGTTTTCCAGCATTAGTAATATTATGCTTCTTTACTTTATTCCTGAAAGCCCTATAATCCATAGTTGCCACATAAAAAATAACTGGTACTCAGTTTTCAAACATTATTGTGTCTTCTGTTTTATTCAGCTGACCCCCTATAATCCATAGTTGCACATAATAACTAGTGCATCAGTTTTCAACATTAATGTGTCTTCTGTTTTATTCTTGACCCCTATAGTCCATAGTTGCCACATAATAACTAGTGCATCAGTTTTCCAACATTAATGTGTCTTCTTTTTTCTATTCTTGACCCCTATAATCCATAGTTGCCATAACTAATAACTAGTGCATCAGTTTTCCAACATTAATGTGTCTTCTGTTTTATTCTTGACCCTGTCCTGGACACCCTGGCAATAACTAGTGCATGGTTTTCCAACATTAATGTGTCTTCTGTTTTATTCTTGACCCCTATAATCCATAGTTACTTACATAATAACTAGTGCATCAGTTTTTCCAACATTAATGTGTCTTCTTCTTTATTCTTGACCCCTATAATCTATAGTTTTTATATGCTGTTCATCAGTTTTCCATTAATTATTGTGTCTTCTGTTTTATTCTTGACCCCTATAATCCATAGTTGCCACACTTAATAACTTGGTATCAGTTTTCCAACATTAATGTGTCTTCTGTTTTATTCTTGTTACTATAATCACATAGTTGCCACATAATAACTAGTGCATCAGTTTTAACATTAATGTGTATTTTCTATTTCTTATTTCATCTATAGTTATACACATACTTAAATTATCATTTTTAACATTATTTCTTTCTGTTTTATTCTTGACCCTATAAATCATAGTTGCCACATGACCAACTTCATTGCATCAGTTTTCCAGCATTTAATGTGTCTTCTTTTATTCTTGACCCTATAATCCATAGTTGCCACATAATAACTAGTGCATCAGTTTTCCAACATTAATGTGTCTTCTTTTTTATTCTTGACCCCTATAATCCATAGTTGCCACATAATAACTAGTGCATCAGTTTTTCCAACATTAATGTGTCTTCTTTTTTATTCTTGACCCCTATAATCCATAAGTTATACATAATAACTAGTGCATCAGTTTTCAAACATTATTGTGTCTTCTGTTTTATTCTTGACCCCTATAATCCATAGTTGCCACATAATAACTAGTGCATCAGTTTTCACAAACATTATTGTGTCTTCCTGAACTTTTATTCTTAATGCCTATAATCCATAGTTGCCACATAATAACTAGTGCATCCAGTTTTTTCAAACATTATTGTGTCTTCTGTTTTATTCTTAGCCCCTATAATCCATGATTTGCCACATAGCTGAGTCATCAGTTTTTCAATTGTATGTCTTCTGAACTTTTATTCTTGACCCTATAATCCATAGTTGCCACATAATAACTAGTGCATCAGTTTTCAAACATTATTGTGTCTTCTGTTTTATTCTTGACCCCTATAATCCATAGTTGCCACATAATAACTAGTGCATCAGTTTTCAAACATTATTGTGTCTTCTGTTTTATTCTTGACCCTATAATCCATAGTTGCCACATGTCTTCAGTGCATCAGTTTTCCAACATTAATGTGTCTTCTTCTTTATTCTTGACCCCTATAATCATAGTTGCCACATAATAACTAGTGCATCAGTTTTCAAACATTATTGTGTCTTCTGTTTTTTATTCTTGACCCCTATAATCCATAGTTGCCACATAATAACTAGTGCATCAGTTTTCAAGGCATTATTGTGTCTTCTGTTTTTTTCCATTCTTGACCCCTATAATCCATAGTTGCCACATAATAACTAGTGCATCAGTTTTCCAACATTAATGTTATTAACAACCTAACATTCTTCGGTACCTATAATCCATAGTTGCCACATAATAACTAGTGCATCAGTTTTTTTCAAACATTATTGTGTCTTCTGTTTTATTCTTGACCCCTATAATCATAGTTGCCATGACAATATGGTGCCATCAGTTTTCCAACATTTCTAATGTGTCTTCTTTTTTTATTCTTGACCCCTATAATCCATAGTTGCCACATAATAACTAGTGCATCAGTTTTCCAACATTAATATACTTCTTTATTCTTGACCCTATAATCCATAGTTGCCACATAATAACTAGTGCATCGGTTTCAAACATTGTTGTGTCTTCTGTTTATTCTTGACCACCTACAACAATCCATAGTTGCCACATAATAACTTAGTGCATCAGTTTCAACATTAATGTCTTCTGTTTTATTCTTGACTATAATCCATGGTTCTTATACACCAATAACTAGTGCATCAGTTTCCAACATTAATGTGTCTTCTTTTATTCTTGACCCTATAATCATATGATTTGCCACTATATCTTAGTGCATCAGTTTCAACATTAATGTGTCTTCTGTTTTATTCTTGACCCACATGATGTATAATTTTTAATATCTTTAATTGTCAGATTTTAACATTAATGTGTCTTCTTGTTTTATTCTTGACCCTATAATCATAGTTTGTACATAATAACTAGTGCATCAGTTTTCAACATTAATGTGTCTTCTTCTTTATTTCTTGACCTATAATCCATAGTTGCCACATAATAACTAGTGCATCAGTTTTCAAAACATTATTATGTCTTTGTTTTGTTGCTTGAAACCCCATAATCCATAGTTGCACATAATAACTAGTGCATCAGTTTTCAACATTAATGTGTCTTCTGTTTTATTCATGACCCCTATAATCCATGATTTTGCCACATAAATAACTAGTGCATCAGTTTTTCCAACATTAATGTGTCTTCTATTCCATTCCTGACCTCTACAATCTGTCAGTCAGTCAACTGCCATCCGCGATGCTCGCTTAGGCGATCATGTCTCGAAAGAAACATGACTGATTGGGCAGAACATTATCCCGCAGTTGGTTGCCATTGCTTTCAGCAGTAGACTGGTTGCCAGCCAATGCTATAGAACCCAATCTGTCCTATTATTTAACCCATAACTGGAGGAAAGAGACGGATTAATACCTTTCTCAAGGGTATTTGCACGTAAACGAATGCAAGCAATTCAACTGGAATTCGAACTCGGCTCTCCGATTTCTCGTTCCGAATTGATATCCATTGTACCACAACGCACATCCTATGTATCTGTACTTTCCACATAATAGCTAGAAAATTATTCTTTTATGAGTATTATCTTTTCCTTTTTATTTCTAACCTTTACGATCCATATCTTGCCACATAATAGGCAGTGTATTATTCTTTCAAAATGACCAAATCTCCATTTTTATTCCTGACCTCTGAAGTCCTTACTTGCGACATAATAACTAAGCTATCAGTCTTTCAACATTATTATGTCTTCTTTTTTATTCCTGACCTCCACAATCCATAGTTGCCATATCATGTAAATTTCAATGCGTCTAAGACGAAGCTGCTCTCTCAATAATCACAGGCAACCTCTCTTGCCGCCCATAAGCATGGGTCAAGCGAGTCCCCCTGAGAGCAATCCACTGCTCCTCCTCGGCCTTACCCTCTCTTCCGATCTCAAGTGAAACATTGAGGCAATAGCTAAATAGGAGGGTTGGGTCACTGTGTCGGGCCAGGATGTTTTTTCTTCCTGAATCCATCTTGCATATATACAAATCAACCATCCGTCCGGGCATGGAATATTGCTGTCATATATGGTCAGGCGCAACTTCTGTTCATCTCGGTGTTCTTGACAGGTTCCAAAGGAGAATCAGTAATATGATAGGTACCGACTTGGCTGCTCGACTCCAGCCACTTTCCCACCGACGGGATGTGGCTTCCCTCTGTCTGTTCTATAAATATTTTCATGGCTTCTGCTCCAACGAACTTAAGTCACTTGTGCCCCTGCCACAGGTGTTTACTCGTGCAACTAGACTGGCAACTGGTTCCCACCCATTCACATTTAGATCAACCAAATGCAGACGACAATTCTACGCCAGCAGCTTCTTTTCTAGCACTTCTCGTCTGTGGAACTCTCTTCCACATTCTTGCTTTCCTGACGGCTACGACCTTCAGGAATTTAAATGCAATGTCAATACCCCTCTCTTAACCACTTGTCTCCAGTTCTTTCTACACCACCCTGTATATCTTTTTCTTTCTCTCTACCTTTGCAACTGTCATCACACCTGTATTCCAGTCCTTCACTGGTTTGTCACTCTCTTTACTCTCTTCCTATCTAATCGTTATACTCTTATGTAACCCCCTGCTTATCAGTGGCGTTACCGCCCGTCTCGGGGTGATACCGTTAAAAAAATAATAATAACTAGTTTATCAGTTTTTCAACATTATTATGTCTCCATTTTTATTCATGACTCTACAATTTATCTTCTTCTTCTATGTGCCCTGTCCCTTCAGGACGTAGACGATCATGGTTCTCCACGTCTCCCTATTCCGTGTGGCTCGTTGTATGTTTGCTCCTGTTACTCCTGGCAACCCCCGTTCCGTCATCCACCTGATCAGGCCCTGCAAATATGTTATCCGCTGCCTTCCTCTGTCTCTCTTTCCTTCTATCTGTCCAGTCAGTATCAGGTTCTCCAGGCTCTCCTTCCTCATTGCGTGTCCCAGGAACTTCAGTTGTCTCTTCCTGATGCTCAGTATTAATTTCCTTTTTGTTGCCATTCTTTCTAACACCTCATCGTTGCTTGCATGCTCAGTCCACGATATCCGCAGCATCCTTCTGTAGAACCACATTTCCGCTGCTTCCAGTTTTGTCCTCATTTTCGATGATATTGTCCAGCATTCACTGCCGTATTGAAGAACTGACATCACATAGCAATCCAGCACTCTTTTCTTTGTTTCTTGTGAAATTTTCCTGTGTGTTAGTACTTTCCTCAGCTTAATGAAACGCGTCCTTTGCTATGCCAATTCGCCTTCGAATCTCTGTGTCGCACTTTATGCCAAATACAGGTAGGGGATACCAGAAGCAAGCAAGTACAAAAATTTAAATACCTACAATTTATACGTGCCACATAAGACGCACTATATCATTCCGTCAACTTTATTATGTCTCCATATTTATTCATGACCTCGCGTTCAAAAATTCCCCGCGTTTACAAACGAAGAATATTAAAAAATTCCACAGTATAATCGTATAGAACACTTTTCAATGCAACTGTGTACTGGTCTAATTTTATTATGACCAAAAACTAAGTAATTAAACAAACATATATATATATATATATATATTTGCGTGTCTATTCAGAAATTGAGTTCTTTCCATGCGCCTATGGCTTAGTGGGTAGCGACTCCGACTGACACTAAATCAATCGAGTTTCGATCCCGGCTAGAAGCAAGTGGATGTGTCTAGTTATACTGATGAGCTGTGATACAGCGAAACAGGCTTGTATGCGGATGACTAATATATATATATATAGGAAAGAATATTAATAAAAAGTTTTGAATTTAAAAATGTACTTTTTTTGAACAGTATTTGTTTATTTTTATTATATTTTATATTTCAGACCGCCCTCGGTCCTTCATCAGAAACAAGTGATTTTTAAATTTGAATTAGAAACGTATTTCACGATAGCGTTCGGATATTTTTTGTTTACATCACGTGGTGTGTTTGTTCACAACATGCAGCACGTCCGTAGAGAAAGTCTGTTTGTTTTAGATAAAAATTTCTTGGAATATCTGAAAAAAATTTTTTAGCTATTGAAATATTTGTAAAGATTCAACACACCTAAGTCCCTATTTAACCCTAGCTTGTGTGTATTTAATTTTAAAATCCAGTATGTTTCTTTCTTTCTGCGTGTGTATGTAGAACTAAAATTGGAGTCTATTAGTAAACATTTGCAATTTTCTAAAGTATGATCAGGTTGATTAAAATGGGCTGCAATTGGGGAGTATACATTTTTTGTCGTATATTTAGTTTGTGATTATTGAAGCGAAATCTAAAGCTATTACCGGATTCGCCGATATATCCACTGTTGGGGCAAATTGAGCAGAAGAGAAAGTAGATGATGTTTTTGCTGTCACAAGTAAGGTTTGGTGGGTGTAATTTTATTTTGGTGTTGGATACAGAGAATGTTTTGTCTGTTATTAAATGTTTACAAATTAAACAGCGAGGCTTTCCACATTTTAAATTCCCTGATAGGTTTGTATTATTTAAATATTTGTTAGAAGTGAGGATAGTTGATAGGTTGGGTGTTTGTTTCTTTGCATTTATGGGTGGTTTATCGAAAATGTCTTTGATGTTTTTGTTTGATTGGAGGTTCCTGTAATCATTTTTTAAATTTTTGATAAGTGTGTAGGAATACTGATTATGGTTAAAAACCATGGGAATTCGGTTGTTATCTTTTCGTTTTTTGTATGTGAGAAGTGTGCTACGATCTATGTGGATGGTTTTATATAGTGCTTCCTTTATTATTTTTATTGGATATTTACATTTTAGAAACTGTTTTGTTAGGTTGTTAATGTTGTTTAGAAAATCTGGATGGTCTGAGCAAATGCGTTTTATTCTAATAAATGAGCTGCATACGATAGATTTTTTTTAATTTAAGGGGATGACAACTGTTAAAGTGTAGGAATTTATGTTGGTTTGTGGGTTTGTTGTACAGACTGGTGGAAAGTGTATGTTTATTTAATTTTACCATGACGTCTAAGAAAGGGACGGATGTGTATGAGTACTCCATGGTAAATTTGATTGTATTGTGGAAGTTGTTGCAGAAAGTGAAGAAGTTTTTTAATTTTTCTAATCCATGAGTCCATATTAAGAAAATATCATCAATGTATCTAAAACAATGTGATGGTTTGTATTGTGAACTGTCTAGTATCTTTTTTCTAAAATATGCATAAAGATATTGGCATAACTAGGTGCCATTTTCGTGCCCATTGCTGTGCCACTAATCTGTAAATAGTGTTTGTTGTTGAATTTAAAATTATTGTGTGTTAAGATGAAATTTATTAATTGGCATAAATCTGTGATTTGGTTGTTAGGTAATTTGTTTTTAAGGAACTCATGGCAAGCTGCTACTCCTTCAACATGTGGAATGTTCGTGTACAGAGACGTAACATCCATCGTTACTATGATATTATCACCTAGGACTAAATTAATGCTTTGTAACTTGTTGAGAAAGTCAGTAGTGTCTCTAATATAACTAGGTATGTCAGGTAATAAAGGTTTTAGGATATTGTCTATGTATCCAGATATAAGTTCTGTGAGGGTACCAATGCCTGATATTATGGGTCTGCCAGGTGGTGTGATTTTAAGTTCTTTTGAAATTTTGTAGATTTCTTCATTATTTGCTTGTTTAGTATGATGTGGGTTGGATGAAGAGGTGTTAGGGTGTTTTTCTGAAATGATTTTGGGGAGTTTGTGTAGTTTTGGGATAGTATAGAATGTTGCTGTTTTGGGGTTCTCAGGAATAAAAGATTTTATTTTATTTTTTATGTTATGATTCAGGTTCTGAATGAGAAGTGATAATTCTGTTTTGTAAGTGCTAGTCGGATCTAGAGGTAAGGGTACATAGAACTTGTTATTTTGAAGTTGTGATTCTGCTTCTTTAATATAGTTGTTAGTGTCTAAGATGGTTATAGCTCCGCCCTTATCGGCTGGTACGATAATTATGTTTCGGTTTTTCTTAAGTGTATAGATGGCTTGGTGTTCTACTTTAGATAGGTTGTGTATTTTTGTTTGGTGTCCTTTATTTTTTAAGAAGTTGTCCATGTGTTGTCTGGCTTTGTTGGCGTATTGATCCAAGTGTTGGTTGCGTCCGCTTGGTGGAGTCCATAGGGTATTATTTTTCGTAAGAGGAAATTTGGAGTATGATTGTTTATCGCTGTTGTCATTAGAAGTGGATCTGTTGTCTGAGAAATATTCTTTTAGTCTCAGTCTACGAAGGTATTTTTCCATATCGTAGCAGAGGTTTAGAGGGTTTAGTGACTGTGAGGGGCAGAATGTTAATCCTTTATTTAATAAAGAGGTTTCTTCTTGGGTGAGAGTATATTTAGATAGGTTTGCGATGTGATTATCAGCAGAGATGTTATGGGTGTATTGTACATAGTGAGATCTTCGTGGAATCTGTTGTATTAAGTAGTTATTCAGGTGAGGTATGTGTTGTAAAATGGGGTCCTCAGCAATTAGTTTATTGAGTTTTTGGTTTTTCAAAAATATATACTGTGTCAGCTTTTTTTCGTACAGAAAATTGAGTGTTCTTTTTACTTGAAAGTATTGGAAAGGGGAAAGTGTTAGATAGAGAGAATAATGGATTTTTTTAGATAAGTTCATGTAAAAGGATTTTTTAATGTAAGCAGAGTTGTGCGCCAGGTTTCTTAATTGCGTGGAGGGCCTGTTGTATATTTGTTGAGCTTTTTGTTTATGCGATATAATAAAACTGTGTTGGAAGTTGTATTTAAATCTGAATCCTTTTGGTATTAATTCCATTTTTTTGCAGAGTCCGAGAAATATAATGTCCGAGTGTATTTGTGCCAATTTGTAAAGAGTTTGTTCCAGTTTTCTTCTGTCGTGGAGTTTTTTGCCGTTTAAGTAAGGTCCAAATAACATAGTGATGACCATCCACGTATACTGTCTTAATATGTATAGGAAAGAATATTAATAAAAAGTTTTGAATTTAAAAATGTACTTTTTTTTAACAGTATTTGTTTATTTTTATTATATTTTATATTTCAGACCGCCCTCGGTCCTTCATCAGAAACAAGTGATTTTTAAATTTGAATTAGAAACGTATTTCACGATAGCGTTCAGATATTTTTTGTTTACATCACGTGGTGTGTTTGTTCACAACATGCAGCACGTCCGTAGAGAAAGTCTGTTTGTTTTAGATAAAAATTTCTTGGAATATCTGAAAAAAAATTTTTAGCTATTGAAATATTTGTAAAGATTCAACACACCTAAGTCCCTATTTAACCCTAGCTTGTGTGTATTTAATTTTAAAATCCAGTATGTCTTTTGCGTCTTGGAATATATATATATATATATATATATATATATATATAATTTTAAAATCCAGTATGTCTTTTGCGTCTTGGAATATATATATATATATATATATATATATATATATATATATATATTCCAAGACGCAAAAGCTGTTTACTTCTTTCGGGTTGTATTAGCATAGAGTTCTGTATAATATCGATATACGTATTCTTCTCTTTCTTCGCTTATCTTTTCGGACAAAGATTTCTGAAGGAGGCTGTCCACGTTGACTGTAGGCACTCTGATGGTCGACTTGGCCGATGAGGAATAGGCAAGTCCGGCCGCAGCGATAGCAGTTAAAGGTCTGGTCTTGTATGACTGCTGAAACTTTCTTCTAAAAAAAAAAACAACTGTTCACCCCTTTCGTATTGCATTAGCATATAATTCTGTATGACATCTATATACGTATTTAAATATATATAATGTAGATGTATATTTGAATTGAAGTGGGTGACACTGTTATCAGAAGAGTGGAAACAAAAAGACGAACAGGAAAGTAAAGACTATTAACGAAGGAAAAATAATTTCTAAAGCTCAAAGGAAAATTTCATAAAAGAGAGAAGTAATTGATATTGCCGATTGTTGCAACATTACAAGAAAGAAAAAAAAATTTTAAGAATATAAGAACGAGAAAATAATTGAAGAGAAAAAGTTTTCGACGAAAAAAAATCGATAAAAAATAAAATGAAATATAATGAGGTGGCAAAATAGGAAAAGGTAGATGTGCGGGTTTCACTTTTGCACTAATACCTAAGGAAGGGCGAGAAATCTATAATACTTCAGCACCTCCACAAACATTGGTTAAATAGCAGGATTGGATAGGCTTTCTAGCTTTAGTGGCATCCATGTGAGCCTCCTTTGTGATGACGCCCGAATCTCCGCGACCGATCGATAGTCGATCACTTCGATCCAAACTCGGTCCTGTCCCCCGCTGTGTTTGAAAATCTTCTCAGTCAATCATGTCTCTTTTGAGACATGATCGCTTAAGCGTGTATTGTTATATAGCAATATACAACAAACACGCATATATATAAAAATATGAAGTTATATTTTTATTAATGACGATGGACCGTGTAGAATAGTGAACAGAGAATTGAGAGAGCGCGCTTCTAATGGGTTGACGGGAGTGTCGTCTGTTGTGTCTCTCTCTCTCTCCTGCTACTCTGGTCTGTCTGTCCGGACTGTCTGGTGAATTCGTGCGCCGAGGTCTTTTTATAATCTCCAGTACCGGAACTTTTTCTTCCGGTTTTTTGCCTCGCCCACGCACGCCCACGTAATTCTCAGAGACACCTGTTCTGTTTGCCTCTTGTAGCCATTTCCGCTACTGCCGGAAATAAGGTCAAACAAACATCCGTTCCTTTCAACGACCGGAAAACAACCCCGCTTGCAACAGCTTTCTTCTCGGGTGGGGCCAGATTGTTATATTACAGTATCACGTATAACACTTAACTGACTGAAGCAACAAGGGTCACAATGAAGAAGATGAGCCATAAAGTAAAAAGTAGTACTGAGAGCAATAAACGACAGGAAGCTGTGAACACTGTAGAACATGGCAAGATAATGAGAAGAAAATGTTATCTACTTCTATGCCATGTACTTTCAGGACATGGAGATTTATGGCTCTTCACAACGTCCTCTCCCTTGTAACTTTTAGCTTTTGCATTTTTCACCCTCCCAGTTTATCCGTTCATACGAGCTCGTCATTTAGCAGGCCGTTTGCCTTCTTCTCTCTCTTTTGCCTTCAATATGTCCCACGAGTGTCAAATTCGCCAAGTTCCTGTCTTCAAACATACCGCTGAAGTTACATTGGCGCATAACGCCTATGTAACTTCAGCGGTATGTTTGTTTTCTTTTTTGTTTCCATTTTTCTGTAAATGTCTTCATTGCTCACATGTTCTGTCCATAGTATTCTCAGCATGGTATTCTCAATATCCTTCTGTAGAACCACATTTATGTTGCTACCAGTCTTCAGTTGCCCTGTTTCTTAGCATTTTCTGAGTAGCTAACTTGACAATTTTGTCCTTGTTCCACAAAATGAAAGACGTGTCATCAGGTTAAGATAGTGCATAGAGCAATATTTTTTCACTCCAAACAAGGCAGGACTGCCACTGGTGCGCAGGGGGTTACATAAGAGGTGAGTGCTGATAAAGAGGAACAAGTTACAGAGATTGTCAGAGAATGGATAAGAAAAAGAAGAGAGCTGTATGAGAGTAGAGTGAAAAGGAAGAAGAACATGATACAACGGTCGTCAGAGAAAGAATTCGAGTCGAGGAGATAGGAGATGGCATTTGACATTGCATTTAAATTCTTGAAAATTGTAGCCATCAGGGAAGCAAGTATACGGAAGGGAGTTCCACAGATGTGGAAGTGCGAGAAAGGAAGCTGAGGGAGTAGAAGTTGTGATTACATTTGACTGTAAAAGAGCGGGACATAGTCGCTAGTCTAGTAGCTCCAGTAAATTCATGCAGAGGAGGCACCAGGGAGCTAAGCTCATCGGAGCAGAAGCCGTGATAGTATTTGCAGAATAAACAAAGGGAAGCCACATTACATCGATAAGAAAGTGACTGGAGTTGAGCTACTAGGTTGGAATCAATTACAGTGTAGATTCTCTGTTAGATTTTGTCAAGAACCCCAAGATGAATAGCAGTGGCACCCGATCTTATAAACGATAAGAAGTTGTGGAGAACTATGATCGCAAAAGTTTTCAAAGACAGGAGATCATACGGTGGGACGGTATGGAAGGAAGAGTGTTTTTTTCCCAAAGACATTAACATCAGTAAATACGTTGCTAAGGATTCTAGAAACCTGATCGGATCAGTCTATTGCTTTTCTGATGTGCCTGATGCCTTCTGAAATGCTTTCTCATTACAAGAGTCAGATTAGACTGAAAATGGAGTATTGCTGCTATACCTGGGTAGGAGGTGCGCTATCATCACTTTCCAACATTGACTGAAGTTGAAATAATTTAGGCAGTCGTTTCGGATGAGATATTCTCCGCCATATACCCTCTTTCCTAACGTCACTATTTCCACGGCAAGTGTTAGGATTAGCTTCTACCTTTAGTTTCACCAATTCAGATATTTTCAGCTAGAACACGCCATGCTAAGTTCACGCAGTTGAATTATCCAACGCATATAGAGAAAAGACGGCTTAGAAAATTTAACACACACTGGATATAGTGAAGGCAAGATGGACATAGGAAAGTGGCGAATAACAGATCTAACGAGCTTGTACGAATGGTTGACAGAACAAGGATTAGGGGGAGAGAGAGAGAAAGAGAGAAAGTAAAAAGGCAAACAATACTGAGAGCTAATAAGAACGCTGTGGAGAAAGATGATCACTCATGTCTAGAAGGGATACGGCACAGAAAAGAAATCGGTACTCTTCTTCTTTGACTACATTTTGTATCTGAACCCATTGATCACGCTCACGAAAGCATACAAGTTCTGATCAAAAAAGTATCGGGACT
Source organism: Ascarosepion bandense (assembly GCA_037127315.1). NCBI lineage: Eukaryota > Metazoa > Mollusca > Cephalopoda > Sepiida > Sepiidae > Ascarosepion > Ascarosepion bandense. The sequence continues at coordinate 315,676 of JBBBDQ010001947.1, forward strand.
GGAACTATAAAAAGAAAACTAAAATACATATCAATTCTGCATTTAATCTACTTCGAAATAGTCCCCTTCTGAAGCTACACAATTTATTCAGCTTTGTTTCGGTTGATATAAGCATTCCTGGAAATTCTTTTGGTGAAATAACGAGCAGATGATTCTTCACAATCTCTTGGATTGTTTCAACGTCTTGAAATGCTGCCTCTCGCAAGTTGGATTTGAGTTTTGAAGAGGAAAATGTCGCAAGGGTGCAACATCTGGGGAACAGGGTTGTTGTCGGACCTGGGGAATGTTGTACTTGGCCAAAAACTGCTGCACAATATATGGTCACTAATGAAATCTCTGTGATACTATGAGACGATTGCACTCTACACACTTTCCTTTCAAGCACTGCAATAAACATCGGAAGGGAGCGAGAAAGTTATAACTTAGTGTACTTTTTCTTTGCTGAGAACCACGCCTTCTGTCTTATTACTATTGATAGTTAGTCCTTTCTTCTCGCTCTCAGGGGACTGATATTACATAACAGATCAGCACTCTTTTCTGTGTTCCTCGAGCTCCACAATTAGTAATTCTAACAGACATCTGGTAGATTTTTTTAGCGACCAGAAATGTGTATTTTTTTTTAATCGTATCACCCGAGCAAGGCGTTAATGCCACTGATGTGCAGGGGGCTACGTAATAGTGAAAAGATCGGAAAAGAGAAAGCCGGAAACCACATCCTAAACAGGGAACAAGGGACAAGCCTCTTCACCTGTTCAATAGACGCAGGTGGAGTGTGAACCGGGCGATAGTTTAGTCTATCTACTCCAATTGAAAAAAAAAGTGAGAAGATTGGAAAAGAGAAAACCGGAAACCGCATCCTAAACAGGAAACAAGGGAAGAGCCTCTTCACCTGTTCAATAGATGTGAGTGGAGTGTGAACCGGGCGATCGTTTAGCCGAGGTAGTGCAACATCTCACAGCCCACAGACTATTCTCTGACAAACAGTATGATTTCCGCTTCACCAGGTCAACTGTTGATATGCTCACGACCATCACTGAGTATATACACCAGTCTCTCGACAAGAACGGCGAAGCCTGAACTGTTGCCCTAGATATCTCCAAAGTGTTTGACAGAATCTATCATGCTTGCCTTCTACGCAAGCTGCGAGGTTATGGTATAACTGGACAATTGTTTGACCTTATCCAGTCATCCCTTTCAAATCGCACAATGAAGTTGGCATTGAGCGGACATGCCTCCCAATACTATCATACGAACGCGGGTATCCCTCAAGGCTCTATTCTAGGTCCTATGCTTTTCCTTATCTACATTAATGATCTCCCAAATGTAATAAAATTCCAAGTAGGCATATACGCTGACGACACTACGGTTTACTCTCGCATTGATCAAAAATCTTCCGAGGCTGACAAAGCAAACCTTGTTGCCGAGCTTAAAAAGGACCTCCAATCCGTGGCGGACTAGGGTAAGAAATGGCTTGTGAATTTTAATGCTTCCAAAATGAAGCTGCTATCTATTAACCATCGCAGACACTCGTTCCTACCCACCATTAACATGGAATCAGGCTAGTCTCCCTGAAAGCAAAACGCTTCCTCGGCTTAATTCTCACGTCAGACCTCAAGTGGAATGATTATATAGAATCCATAGCTAAGATGCTAAGAAAGTCGGTTCTCTGTGTAGGGCCAAGAGGTTTTTTTCGCTTGAAAAAATCCTGCACATATATAAATCTACCATCCGCCCGTGCATTGAATACTCTTGCCATATATCTAGTCAGGTGCTCCTGATATCCACCTAGGCGTCCTTGGGAAAATCCAACGGAGAATCTGTAATGTGATAGATCCTGACCTTGGCAGCTCAGATACAAGCACTTTCTCACCGGTGTAATGTGGCTTCCCTATGTTACTTCTACAAATACTTTCACGGTTTCTGTTCCGATGAACTTAGCTCACTGGTGCCCCCTATATATGAATTTACTCGTGCTACAAGATTAGCAACTAGGTCCCACACTTTTACTGTGAAACCAATAAGATGTAAACGCAAATTCTACTCTAACAGCTTCTTTTCTCGCACTTCCCGCCTGTGGAATTCCCTTCCATTTATTTGTTTTCCCGACAGCTACAATCTCCAAGAATTTAAATGTAATGTCAATAGTCATCTCCTATCTGACTAACATGAATCCTCTCTCCCTCTCTCATACTCCTTTTCCGTTCACTCCACTCTCATCAGTATTCTTATCCTTCTCTTACCCACTTCCTGACATCCCTTATAACCTGTCACTCTTTCTCATAACTTTCCTCCTATGTCACCCCCTGCAAAACAGTGGCAGTAAAATGCCGTGCTTGGGGCGATATGATTTAAAAAAAGAAAGAAATTTAGTCGAAAAATGAGGAAATAAAGAAACAAGCATTTTGTAATATTTGTTCACAAGGATACATGACCCACTGCATAGAAGCGTTCGTTGAATCCAGGGACTTGACCAAAGATTTGTAAGTTCAATACTTGGCTACAGCATAGGTGAATAAAAACTTGGGGAGTTGAGTTAAAAGGCGATAACTGATAGTGAGACACCCGGAAGAGGCATGGTTTCTGGAACTAGAACAATCTACCCCGGTAAAAGAAATAAAGGGCTCAGGTTTAAATTCCATCTATAGTAGACCGGAGCGTAAAACGCGCGAAAAGTCGTGGATATGACAACGAGGACGAGTTCAACAGTCCAAACAATGTAGATAGTATAAATTAATTTTAATTGTAACTAGCAGTATAGCCCGGCGTGGCTCGGGTGTAATGAAAGCTTTAAAACTAATCCATGGTCCTGGAGCTCAGACTCTTTGGACGTTGGCACGAAAGACCAAAAAGCAATAGTTGTTTCCAGTTAAAGCGAAACTGTAGACTGAAAGAAAAATGAATGGATGTAAGTCAAATTTTGATTTCCTGCTATTGATATCAAATAAGTTTTTTTCGTCGTAAACTGAATTTTGAAGGCTAAATAAGTCCTCTGAGTAAATGGTATCATGGCTGAGACTAAGAACTACAATTATACCTACTTAGAGCCAAACCCGAAGCAAAAACTAAAATAAAAGGGCTGAAAAAATAAAGACATACAGGCTGATAAGCAGATACACACACAAACATCTTGCCTTTTCTATATATACATTATTGATTTTCTGCACTATTGTAATAACTGCAACCTTGAAACTTCTGAATATCGTTTCTTGTGTCTTTGTCTATGAGTGTATCAAATCTGATTAAAATCGGAACCACACCTTCTATAACCCGATTTTTTCGATTATCGATTTTCGAGATTTACCCGGGGTACCTCGACACAAAACCTAGCTAAGAACACTCGCAGACGCTTATAGTACAACTGTGAAACTTTTCAAGAAAATCGGTTCAACCGTTTCGGAGTCTATAGGTAACGGACACATACACACACACAGACACACACACAGAGAAAAAGTTGCATTTATAAATAAGTTTAGATACTGTGGTTTTCTATTTTTGTACATAAAATGAAAAAAAAAAAATACCAGTATAAGAAAACGGATAAAGAAATACTATTGGAATTACTCGTGTGGTTTCAAAGGATAGGAACCGTTTCCTCTTTTCTATTCATACCATTTTCTCATCATCTTCTCACATGACGTCATTGGCTTAAGTGATTAGTTTCACGATCTCAAATTACTGACAGTTGATTCTGTCTCCTCAAGTCTGTGGCGACGTTGATATAAAATATGAGGAAGGCGTAGTCCGAAATGGTGAGAAAACTCAGTTAATGATTTTAGTTTCACTGAAGCAGAGCTGTTAATGAGAGATGGGAACATGATTTGGCTTTGGTATCATTCATTCTTTCTTCTTTCACGCAAAGCGCTAAATGAAGTCATGATATTCACAAATTTCTTCGCATAATTCCACAAGTAATTAAATACACGTAACTGGTGACAGTTTTTTGATTCAGTTATAAAGACTGGCATTATTTTCATTCAATACAAGCAGGTAACACGGAGTATTTACGTATACTTGTAAAAACAAACATATTGAGTGCTCTAGAAGAATGGTAGACTTTGAAAAAACAGTAGCTACTGTAGCATCTACGCATCGTTTATTCAGTAATGAATTAGAACACTCTAAGCTACGGGCGTATGTTTACATAGTATATCACATGCTAAGAGTCTGCCTCCTTCTACTTTCGCCTATAGCTCAGAGGTAGAATCTCCAACTGATGTCAATTCGGTCGGGTTTCAATCCTATCTGGGAGCAATCGGTTGTCTAACCATGCCTTCTGTCTTATTACTATTGATAGTTAGTTCCTTTGTTCTCGCTCTCAGGGGACTGATATTACATAACAGATCAGCACTCTTTTCTGTGTTCCTCGAGGTCCACAATTAGTAATTCTACCAGACGTTTTAGCGACTAGAAATGTGTATCCACTAAGATTAACAGATTAACAAATCATAATTTAAAAAGAGAGATTTGGAGGAAAAATGGAAAGAAAAAAAGATATAAGAGAAGAAAGGGAAAACCTTTAATAAGGATTTAAATTGGGATTTAAATCGATTACAAGTCGAAAAATGAAGAAATAAAGAAACAAGAATATTGTAATATTTGTTCACAAAGATACATGACCCATTGCATAGAAGTATTAGTTGAATCCAGGGACTTGACCCAAAGATACAGTGGATATGGTAACTCTGGCCTCCTGCGCAAGCTTTGGGGATATGGTATCACTGGACGCTTGCTTTATCTGATCCAATCATTCCTATCTAACCGCATAATGAATGTAATCTTGACTGAGCATGCCTCCACATCCTACTGCACGAACGCTGATGTTTCCCAGGGTTCTATTCTAGGCCCGACGCTCTTTCGAATCTTCATAAATGATCTCCCAGACGTGATCAAATCAGAGTTAGGCATCTATGCAGATGACACCACCATCTACTGCCGCTTCAGTAAGACATCTGGCGAGTCGGACAAACATAACCTCGCTGCTGATCTCGAGAAGGACCTCCATTCAGTGGTGGATTGAGGTAAGAAGTGGCTAGTAAATTTAAATACCTTCTAAAACAAAACTCCTATCTGTCATCCATCACAGACATTCTCTCCTGCCACCCATAAGCATTGGATCAAGCAAGTCTCTCCGAAAGCAATACACTGCACTTTCTCGGCCTTACCCTTTCTTCAGGCCTCAAGTGGAATTTTTACATTTGAATTAATAGCTAAATCCGCTGCTAGGAAGGTTGGATCACTTTGTCGGGCTGGGAAGTTTTTTCTGCCTGAATCCATCTTGCACATATACAAATGAACCATTCGACCGTGCATGGAATACTGTGGTCATATCTGGTCAGGCGCCCCGGCTGTTGGTCTCAGTGTTCTCGACAGGCCCCAAAGGAAGAATCTGTAATATGATAGGTCCCGACCTGGCAGCTCAACTCCAGCCACTTTCTCATCGGCAAGATGTGACTACTCGCTGTCTCTTCTACAAATATTTTCATGGCTTCTGCTCCAAAGAACTTAGGTCACTGGTGCCCTCTCCATAAGAATTTACTCGGGCAACCAGACTGACATCATGGTTCCATCCTATCAAAAGCCTTGGAGATATCCAGGGCAACAGCAGGAGCCTCGCCAGACATCGAGGGCCTAGTATAAGTACTCCGTGATAGTCGTTAGCATATCGGCAGCAGAGCTGGCAAAGCGGAATCCGTACTGTCTGTCTGAGAACAGTTTATGGGCAGTAAGATGTTGAACTATCTCAGCATTGATCATAGCCTCGAACACTTTTCCAAAAATTGGTAGGAGGCTGATGGGGCGATAATTGGATGGGTCAGAGGGTTAACCAGAGTTCTTAAATACAGGAACTCCAGAAGAGGACTTCAAGCAGGTAGGAAAACAAGAAGCAGAAAGGCAGCAAGTATAGAGTCTGGTTGCTCGAGTAAATTTTTGTTGAGGGGGGGGGGTCAGTGAACCAAGCTCGTCGGAGTAGAAGCCATGAATATATATATATAATTATTTAATACATATATAAAGTTTATCATTTAGCTGATTAGTATTACGCTCAACATTCCGAATCTAACGTTTCGTAGACGGACCACCCAACAGTCACTCTGTCCACTCGGCAGGATGATCAACAGTTGACTGCCTCTTTTCTTGTATTTCCTTTATATATGCACTTTTCATTAGTGCAACATTGATTTTTTCTATTTTCAATGTTTTTCTCTTAGTATCCCACTGACTGCATCGCTATATATATATATATATATATATATATATATATATATATATATTTATATTTATTATAAATTATGTTTTAGAACATGTACATAATTTATTCTATATATGTCCTCTTCCCTACAATCCCTTGAATTGTAGGGAAGAGGACATATATAGAAGAAATTATGTACATGTTCTAAAACATAATTTATAATAAAGATTCACTGCTCTATACACCATATATCGAACACTGTTTTAAATTAATGTTTTGGACGGAAAAAAATTTTTTTCTCTCCTCATTCTATACCCACTCGGATATATATATATATATCCGCAGACAGATCTGTTTCGCTGTATCACAGCTTATCAGTACGGCTTCGACTCCGATACTTCCTAACCCAGGTTGAAACCCGAACGAATTGGCGTCAGTCGACGATTCTACTCCTATTTCATGAGCGTCCGGTAGAAGAAGGCAGGCTTTTTAGCGCGTATAAACACGCCCAATAGCTAGAGTGCTCCAATTCATTTTTGAATAAGCGATGCGTATATGCCGGAGTAGCTACTGTTTACAAAGTCTCCCACTCTTCCAGACAGGGCGTGAGAGCGTAAATACTACTTGTACTATATATATATATATATATATATATATATATATATATATATATATATATATTCGCGTGTAATATATTTCGTCTTTTGGGACTACATCGGATAAAAGCGTTGATTTCGATGATGCAACTACACATCCGGGCGAAGGAGAGGGATACTAAAATTTGAAAATTTATTTTTATTAAAAGTAAATAGTTTATTAAGAGGAAAATATTTAGAAACTGATTTAATCGATAGATCATCCGCAGTTTAAGTTTACGTTCAAGTTCATACAATATTTTACGTTTCTTAGCAGATCTTCTACTATCACAATATGCGTTATTTAATGATAAAAGGAATGAAAAAATATGCAGAATGGCAAAGAAAATAAATGAAACTGGTTAGAATTTATATCCAAACACATTTTGTTATTTGTTTAACTTATTTAAACTTAAACATTTCAGCGTTTTCTTGCCTTTGTGTGCATTTATAATTACGAAAACGCACTTTAACTCGATGAAGCCCTACAGTGTGAAACGCGCCACCCAAAGACTTTTCCACTTTATCACTTTTAATATTGATTGTTCTGGTATAGAAAAATATGTATATAATTTTTTTCCCATATATTGAATACTGCTGCCATATATCTGGTCGGGTGTCCCTGCTATCCACCTATGGGTCCTTGACAAAATCCAACGGTGAATCTGTAATGTGATTGATCTTGACTTGGCAGCTCAGATACAGTCACTTTCTCACCGGCGTAATGTGGCTTCCCTGTGTCTCTTCTACAAGTACTTCCACGGCTTCTGCTCCCATGAACTTAGCTCAGTGGTGCCCCCTATATATGAATTTACTCAAGCCACACGATTAGCAACTAAGTCCCACCCTTTTACTGTCAAACCTATAAAAAGTAAACATAAATTCTCCTCCAGCTGCTTCTCATCCTTCTCTTACCCACTTCCTGACACCCTCTATAACCTGTCGCTCTTTCTCATAACTTTCCTCCTATGTAACCTCCTGCGCACCAGTGGCACTAAACTGCTTTGCTTGGGACGATATATATATATATATATATATATATATATATATATATATATATATATATATGGGCGGGGAGTTGCAAGCATATCTTCATTCAAGCATATTTGGCTGAATAATTTAGACATATTATAATAATTTTTATTTTAATCCTCTCAAGTTCATGGATCAATTTCTTAATGTTGCTATTAAACTCATTAAGAATAGTACCGTAGTTCTTCTCATTTCTTTTATTTTCCCAAGTACTTTCAATCTCATCCAAGGTCATCTTCAGAGGTGACTTGCTAAGACAAAATATAACGTAGACACATATTGACGCGCTCCATTATAGCTAATTAAAAAATTACCTTTATGTAATGAAGGCAATTTAATTTATACTTATATAGAAAGCTTAAAAGCATTTGAAGTTCTTTTGTTTTTTGTTTTTTTTACGATGGAGTATACTTGTATTGTCGATTAATATTTCCCTAAATCGTGAATGTGGACAGGGGTTTTACTTTCAATGTTGTGTAATAGAGGCTGAATATGATGTACGTATTGTCAGTCTCCACGATAATGTTGTTGTCGTGAAACCAAGATATATATTTACTTTTTTCTCTGAGATACAATTTCCCAAAAGAGATTTAAGTTGATTTACAATGTTGAACTTTTGAAATATATTAGTTGACGGAGAAGAGTTACTGCGGATTTATTAAAAAAGGCGCGTTTCTTATGAGTTTAATAACAACATTAAGAAATTGATCCGTGAATTTGAAAGGAGTAAAATTAAAATAAACAAAAATCATATATATATATATATGCATGCATATGTGTGCGAGCGTGTGCATAAATAAATTGTCAGTTATTATCAATGAATCCTTTATTAGAGACGAATTACTGCCCAAATGCACAAATGTTAAGTACAATAATTTATAATTTTAAAAATCTCTTAAAATTTTTTTTCCAATCACCGTGCCCATTAAGTTATGAAGTTTTCTAGCAATATAGCCCGGCGTTGCTCGGGTGTAATGAAAGCTTTAAAACTAATCCATCGTCCTGGAGCTCAGACTCTTTGGACGTTGGCACGAAAGACCAAAAAGCAATAGTTGTTTCCAGTTAAAGCGAAACCGTATACTGAAAGAAAAATGAATGGATGTAAGTCAAATTTTGATTTCCTGGTATCGATATCAAATAAGTTTTTTTCGTCGTAAACTGTATTTTGAAGGCTAAATAAGTCCTCTGAGTAAATGATATCATGGCTGAGACTAAGAACTAAAATTATACCTACTTAGAGCCAAACCCGAAGCAAAAACTAAAATAAAAGGGCTGAAAAAATACAGATACAGGCAGATAAACAGACACACACTCAAACATCTTGCCTTTGCCCTGACGAGCCGTTGTGCGAAACCGCGGTAGGTCTTGGCGATCTTGCGATTTTTTTCTCGTGTGTTTTTGCTCTACGTAACTGCCTCTTAGTTAATCCTTTTTGGTTAGTTTAGTATCGAGCACTTTTCTTTCTTTGTGGTTTGTTCCGTTTGAGGGTTTTTTTTTCTTTGCTGTGAAGTGCTGTATGTATTGTCGGTGCTCCGCAGTTTTCTTTTTTTTTCCCCTCGTTGTCCAAAGCTTTATAGTCGAGGGCGATAACGGAGTTAGATTCTGCCGGTTATTCGTGGTTCTTAAAAATTACTTGTGTAACATTTTAAAATTTGAATACGTACAGAGTCAATTATATATATATATATATATATATATATATATATATATATATATATATATATATATATATAATCAATTTTCTGCACCATTGTAAGAAATGAAGCCTTGAAACTTCTGAATATCGTTTCTTGTGTCTTTGTCTATGAGTGTATCAAATTTGATTAAAATCGGACCACACCTTCTATAACCCGATTTTTTCGATTATCGATTTTCGATATTTATCGGGAGTACTTCGAAACAAAACCTAGCTAAGAACAGTCGCAGACGCTTATAGTACAACTGTGTAAATTTTCAAGAAAATCGGTTCAGCCGTTTCGGAGTCTATAAGTAACGGACACACGTACTCACAGACACACATACACACAAAGTTCCATTTATAAATAAGTTTAGATAAGTTTACTAATCGAAAATTTAAAAGATATCTATTTATGTATTTATTTTTTATAGTAGGCCATAAGTAACATATTATTAAAAGTTCACGTGTTTCAAGTGTTATACCCCTTCAGTCAGTCAGTTAAGTGCCATACGTAATACACGCTTGGGCGATCATGTCTCGAAAGAGATATGACTGACTGGGCTGAAGATTATTACGAAGTAGGTTGTCAATGCTTTCTGTGGTAGACTGGTTACCATTATACCCCTTACTGGAAAATAAAAACGTGTATAAACTTTTTCGGCAGAGTATGTGCGTTGTGGTCTAGTGGATATTGACTCGAAACGAGAAATCGGAGAGCCGATTTCGAATTCCAGTTGAATTCGTTGCAATCATATACGCGCAAATACCATTGGGAAAGGTATTAATCCGTCTCTTCCCTCCAGCTATGGGTCAAATAACAGAACAGATTCGGTTCTATAGCCTTGGTTGGCAACCAGTCTACCGCAGAAAGCAATGGCAACCTACTGCGGGATAATCTTCTGCCCAGTCAGTCATGTCTTTTTCGAGACATGATCTCAAAAGCGTGTATCACGTATGGCACTTAACTGACTGACTGACTTCGTGTCTCGTGTGTACGTTTCAACATTCATCACTCAACAGGCTTCTTAAATCACAATTTCAAAATTTAAAGTAAGTTTTATTTTTAAATTCCTAGTTTCCTCATTTTTTTAAAATTAATTGGTTCCCACCAATTAGTGATGCCTAAGTTTTAAAAAAATGAAAGAGCTTTCATCTTTAGTATAAACAATTATGTCAGTCAGTTAAGTGCCATACGTGAAACACGCTTAGGCGATCATGTCTCGAAAGGGATATGACTGACTGGGCAGAAGATTATCCCGCAGTAGGTTGCCATTGCTTTCTGCGGTAGACTGGTTGCCAGCCAAGGCTATAGAACCCAATCTGTCCTGCTATTTAACTGATAACTGGAAGGAAGAGACGGACTAATAGCTTTCCCAAGGGTATTTGCGCGTAAGTGAATGCAATGAATTCAACTGGAATTCGAACTCGGCTCCCCGATTTCTCGTTTCGAGCCGATATCCACTGCACCACAACGCACATCAATTATGTAGTTAATAATAAAATGTAAAGTACTATAAACGTTTAATAAATAAATTAACTTCATGCATGTCTATAAATGTTTAGGTGTATGTGTGTGTGCGTCCGTTGCGTCACGTGTTTGTGTGTGCGTGTATGTGCGCATGCCTGACTGCGTATATACGTGCATGTATGTGTGTGTATGGGTATGGTCCTAGCTCTCAGGTGCTATTGATCACTAAACGATCAAGCGCGTTTCGTTTAAGCCGATATGACAGTGTCGTGAAAAGAGCATTTATTGAGAAGAACCGTTGAACGAAGTGTCGCATGGTGGCAAACAGCTGATCGGGCTTAAGGAATCGCTATAATGACACAAAGCACAGTATTCCGATGTCGGAACACGATTTCTTTCATTATATGGATTCTAACAGACACCTGCACGACACTCTCTTAATATCAACCAAAGAAACAAGAATTTAGAATGAAAAGAGAGGAAATACGCCGACAAAGTGCGTTTTTATTTCTCTTTTGTTCCTACATATTTAATGACATAAAAGCAGACTTCAAAGGCAAAGGACTGAACACACTTTTTTGTTAGTCAGTAGATATCTGCTGTGAATAAGTGCAAATGCTTCAAATAATAACAATTATTATTATTATTATTATTATTATTATTATTATAAGATACACAAAAGAAAGTCGAAGCAGAATCACATGGAATTAGTTGAAAAACAGCAACCAAAATAATAATAATAACAATTACAGTTATTATTATTCTGTCATTTTTCATCATATTTCAATTTCTGCTATGGTCGCACTACCAACCAAGTCTGCGGGAAGACCTAAGGCAGGTCGTGGTGTGTCGTTATGGCTCCATTTCATGTTTTTTCTATCTTCCCTCACACTCCACCCACGTCTATTGAACAGGTGAAGAGGCTCATCCGTTGTTCGCTGTTTAGGATGTGGTTCCCGGCTTTCTCTTTTCCAATCTTTTCACTCTTTTCTTTTTTTTCTTTTTTTTTTCAATTAGAGTAGATAGACTAAACTGTCACCCGGTTCATATTCCACCCACGTGTATTGAACAGGTAAAGAGGCTCATCCCTTATTCCCTGTTTAGGATGTGGTTTCCGGCTTTCTCTTTTCCAACCTTTTCACTCTTTTCTATTTTTCTTTTTTTTTCAATTAGAGTAGATAGACTAAACTGTCACCCGGTTCATATTCCACCCACGTGTATTGAACAGGTAAAGAGGCTCATCCCTTATTCCCTGTTTAGGATGTGGTTTCCGGCTTTCTTTCTTTTCCAACCTTTTCACTCTTTTCTATTTTTCTTTTTTTTTTAAATTAGAGTAGATAGACTAAACTGTCACCCGGTTCATATTCCACCCACGTGTATTGAACAGGTAAAGAGGCTCATCCCTTATTCCCTGTTTAGGATGTGGTTTCCGGCTTTCTCTTTTCCAACCTTTTCACTCTTTTCTATTTTTCTTTTTTTTTTCAATTAGAGTAGATAGACTAAACTGTCACCCGGTTCATATTCCACCCACGTGTATTGAACAGGTAAAGAGGCTCATCCCTTATTCCCTGTTTAGGATGTGGTTTCCGGCTTTCTCTTTTCCAACCTTTTCACTCTTTTCTATTTTTCTTTTTTTTTAAATTAGAGTAGATAGACTAAACTGTCACCCGGTTCATATTCCACCCACGTCTATTGAACAGGTGAAGAGGCTCATCCCTTGTTCCTTGTTTAGGATGTGGTTTCCGGCTTTCTCTTTTCTAATCTTTTCACTCTTTTCTTTTTTTCTTTTTCATTTGGAGTAGATGGACTAAACTATCGCCTGGTTCACACTCCACCCACGTCTATTGAACAGGTGAAGAAGCTCATCCCTTGTTCCCTGTTTAGGATGTGGTTTCCGGATTTCTCTTTTCCAATTTTTTCACTTTTACGTAGCCCCCTACGCATCAGTGGCGTTACCGCCTTGCTCGGGGTAATATGATTAAAAAAATCCCTAACGTTACACCGAAAAAGATCTCCTTAGTGTGTGGGCTGTACTTAACAAGACAGTTTTTTGTATATCTCTCAAGCTGGGGTTTCCAGGGATGCTTTCAATGTGTTGTTTTGTTCCTTTTTTATCATTCCAAGTGCACCTACGATCACTGGTACGACTCTTGTTTTCAATTTCCACATTTTTTCTGTTTCAATTTCTAGGTTTTAATATTTTGACAGTTTTTCGAATTCATTGGTTGCTATGTTACAATCCGCTGGATAAGCCATATCAATTAATAGGCAAGTTTTTTCTTTTTGGTTTTTAACAATAATGTCCGGCCTATTTGCTTCAATTTTTCTGTCTGTGTAGATGGTGTAATCCCATAGAATGGTGACATCTTCTATTTCTGTAACCGGTGCTGGGTGATGTTCATACCAGTGTTTGCTTACAGATTTTCCATAGTGTTTGCACATTGTCCAATGTAAATATTGCCCCACTCTATCGTGACGATTTTTATATTCATTTGGGGCAAGTACAGAACATCCTGTGATTAGATGGGCTATTGTTTCTTTGTATTTATCAAAGAACCTGGATTTTGGATCCACATTATTGTGTATATTATTATCATTATTATTATTATTATTATTATTATTATTATTATTATTATTATTACCTTTCATTTTTTTTTTTTTTTGTATACACATTTCCTTCCGGGTCCCAACATTTCATGGCTTCATCACATTTTCACCTGATCACACACATTTTACATAGATAAAGATCTTCGTAATATCTGAGCTGTACTTCTGAGTTTGAGTTTGAGTTTTGTTTAACGGCAAATTAACCTTTGTGGGTTATTTAATGCCAAAAAAGGTAGTGTTTTATGATATTTTTTTAATGTTTGGTTATAGTGAGAAGGTTGATTTAGTCAGACTTTGATGAAGATCTATTTTTTTTTCATTTTAGAAAACTGATAATGTTTTCCAGTTTGGTATTAAAAAAGTATTGCTGACAATAATTCTTTTTCCTTCAAAAATGTATTGTTGGTAATAATTCTTTTTCCTTCAAAATTGTATTGTTGGTGATAATTCTTTTTCTTTCAAAAATTTATTATGGCATTAACGTTTTTTCCTTCAAAAATGTGTTATAGTAATAATTTTTTCTTCAAAAAATATATTGTTAGTAATATTTTTCCTTCAAAAACGTATATTTTTCTATACCAGTCTATTTGTACGTATTTATTTATATAAAAGCCTGTTTTTATACTTTTATATTGTTTCGACTTCAGTTTGGGGTAGGGTAACTATTTTCTCATATCTGGGACCCTAACAGTTGCTACCACTCCGGGTCAGGGTAGACCTGGTAACAACAGCAATTCCATGTTCCTCACAGCCACCTAATCAGTGGTATTGCTGCAGTTTATCGTCATACCCAGGATCTGTACTCACGAGTACAGTTTTGGGGTTTCTTTAAGGCATGAGCTGCCAGGATTCCCTTCAATGATTCTATCAGAATTTTTTTCCAGTCAATCCGACGGATCCAATTAGAATTCGAGTTGTTGGTGTTACTCCTGTACATTTGTTGTTGATGTACTCCTGTCGTACATTTTTGATATTTTCACTTCAATGTCTTTGTATTTTAATAGTTTTTTATTTATTTAAGATCTTCAAAGATACATTATAATCTGCAGGAACCGAAATAGTGTTTCTGTGGCCTTTGATCACGATTTCTGGGCGATAAGCTTTAATTGTTCTTTCTGTGTGTATTATAAAGATCCTTAAGATTGTTACTGGTACTATATCTGTAATCGGGTCTTGGTGATGTTCATACCAACTTATTGCAGATTCCTTCTCGTAAAGGTTGCATATTTTCCAGTTCATATGCGTTGTAATGCGGATGTGCGTCGTAGTGCAGTGGATATCGACTGGGAGCAACAAATCGGGGTGCCGAGTTCGAATTCCAGTTAAATTCCTTGCATTCATTTATGCACAAATACCCTTTGAAAAGGTATTAATCCGTCTCTTCCCTCCAGTTATGGGTTAAATAATAGGACAGATTGGGTTCTATAGCCTTGGCTGGCAACCAGTCTACCACAGAAAGTAATGACAATCTACTGCTGGATAATCTTCTACCCAGTCAGTTATGTCTCTTTGGAAACATGATCGCTCAAAGCGTGTATCACGTATGGCATTTAACTGACTGACTGACTGAATATAATAGTTGAAAACATAATTAAGGTGTTTACTGGGCATAATTCTCTTCCCCCTCTAGCTATGAGTCAAATAATAGAACAAAGTTCGAATTCTAGTTAAATTCCTTGCATTTACTTATGCACAAGTACCCTTTGAAAAAGTATTAATCCGTCTCTTCCCTCCAGTTATGGGTTAAATAATAGGACAGATTGGGTTCTATAGCCTTGGCTGGCAACCAGTCTACCGCAGAAAGCAATGGCAACTTACTGCGGGATAATCTTCTGCCCAGTCAGTCATGTCTCTTTCGAAACATGATCGCTCAAAGCGTGTATCACGTATGGCACTTAACTGACTGAATATAGGCCAACTCTATCATATTTTATATTCAGTGGGTGCTAAAATCGTGAAACCGGATATAAGATGGTTAATTTTTCTGGATATTTATCACATAATCTGCATTTGTGGTTAAAACAATTTTCAGTTTGTGAGCTTAGTAATGTCTGATTAGCAAGAATTGGTCCTGTGTAGCAAGAATAAAACCTTCGATTTCAGATGCTAACCCTGCACAACGTAACCATTAATGTGCATGGGGGGGGTGTCTGGTGCGAACAAAGTATTGACTATGAAGAGGTTTATCTTGCCATTATTTCCGCTTTATTTGCACTTCTTCATCCGCTTGAAATTCTTTTTTGAGTTTGTTGGCTTCCTTCATTACTGAATCATTATTATTATTACTATTATTATTATTATTATTATTATTATACCCATCATTTTTAGATTTATGTTATGGTCATATTACGTAGCAAGTCTGTGAGAAGACCTAAGGCAGATAGTGATGTGTTGTTATGAGTACATTTCATGATTTGTTTCTTTTTTAACACCCATAATATCACTAGCGTTACATGGACAAAGTTCTTATTCATGTTCTTATTACGAGTGTCTACCTGCCGTCAAAACTATCGGTAAAATATTTGAGAGGATTATTAGCCGTTTTCTCACAGGATAATGCCCCTGAACGTGATGAGAGGGAACCGATATATATATATATATATATATATATATATATATATATATATGTATGTGTGTGTGTGTGTGTGTGTGTGCGTGTGTGAAATTTGTGTATATATATATATATATATATATATATATATATATATCGGTTCCCTATATATATATATATGTGTGTGTGTGTGTGTGTGTGTGTGTGTGTGTAAATATATATATATATATATATATATATATATATATATATATTTTCTAAACATATACTGTTAAATATAAGAGACAATGAATGTCTATTATGTTTAATCATGAGCCGTTCTAATCCTCGTATTTTTGCTTTAATTTCAGTTGAAAATATAGACAAAAATTCTCCAACATTTGGATAATTATTTATTGGTTTACTTCTAAGCTTTCGGCTCACATGAGCCATCTTCAGAGAGGTTGTTTAAACTGAAATATTATAAAATCCACCATCGCCGACGATTTTATTTTGTGTTGACATAATACTCCGCTTGGCAACGGCGATAGTTACCAAAAATAATAAACGCAGTTCTTAAGTTTGCGATGCGGTTTTATGACGTCACACCACGGGATAGCGCGAAATGACAACAAAACCATGTAGTCAAATGCAATGTAATATGTTATTTCCTGTTTTAAAGTTGATTTTATTGAGTGTTGGTTGCTTTGATTTGATGAACATGGCCTCCAATATCTGCAGGTTCCTTTTACTGTGTGTATGAGTAAGGATCACCGTATTGTTGACCAAAATCTGTCTGATATTACCTACATGTTTATGTTTTTCAGAGAAATGTTGTTTAATAGTACTCTGATCAGAAAGATGACATGTAAGTCTACGGGAGAGCGTGGTTGTAGTAAAACCAATATATGTACTAGGTTTTTGATTAGTATCAGAGATGCAATCTCTGAATGGGCATGTAAATTGGTGGAAAGTAATAATCAAATTAAACTCATTATATATTATAAAAAGTTTAAAACAATTGACCTCATAGTCTATAATAACCCAACAAGCACTAAACTAAATTCTCTACAAAAAACCAGTGTAGTGTACCAATTTACATGCCCATTCAGAGATATTCGCTTGAAGACATCACTAAATCCAGTTGTAGTTGGAACCCTGTGACTGACTGGATAAGTTTCTGATAGACTCATTGAAAAAATTTCAGGTCGCCCAAAACTTAGAGAAATACAAAAACAGTGTATTTACAGATACAGTTCACACATTCAGTCAGTTAAGTGCCATACGTGATACAAGCTTTAGGCGATCATGTCTCGAAAGAGACATAACTGACTGGGAAGAAGATTATCCCGCAGTAGGTTGCCATTGCTTTCTGAGGTAGACTGGTTGTCGACCAAGGCTATAGAACCCATTCTCTCTTATTATTTAACCCATAACTGGAGGGAAGAGACGGATTAATACGTTTTCCAAGGCTATTTGTGCGTAAGTGAATGCAAGGAGTTCAACTGGAATTCGAACTCGGCTCCTCCGATTTGTCGTTCCGAGTCGATATCCACTGCACCTCAACGCACCTTACAAAAAGCATTTTCTATGTAAAATGTGCATGATCTTAGTTTTCTTGTTTACAAAAAATTTTCAATGGAAGATATCATGAAGTCATTTCTGGTTGGAACCTGCAAGGAAATGTGTATATAACAGAAACCCAAGGAGAAAGTAATAATAATTTACTAGAGGAATGGTATTTGCTAATGAATAGTGGTTTTAAACCAGAGACGGAATCTTTGATTTGTGCGACTCGAGAATAAATGCTCATAGCCAAATGGTAATTTTAAAATGGACTGTACAACTGCCAATGACGAGTGCAGGATGTGGGAGCAAAAGCGTTACCTGTTTTCAGTGAAGGCACAAAACTGTTACAGAGGGTCGATTTTTTAAGTGTCCCTTAAATGTAGCACAAGGCCGAAAGTATGGGGCACCCAGTGAGGATCGAACTCACTACTCAGTTAAGTGGCTCTAGCACTACAATCCTGCTAACCATTACACAAGTTTTAAGTGCCCAAAATGCAAAAAGTAAAGATTATAATATTTCAAGAATTATACACTGAAACTTTAGCAACCCGTATGGACTGTAAAGGGCAGAAACTTGACTAATTGTTTTATTTGTTTAACGGCATATCAACTCCTTATGGGTCATAAAATTTTCTTAGGAGTTTTGAAGTAATAAATATATGACATACTTTATTCTGCTTTCACAGTTGAATACATGGTAGATAATACTCAGCTTGTTTTGCATTTACATGTTTGTGTGGATAGAATTACTAGAAACGGTGATATGTGTGTTTTATGTTGTAGTTTTGTTAAAGTATTATTTTGGAATACAGTTTGATTTCTTAAAGAAATTGTAGGATATTACATGGATTAACGTCATCGAGGAGTTCATTCATGTTAGTGGTTTGCGTGATTGAATTTGTTTAGCTGCATATCAACATCTCTATGTGTTATTTAAAGCCTAGATCTAAATTCTTGAAACACAATTTTATGGTTTCAACTAAATATATTTTGAATGCAATCGTATTTCTTCAAATGCAGATAAAATAAATTGTTGTTAATTTTTATATAAAATATTTTTTGGGGAATTCTACCATAATTATATATTGTTGATAATGTTAATATAAATATGCATTGTTGCTAATTTTACTAATAAATATGTATTGTCGATAATTCTACTATAAATACGTATTGTTGTTGCTAATCATACTATAAATATGTATTGTTGATAATCTAAACTTATTTATAAATGGAACGTTGTCTGTGTGTGTGTGTGTGTGTGTGTGTGTGTGTGTGTGTGTGTGTGTGTGTGTGTTTGTCCGTTACCTATAGACTCCGAAACGGCTGAACCAATTTTCTTGAAAATTTACACAGTTGTACTATAAGCGTCTGCGAGTGTTCTTAGCTAGGTTTTGTGTCGAGGTACACCCGATAAATATCGAAAAAAATCGGGTTATAGAAGGAGTGGTCCGATTTTAATCAAATTTGATACACTCATAGACAAAGACGTAAGAAACGATACTCGGGAGTTTCAAGGATGCAGTTCTTACAATAGTGCAGAAAATCGATAATATATATATATATATATATATATATATATAAAAGGCAAGATATGTTTGTGTGTGTGTATGTTCATAACCTCGTTCTCCCAGCCCGTTGCTGTTTATATGACATCCTTCTCCCCGTTTGCCGTTTATATGATCTCCACTAACCAGCTGCCTAGATATTCTGTTCAGTTGAACTGACCTGTTTTATGTCGGTACAAGCCACCGACGTCCTTTGAAGTCTTATTCTGCACTTGATGCGCATAAGTTCACTTTCTAGGTCAGTATTCTGAGGCATCCACTTCTTTTGACGTTCTGAAGTAACACCGAGTACAAAGTTTACTCTAGGATCTCTTAGAGCGTGTCCCATACAAAAAGGGTGTGACCCCTATTTGTATTGGACACATCAACTCCTCACAGATCAAATTCTTGACTGAAATTAAAACGGATTCAGGCCCCTGGTATTTTCTGGCTTGAATCATAGACGACAAAAAAGAAGAAAATTATTTTCCTTTCTCGAGATCCCGTGCATGACCTGTCAATTTCCGGTTCGTTCTATGTTCAACGGTCTGAGCTCAATAGAAATTGCATTAGTGACTTTCTAATAAAATGCGACTGTCGTAAAATTACGACTTGTGTGCGAAAAGAAAAGGGGGAGAAGCGGAGCTACGGTAACAAAATGAAGAGGTTAAGAGAATAAGAAAACGAAAATGGTAAATGAACGATCGGTTGGAATACGCACGAAAGAGAACAGAAGTGTGATGAAGACAGTAAAAAGGAAAAATAGTATAACTGATGGAATGGCGAGAAAGATGTCACTGTCAACAGCGTAGGATAGAATCTATTCTGTAACATAAAGCACAATGTGGTTTTATCCGATTATCGGTTACACAGCCGATCTCCTTTATTTAAGAATGGTTGACGTCTAGCAAGCTTCATGTTTCCACCACAATGTAAATGGATAAAACGAGAAAATATTATATTCCGTTTTATCTATCGTTCTTAGTCATTAAAATATTTTTATACTGTTGAAACATTAAAAATGACCATTTTAATTCATATTGTTTAATTATTAAAAATAATAAATTTTATTTATATTATTTGATCATTAAAAACAATAAATTTCGTTTATATTGTTAAATCATATAAAATAATAAATTTTATCTATATTGTTTATCTATTAATAAAATATTTTTAAGAGAACACTGGACTGCTATGTGATATCTTTTCTTCAATGTCAGTGAATGCTGGACAATCTCATTTAAGATGAAGGAGAGACTTGAAGTAAGCAAAATGTGGTTCTACAGAAGGATGCTGCGAATATCATTGATCGAGCATGTCGGCAATGATGAGGTTTTGGAAATGATTGAAACGAAAAGGAAAGTAATAATGAGCATCAGAAAAAGACAGCTAAAGTTCCTGGGACATATAACGAGGAAGGGGGGATTGGAGAATCTGATTCTCACAGGTCAGATAGAGGGAGAGGGAGAGAGAGGTGGGGGGGAGCAGCGCGTAATATACTTGATAGTCTTGAGCAAGTGGATGGCAGAGCGGGGTTTGGGATGAGTAACAGGAGAAAGCGTGCTAAGAGCCAGTAGCGATAAGGAAATTTTGAAGGTTGTAATCGCCTACGTCCTGAAGGAACACAGCACATAAAAGAAACGAATTAATGAAAACATAATTCTATACTGTTGAACTGCTAAAAAAATAATAATTTTATTTATACTGTTTAATCATTAAAGAACATAAAAAAAAAACTATTTATTTTCTTTAACCATTAAAAAAAATTTTAAAAATTAATTATATAGTTTAACCATTAAATAAATAAACAAAACCACCAATATTTATATTATTGAACGTCAGCTTCCTTTGAACAATTTTACTTTTTAATTGATTAAAATTAGAATTCTTTCTTACGATGAACAATAGCGTTAATTGTATATGTTAACAATTCATAGATTCCTCATGTGGATAATATACCAGTGCTATTGGAAAATTACTTCAATATCGGCAGGATTTTTTCATGGAATGCGTTGTATTCGCTCTCTTTGGGCAGACTTAATCATTCAAAAAGCAGATATTTTTTTCTAAAAAGCTACAATAAACTAGAATAAGAGATAAAATATCAAGATGGCTTTAAAATTGAACCCAAAAATTTTTAAAATTTCTTAAATTTGGCCGTTGTCTCTTTTGATATTTTTATCTTTTAAAGTTTTCAAGTACATGATTTTTTTCTGTGAAGTGACAATAGATTTAATTGTAGATAAAAACCCAAGATTATTCATAACGAAAATACAGCCAAAACAACAGCTAAATTACTTCAATATGCTCATTTTTTTTCTTTTCTATTTTTACTGTACAAGTCGTGTTCTTTGGATATCTTATTTGTAAGGATTTTAAAAAAACAGGTTTCTTTCTTACATGCAACAATAGAGTTAATTATATACATAAAACCCCTACAGTTTTCATGCAGATAATATAACCAGTAATATTGCAAAATGACGTAAATATGGCCAACATTTCTCGAAGCTACTGATAAACTAGTATTTCTATAAAATTAATCACAATGAATCTGAAAGTAGAAGAAGAATGGAGGTGATTTTCTAAACACAGCTTAGATGTAGTCACAAGACCGAAAAGATCGAACTCACTACCAATGATTCTATCGAGAGAAACTTGTTAACCATTACACAATGTCGAGAAGAGAGTAAGAAAAAGGAAGGCGTAGTATACATTTAAGAGAAGAAAATGGCGTCCTGTACTTATGACTTTGAGCCACAATAGTTTCAGTTTTCTTGATAAATAGATTAGCCGAAAAGGTCCAGTCGTTTGGCCAACACGTTCACTCTACTTGATCCCAATGGATTTCTTCTTTTGGGAAGTATTTAAGGACAAATTTTACAGTCGAAAACCAAAAGGGTTGGTGATTTGAAAAAAAATTACATAAGAGACGCATTTCAATAGAGAGTTTTGCGCAAAAATATTTGTCAAAACGTAAAAGGTTAAATTAAAGTGGCTATTGAAGTCAGCACCCATAGGCGACAGTCTGTTTTGATGCAAAGCTCAAACGTTTGCCTGAAGATTGCATTTAACATGAAACAGATTGTCGCCTCTCCGTGTTAACGTCAATATACGCTTTTATATTAATAGTTCATCAGCAATATGTTTGATTCCCGACAAAAACCTTCTTTGCAAAAATACATCAATGAAACCTGATCTACAAACTGAGTTCTTATAATAATAAGAGTTCTGAGTTAATGGTGTTTACAAAATGGCGTCGATTCACGGGCGGAAATAAAATTTTAAACTGTTAGAGAGAGTGACAGTTTATGAAACAAAAGGATGTTTAAAAGGAAAAGATAAAAAATAGGTTTTCAGAAGCGTGAAAATACATCTTGATTGCTTTTGTTCATACGGCCACTCTGCACCGGGGTGTTAACATCTGTTATCGTCCCAGCTATAGGCAAATAGTTAATCCCTAAACTGGAGTCGAAACAATATAAAAGTATAAAAACATACTTTTAGAAAAAAATATTTTTGAAAAAGAATTATTTCCAATAATACAGTAAAAAAAAATCCTCTTTATAAAATGCGTCATTGAAACCTGATCTACAAACTGATTTCTTACAAATACTAATAATATTTATAAAAAGTTATGCTAAAAATCTTGTCGGCATTAAATGACCCATTAAGGTTGATATGCCGTAAAACAAAACAAAAAAACTAAACCAAACAAAATATGAAAACGAATTGATTCAAAAGACTGCATAATAAACAAGAGAACAAAATAAGAAAAAAAATGGCGCTCTTCGAAGAAGCAAGAATCAAGAAAAAGAAAGAAAATGAAGTCTTGAAAAATAGAGAATAATTAAAAAAAAAGAAGAAAAACCATAAATAAAAGATATGATCAGGAATTTAGGAAAACAATCCAGGGAAGAGAAGAAACAAAGATAATAAGAATAACAAGAAGAAAATGAAATACTCTTCTGGCGTTTTCACTGGTTGAAAATTGGAAAAGTATATTATTTTTAAAAGTGGTTAAATGTATCGACTGTTAAGTATGCAATTATATATTCCCAGGTCTTTTAGCAGAAGGAATTGAATTAAAGAAAGTGGAAATAAGATATTACAAAAATAGAAACAACATATAAAGTGCTATATTTATGAAAAAAACATTGTATTAACGTTGGTACCTCAAACTATTTTAGATACCTAAATTTAAATTTAAATTTTAAATATAAATAAATTATCTTCAAGCTTTTAAATTAGCTTTAATTGAAAACCAAGAGACTAAATGTAGTAATTCCAGTAAGCAAAATACACTGGTGTATTTTAAACTGAAATTATATTGATTGGAATCTAAAGTTTTTGTGATTGAAAATAAAAAAATTAAATTTACCGCCATTTTGGATCGATCGACACATTTCGTAAGCAGTATCCAAATTTCTGTTTTAAAAATTTTGCAAAAATAAAATATACCTCACTGACACGTTATTTAATCATTTTTTTTTAAATTGCAACTTACCTTTATCTGATTTCAAACAAGTAGTATATGCTTAGTGCCTGAAATGTACGATAAAAGCTCTTCTTAACAACGGTAGTCCTCTTATATCAGTGTTATAGGAGGTGACGAATGATTTAATAACAACCAGAAGCTGTCAAAAACACTAAGTATGGCGCCCAAATACACTTGAGTCAGAATGTAAGTGCGGTTTTCTGTGATTTTCCATGTAAAGGAAATAATCCAAAAACACTTGTTAACTTCTAAAATCAATATGACCCCTATGAAAATTTGTTATGACCCCTATGGAAAATCATACTTAATAAAAATGAACATAAAATGTTTTTTTTTAAATTATTTTAAAAATAGGGGTTCTGAACGATTTTTATTAAACCTTACAATTTTCGATAGGCAATATAATCATCAATTCTTAACTAAAAAATCTAACCGCAACATATCTTTAAAGATTTTAAAAATATTTTTAAAACTTTATAACTTATTGTAATAACAAAAAAAGAAATGAAAACAATTCTTTTAAAATTTTATTTATTATCGAAACATTTTTTTCTTCAGACTATAATGTCCTTAATTTTTATTATTTATTCAAGCAATTAAAAACTTATCAAATTAAATAATATCAGAGTTCTATTGCATTTTTTATTTTACTCTTCGAAGCAGATTTTCGGATACTGTTCCAAAAATTAAATTAAAAAAATAGATGATTTATGTTCCTCAATGAGTACTGCATTTAACTAATAAAATTATAGATCGCAGCAATTTAAAATTTATTAAAATTTCATGGATTTACGTGGAGAGTGGGTAACAGATGTAAAAAAAAACTATATTTTTACCAAGATTTTTAAAAAATAATAATTTCAAAAATATTATTTGGGAATGAGTACTGAAAGTTTAATTAAAATCCGACAATTATTTCATTTTTTTGAGAGAATTTCGCAAATTAATGTGTTTGTCACCGGAAAAAAGTGGGTGATGTAATCGTTACGTTTTCCATTGTAGACAGTCGTAATGTTTTGGTTACCCGCTAACTCAAATCAAAATTAAATTTTGCCAAAATTTTGAACATGTTAGAAGGGACTAAAAAGATTTTAAATCTAAATAAAAATTACTTTGATTTTTTCTCTTAATAATATTAAAAACATTTTGATGGAAAAAGTTCGTTTTTATTAAAATTTGGACTTTTTTTTTATTCATACTATGCTATTTTTAACGATTTAATGGAGATACCTATGTTAACGTAACTGGAAACAATATCTATCTATCTATCTATCTATCTATCTATCTATCTATCTATCTATCTATCTGCTGTGGAATCCCCTGGTAACATAAATGAAGTCTACATTTAAACTAGAAAACTTTAAAAATTGTACAAAGTTGGCTAGCCTCGTGTGGAACTTGAAATTGAAATATAGAAAAAACCCAGAAATAGCGTGGAGTATGATGAAAAAAGCCAAGTCGTACATCGGTGGCAAAATATATAGACTGTGCCAAGAAGAAAAGTTAACTATTATGTTATCCCAAACAAAAACAAATCACTAAGTGAAAGAACAGAAATTAAGACCAAGTGTAACCATACCAACAAATACCTATTAGGGTCATACAATATTCAAAGGTTCTACTATATAATTGTATTGAACACTTTTTAATACAACTGTGTAATGACCTGATTTAATTACGACCAAGAACTAAATAATTAAATAATTATATATATATATATATATATATATATATATATATATATATATATGAACAGATTCTTAGTTGTACAGAACTTAATAATAGCAAGGAATAAGCGAAATTTGGATGACATTTTTATAGTAAAAACAAAAATTATCGACCGATTTCGTTCCAGATTTTTCCCGGTTTATTTCTGGGAAATTTATGTCAGCATGGAAAAATAAAAGAACATAATGAAGTGGGTGCAAGAGAACTAGAGTCTAATAACATTCAAACTCAGCAAGCAATCTCTCTGTTTTTACTCCCACATCATGTCAATTCTGTTATTTACAAATTTGAATGTAGTTGTGGACACGGCTACATAGGTAGAACATCTCACCGTTTGGATTATAGAAGGAAACATCATTTACTTCCCAGAATTTTGAATCCGGCCTCAAGTAGTAGCCAACTGGTAATTAAATCCAGGTCATCTATAGCACAACAAGCAATAAATTGCATGAAATGTGTTCTTGAATTGAGTGCTGACTGTATTACTGAATTATCTAGGTCGCACTCTCATGAAAGTTCTAGAGTCCATATACATCAAATCCCGCAAGCCTTCTCTCTGTAAACAGAGAGATTACTTGCTGGGTTTGAATGTTATTGGACCCTAGTTCTTTTGCATTTTTTCTTCCTTTGATTTATTAAAAAGATTTCTACGCTTACATAAATTCCCATTTTTTAAGTTCTTGCTGACACATTTTTCCTTGATGACGGCTAGAAATTTACTATTCTGACTAAAATATCTTACCCCATGCAGGTTATGATTATTTAACCAAAAATTGCCGTCTAAGAATGGGAATTATTTCTGAACTTGAGATTTTGAACTCTGGTTCTTAAACATAACTGGTACTGATTTACATTTAAGATCCATATTATCGACTAATTTCGCGCTCCCAATCAAAATGCCTAAAAAGAAAAAGCACGCCTACGTTTCACTAAACGCCAATTGTGTGGACAATGAAGTCAAGGGGAGGCTTCATTAAGTAGTGGGCAGTTCCAAAGTGTGGCATGGTCTGTTAATGCAACGGCCATGTTCATTGACAAGAGTTGTTTGAGCCAACAAATTAGAAATGCTTCTCCCATTGTATCTGCACATTCAATTGAAAATGATGAGTGTTCATTTAGATAATCCATAAATGCTTCCTAAACTGCAGCCCTTAGTGCTTCAGTGATTAACGAAGAACGTCAACTTAGGTTATCAACGAAAGCAAAGGCGAAAGCAGACGCACGAACTTTAGAGAATGACATCCAACATAAACATCAGTTGAGCAGAAACACTTCTGACATGGCAGCTTCAGAGAATGAGGCTCAACGTGAGCTTCGTCTAAATATAATTGCTACAGCTATGGCCGCCACAACAGCTTCACAGAATGATGCCCAGCGCGAATTACGTCGTAGCAGAAATGCTACAACTATAGCTACAGCTGCTGCACAAACTTTAGAGAATTAAGTTCGACATGATCTTCGTCTGCAAAGAGACGCTACTTATTTGACAACTGCGGGGGAACTACATTGAGTGAGGATAAACCAAGGTGCATACGAACCTTTAAAACCTAAAAGAAATCAGCAAAAAGACTAAAAAATAAAAAAAAAGTAAAAAATGAACATAAAATGGGGTAAAAACTATAGCAAAACAAAGAAAATAGGGAAAAATCCATACAGGCTGCTAAAATAAACCTGTGAAATGACGTTAAAAATGAAAAAGACGCTAAAATAGTCATTAAAATTTTGGACGGGAACGGTATCATAAAATAGTCGAAAATGTTCTTGAAGAAAATGGCCAGAGATTACTAAAATTTAGGATGAGAACCAAAAGAAAACGTCAAAGAAACCTACACAATTGCCAAAGTACCCCAAAAAACCTAAAATTTCAAATTAACCAATCCGTATACACCCTGTAAATGCGATTGGCCGAAAAGCTGCGTCTACGGCAGCTGCGTGAGCTCAACAGACTTACGTCCAACATTACGTTTATGTGAACTGCAATAAAAACTACGGACACTGAAGGTGAACACGAGCGTTGTTTGAGAAGAAACGTAAATTCAAGGTCAGCAACAAGAGAAGTTGTGTATGGGGGTAGGCAGGTTAATTTTAAGAAGGAGAAGAGGAAGAAGAAGAAAATGAAAAAGAAAGAGAAGATGAAGAATTTGAAGAAGACGAAGAAGAAGATAAAGAAGACGAATAATATGAACTGGAAGAAAGAAGAAGAAGAAGAAGAAGAAGAAGAAGAAGAAGAAGAAGAAGAAGTCGACGAAGACGATGGCGAAGACGACGAAGACAACGAAGAAGGCGACGAAGACGAAGATGTTGACGAAGAAGAAAAATTCGACGAAGACGAAGGAGATGACCAAGACAAAGAAGTCGATGTCTAAATAAACACTTATCATTTTCAGTTGCATGTGTAGATCCAATGGTTGAAGAATGGTTTGTTGACTCATATAATAATTGTTGGTGGGTGTAGTTTTAGCTGAAGCTGGCCGTTTCGTATGCTGGGACTGTCTATGAAACAAACGGCATGTTTCAGCTATTTTATAACTTCTACTTTATCATATGCCACAACAGTTTCACATTTTCTACAAGGTGCCCCCCCCCCGAAGTTGCAGGGACAAAGCATCCACTTTTTCTGCCTCACAACGTCATCTCATCCCATTGCAGGCTCCCGTAACGCCTGCCCTCTTTCTTCCAATTGTACATACATCATTCACGTTTATTGGCAAAATTGACTAAGCATGAATCCCGTTTTACAAATACAACAAAAACCAATACTTACTTCGCATTTTTTTTGTACTTATGTGTTACGGCAACCTCATACTGGAGCTTTTTGAATAAGCGCTTGACCTTACCATTTCAACATAACCACAAAAACACTCCTAGCAATGCCGGCTTATACAGCTAGTATGATTATAATTAAATTGCTATTTTATTTAAAATTAATTTAATTTACATTGCGACACGGAAATTTCTATGTTTCGAGATTTTACCTCGTCATCAGGCAATGTTGACTTATTTTTGGGAAAATGATTTACATTGTAAATCATTTTCACAAAAATAAGTTAATATTGCCTGATGATGAGGTGACATCTCGAAACATAGACATTTCCGAGTCGCAATGTAAATTAAAGTAAAAAACAAATTTATATATATATATATATATATATATATATATATATATATATATATTAAGCAATAATTTTCGAATCACCTTACATGGGGAATAGTCTATTTCAACAGACAACCTTGTTGTTGTCTGTCTTGTCAACCCCGTATCGCTGACTTCAGGTGAATCAAAATTTATTGTTTAATAAATATTTATAGTGTAATTAAATACATTGAACTCTTTCTGTGGATAATTTTTTATATTTTTTAATCGTTAATAATATATTATTAGGATCTACTTGGATTATTTACCAAGGAAAGGTCTCTTATCACCGATTGTTTTCTTTTACAATACATATATATATACTCTAGAAAAAAATTTTGATATTCTACAATTTCACGGGTAATAAATATTTCGCAGCTAAAAAACTGCTGCTCGTCAGACCCAAATGATGCAACAGTTAATATTAACCGTTGTATCATTTGGGTCCGACGAGCAACAGTTTTTGGGATGTATTATCCATGAAATTGTTGAATATCTAAAATTTTTCTAGATTATATTAATCTGTTAAATCAAATAAATAAATTTAACATTGAGTTCTTTTGAGTTAGTCTCTATCGGAATTTACCTGACTTAAATACCAAATATTCTACGTTAAAAAGCAATCGGAGTCTAACCGTACTGACGAGCTGTGATACAGCGAAACAGATCTGTCTGCGGATGACTATAGTATATATATATATATATATATATATATATATATATAACTATAGTATATATATATATTGTATATATATATATATATGACTATAGTATATATATATTATATATATATGACTATAGTATATATATATTATATATATATATGACTATAGTATATATATATTATATATATATATATGACTATAGTATATATATTATATATATTATATATATATATATATGACTATATTATATATATATTATATATATATATATATGACTATAGTATATATATATTATATATATTATATATATATATATATGACTATATTATATATATATTATATATATATATATGACTATAGTATATATATATATATATATATATATATATATATATATGACTATAGTATATATATATATATATATATATATATATGACTATAGTATATATATATATATATATATATATATATATATATATATATAAAGAAGTATTGAAAAAAGAAGCTGTAGCATTTAGTTTAACGGTTACATCGAACCACACACTGTCCTTCAAATAGTTAAATATTAATATATTTGAGTACTATGTTGAATATATTCGATTCAATACGATTTAAGTTAACTTCTCAAGTCGAATCTTAAACAGCACTTTCATCAGAACGGACAAGCTTTTATGGTGACAATATATCGATAATTAATATTTAGCGTCGTGGAAACACAATCCATTTTCTGTATTGTTATTTCTCAAAGGAAATTTCATTGTTCTGTGACGTTACTGAAACAATGCTCCCGTTGTTTCTTAGTTATACAACGATTGAACCTTTGCAATGAAAATAAACTAAAGCAGCAACATATCAACACGTAATAAAATAAGGAAATAGGATGTATGTCGTATCTACTCAAATATTTATTTCGTCTTTTAACCAAAACTAGCAAAAGTGTTAATTCGAAATCCCGTTGTGTAACCTTTAGCATAAGACCTGTTAATGATGTTTACAAAATGGCGTCGATTCACGGGAGGAAATGGAATTTTAAACTACCAGCAGTGAGTCAAAGAGAGTGACAGTTTATGAAACAAAAGGATGTTTAAAAGGAAAAGAGGGGAAATAGGTTTTCAGAAGAGTGAAAATACATCTTGATTGCCGTTGTTCACACGGCCACCCTGACCCGGGATGTTAACATCTGCTATGAATGATCTCAGCTATAGGCAAATAGTTAACCCCTAAACTGGAGTCGAAACAATATAAAGGTATAAAACTATACTTTTAGTAAAAAAATATTAGCAATATATTTTGGAAAAAGAATTATTTCAAATAATACAGTAAAAAAAATCCTCTTTATTAAATGAAACCTGATCTACAAACTGATTTCTTACAAATACAAATCTAAACTTATTTATAAATGAAATTTTGTGTGTGTGTGTGTGTGTGTGTGTGTGTGTGTGTATCCGTTACCTATAGACTCCGAAACGGCTGAACCGATTTTCTTGAAAATTTACACAGTTGTACTATAAGCGTCTGCGAGTGTTCTTAGCTAGGTTTTGTGTCGAGGTACCCCTGATAAATATCGAAAATCGATAATCGAAAAAATGGGGTTATAGAAGGAGTGGTCCGATTTTAATCAAATTTGATACACTCGTAGAAAAAGATATAAGAAACGATATTCAGAAGTTACAAGGTTACAGTTCTTACAATATTGCAGAAAATTGGTAATATATATATATATATATATATATATATATATATATAAAAGGCAATATGTTTGTGTGTGTGTATGTTCATAACCTCGTTCTCCCCGGCCGTTGCTGTTTATATGACATCCTTCTCCCCGTTTGCCGTTTATATGATCTCCACTAACCAGCTGCCTAGATATTCTGTTCAGTTGAACTGACCTGTTTCATGTCGGCGCAGCCACCGACGTCCTTTGAAGTCTGATTCTGCACTTGGTGCGTATAAGTTCACTTTCTAGGTCAGTATTCTGAGGCATCCACTTCTTTTGACGTTCTGAAGTGACACCGAGTACAAAGCTTACTCTAGGATATCTTAGAGCGTGTCCTATACAAAAGGGTGTGACCCCTATTTATCTGTTTATCTGTCTGTATGTCCTTTATTCAAATTCACAATTTTTATCCGATTCTCACCAAACTTCATACAAATAGGCAGAGTCTGAGCTCCAAGACCATGGATTCGTTTTAAAGTTTTCATTAAACCCGAGCAACGCTGGGCTATACTGCTAGTAATATTTATACAAAGCTCTCCTAAAAATCTTGTCGGCATTAAATAACCCATTAAGGTTGATATGCCGTAAAACAAAACAAAAAAACTAAACCAAACAAAATATGAAAACGAATTGATTCAAAAGACCGCATAATAAACAAGAGAACAAAATAAGAAAAAAAATGGCGCTCTTCGAAGAAGCAAGAATCAAGAAAAAGAAAGAAAATGAAGTCTTGAAAAATAGAGAATAATTAAAAAAAAAAGAAAAAACATAAATAAAAGATATGATCAGGAATTTAGGAAAACAATCCAGGGAAGAGAAGAAACAAAGATAATAAGAATAACAAGAAGAAAATGAAATATTCTTCTGGCGTTTTCACTGGTTGAAAATTGGAAAAGTATATTATTTTTGAAAGTGGTTAAATGTATCGACTGTTAAGTATGCAATTATATATTCCCAGGTCTTTTAGCAGAAGGAATTGAATTAAAGAAAGCGGAAATAAGATATTACAAAAATAGAAACAACATATAAAGTGCTATATTTATGAAAAAAGCATTGTATTAACGTTGGTACCTCAAACCATTTTCGATACCTAAATTTGAATTTAAATTTTAAATATAAATAAATTATCTTCAAGCTTTTAAATTAGCTTTAATTGAAAACCAAGAGACTAAATGTAGTAATTCCAGTAAGCAAAATACACTGGTGTATTTTAAACTGAAATTATATTGATTGGAATCTACATTTACCGCCATTTTGGATCGATCGACACATTTCGTAAGCAGTAGCCAAATTTCTGTTTTAAAAACCTTGCAAAAATAATACATTATAAAAACAGAAACAACATATAAAGTGCTATATTTCTGAAAAAGCATTGTATTACCGTAACTGGAAACAATATCTATCTATCTATCTATCTATCTATCTATCTATCTATCTATCTATCTATCTATCTATCCCAGTCTGTTCATATCTATCTATAAATCTATTTATGCATATTCCTACGTGTCCTTTCATATCTATCTATCTATCTATCTATCTATCTATCTATCTATCTATCTATCTATCTATCTCTTTTAATCAGTTCTAACGTTGTTACTATATATATATATATATATATATATATATATTTACTATATTGTTACTATATATAAAGTCATATCCTTTGTACATTGTAAGGTCAATTCCAGAGGAGATTGCAATCCGATGAAAACTCACTGTTAGACTTTAAAAGTGTATTATAATGAAAATAAATTGAATGCCTTTATAAATCCATTGGTAATAGCTTAATTCGCGAAGCTCTTACAGACCGCTCTTCAGACCAGATTCTTCATAAAAATGAATGGGTAAAAGGGTTTATGTTATATACTTTCTTGCATATTAATCTTTAGTTGCACACATATATAAAGACGTAAATATTTACATATATGTGTGTGTGCGCGCGCGCGTGTGTGTATGTATACTTTTAATCTGTTCTATCGTTCTTTCTATATATCTATCTGTCTGTCTATATGTTTTAATCCGTTTTATCGACTTTTCTTTCTATCTATCTGACTATTCATCTCTTTTAATCTGTCCCATATATCTATATCTATATATTTCCCTCTCTCTTTATATATAACTTTTATTCAGTATATTTTCTGAAATATGGAAAAATTATTAGTCTAAGTGGTAAAAATGTAACAACAGCAACAGCAGTTGTTGGAACGTCAGAAACAACCAAAGTTAAATGAAACGATTCAGGACAAAAATGAAAGTTATCAACTTCCGACGCGGAGGCAAATGCAACAGCTGAATTCACATACAATTTAGATTATGAAAATACATTTTCTACTTAATTTAGAAGATATGAGAAAATTTACGGGGAAGAATGCAGCGACTAGGAAGACGAAAAAAATAGAAGACTTTTGTTAAGAAAGTTAGAGCCAGTAGAACATAAAAATACTATAATTTTGTACTCGTTGGAAGTGTATGAATCTGCCGAATAAAGAAGACGAGAATTTTTTCTTATATGTTGAAATCGTTAACAAAAATTCAAAAGGGTGGATGTTGTGGAGTAAATAAGACACCCCAGTAACACAAGACGCTTTAAATAAAAAAAAACTCAAAGAGAGTTCCACGCCAGCCTTACACAACTTACTCTTTGGTTTGGTGCCACATTTTTTGTATTATATAAATTACAATAAATACACACAGAGTTCCGCCCAAACTCGAAATTATCAGTCGAGCTTTCTGACTTCGGGAGAAGAACGACGGTCAGGGTTCGGTCTATGGAATGGAACTCGTCTTAGAGAAACAGACAAGGTCTCTGCCTTCGGGTACAGTGTACGGGCAAAGACTCGACTGAGAAGAATAGAACGGCTTAGTGCCCGATTCCGCGTATGCAAGGGCTGGGCAAATTTTGACCCTTGGCCCGAGTGTCGGCGTTCGGGTTCTTCACGTAAAGCCAGACATTGCATCACATTCCGTCTCAGTGAAGGGACAGGATAAATAACCAGAGTTACACGCGAACTCTAAGCTGTCAGCCAAGCTCTCTATCAGTGCCCAGTGTACAGATTGGAGACTCAGTTGAGAGAGACAGATAATTTCCGAGTTCAACTCAGTCGAGGCTGCGTCTAAGGAAAGAGTCTTGGCTGAAAAGAACAAACAAGTTTAGTGACCGATCCCACGTATATGTGGCTAGGAAAATGTTTACCTTTAGTACGTGAGTCCGTGTTTGGGTTCCCCACGTAAAGCCCGACATTGTGTCACATCCCGTTTCACTTAGGGAACTCTGGGTAAATACCCAGAGTTCCATGCAAACCCCAAGCCATCGGACAAGTGTACTGAGGCTCGGTCTACATACTGGGACACAGCTGAGAAAGGCAGATATACTGTATGGATTCAGGCAGTGTTCGACGCAGTTGGGGGATTCGGACAGAGATTCAAGTGAGAAGAAAATACTAGCTTAGTGCCCGACCCCACTTATGCGAAGCCTGGGCAAATTTTGACGCTTGCTTTGAGTATCTGCATTCGTGTTTGAGTAACATCCTGTCTCATTGGGGGGACTCATTATAAATACACAGAGTTCTGCGTGAATTCTCAGCTGTCCAATAAACTCTCTCTTAGAGCTCAGTCTACGAGCTGAGACTCGACTGGGACGCGGCTAAGTAGGAAAGACAAGCTCTTTGTATTCGAGCAACGTTCGACTCAGTCGAGGTTTCGTCAACAGAGACTCAGCTGAGAAGAAAATACACGCTTAGTGCTGTATATGTAGGGGCTGGGTAAATTTTGACTATTTGCCCAAGTGTCCGGGCTTGAGTGCTACATAAAGCCCGACATTGTGTTACATCCCGATTCAGTGGTGAAATCTGGGTAAATACCCAGTGTTCCACGTGATCTGTAATCTTTCAGACAAGCACTATGTCTTCATGCAGATAGCGACACAGAAGCAGCTTCGTCAACTGCCCGAGACTTAGATAAGAAGGACAAAAAACTTCTCTACCTTCGGATAATGTTCGACAGCCGAGGCTCCGTCTACAGACAAACACTCAACTGAGAAGAAAAGACACGCTTAATGTCCGATCATGTGTAGGCGGGGATTTGGATAAATTTTGACCCGTGGCCCAAGTGTCCGCGTTTGGGTTTTCTATGTGTCACATACCATCTCAGTCGGAGAACTAAGGGTAAATATTCAGAGTTCTGTGCGAACTCTAAGTTGTCATACAAGTTCTCTGCCATCGGGCAAAGAATGACTCAATTGAACCTCGGTCTAAAGACTGAGGTTTGGCTCGTGTGGAGAGGAACTAAGACGAGGCTTTGTTCACGGGCAGAGGCTCGGGTTGGGAAAAATAGACAAAAACCAATCATGCGTATGCGACCTTTCGATAATTTTTGGCCGAGTTTACGTGTTTATGTAAAATCCGATCTTATGTCACATCAAGCCTTTCTGTTGAAGACATGGGTAAATACCCAGAATTTCGTAGGGAACTCGATCTAGTTAGATTCTCTGTCTTCGGATGGAGAGGAACTCAAATGCGCGAATATGTCTACGGGCGGAGGCTTGTCTGGATAAAAATCGACAAGCAAAGGATCCTGCGTATGCGGGGTCTAGGTAAATTTTGCCCGATTGTATGCGATCAGAAACCCAAAGTTAGGCCCAAACTTGTGTCATATCCCGCCTCTCTGTGGTGGATTTGAGTAAATAGGGACTGAGTAAATTTTGACCATTTTACTCGCTGGGTATCGCACGTTAAACCCGAACTTGTGTCGCATCCCCTGTCAGTGTGATAACTTTGCGTAAATATTCAAAGTTCCTACAGTCGTCGCAATTGTCAAGTTCTCTCTCTTCTGTTCTGTCTTCGTGCGGAGGCTCGGCTGAAAAAATTGACACGGTGACCGATCACGTGGTTATCTTGGCAGGGTAAACTTTGACCCTTGACTAGAGTGTTCGTGCCCGTGTTCCTCACTTTAAACCTGACCTTGTCTGATCTTCCTTCAGAGTAGGGAGACATCGGATAAATATCCCGGTGAGTTCTAGTAGAGTTTTCACTACATTACTTTTGGAGACAATATTATAACACTTAAGAGCGAATTATAACCCTATATATGACTTTTAATATGTTCTAGCTATCTAACACATCACGCAATAACTCCCGAGTCTAACTAATAAAACAAATTGTTTTAGGCAAAATTCGACTTTATTCATCAACATAGTCTTCTTCTAGGGTGATAAACTGATTCCAACGCTTCACTAACAATTCGATGCCTTCTTTGTAGAACGATTTGCCTTTGGCTTCAAAATACGCTTCATTTTCCGATATCACTTCTTCATTGGAGCCAAATCGATTTCTATGGAGCATTCTTTTGAGGTCTTCAAACGGCCGGTAGTCGATGGGGGTCCATATGTGGAGAATAGGGTGGATGCGGAAATAATTGTAAGAGCAATTCGTGTACGTTTGCCATCGTTGTGATTGACTTGCGACAACAAGGCGTTGTCTTGGTGAAAGATCACTTTTTTCTTCTTTATTTGTGGCCGTTTTTTGGCGATTTCTTCCTTGAAACACACCAATAATGCTATATAATATTAGTTATTGATAGTTTTTCCTTTCTCAAGGTAATTGAAGGACAAAATACCTTGCGCATCCGAAAATACAGAGGCCAAAACCTTGCCTGCTGATGTTTGTGGCTTTGGTCGCTTTGGACGGCTTTCACCTGCTGCTGTCCACTCTGATGACTGCCGATTTGACTC
This sequence comes from Ascarosepion bandense, assembly GCA_037127315.1. Lineage (NCBI taxonomy): Eukaryota > Metazoa > Mollusca > Cephalopoda > Sepiida > Sepiidae > Ascarosepion > Ascarosepion bandense. Next base: position 352,395 of record JBBBDQ010001947.1, read on the forward strand.
CGAAGTGAAGTGGTGGATCCATGTTTCATCTATTGTCACATATTTACACAAAAACTCTTTTCTGTTGCGTTGAAACAGTTACAAACAACGCTCTGAATTGTCGACATGTTGGTTTTGATCGACTGTGAGCAAACGCGGTACCTACTGTGAATACAGTTTTCTCATTGATAAATGTTCATGCAAAATAGTGAAAACACTGTCTTTTGATATGTTCATCTTCCGTGCTATTTCACGCAACTTCAATTTACAATCGGAGAAAACGAGTTTGTGGATTTTTTGGTGTTTTCCAAGACGACTGCTAATTTTGGGCGACCTGTTCGTTCAGCATCATTTGTGTCTGTACGACCGCGTTTAAATTCAGCATGCCACCTCTTAACCGTTGTTTCCGACAGATCAGAGTTCGAATAGCACTTATCAAGCCATTGCTTTGCTTGAACAGTATTTTTTCTCATCAGAAAGCAATGCGTTATCAACACACGAAATTCAGATTTTTCTATTGTTTTGAAAATTTGCAACAGTAGACTCACTTAAATAACTGTATTTTGTAAACAAATAATCCGAGTGGGCCCAAATTTTGTGACGTGCCATTTGAATGTTAGTACTTCATAAAAATTATGTGAATTTTTTATTACTCGCGCCATCATGGAGTACTGCTGCCATTTATGGTCAGGTGCCCTTGCCGTTCTCCTCAGTGTTCTTGACAAGCTCCAAAGGAGAGTCTGTAATGTGATAGGTACTGATCTGGCGACTCGACTGCAGCCACTTTCCCATCGTCGAAATGTGACCTCCCTCTGTCTCTTCTATAAATACTTTCATGGCTTCTGCTCGGATGAGCTTAAGTCACTGATGCCCCTCAACAGGTGTTTACTCGTGCAACCAGACTGGCAACTGGGTCCCACCCATTCACAGTCAGGTTAGCCAAATGCAGACGACAATTCTACTCCTGCAGCTTCTTCTCTCGCACTTCCCGCCTGTGGAACTCACTCCCGTATTCTTGTTTTCCTGACGGCTACAACCTCCAGAAATTTAAATGCAAAGTTAATACTCATCTACTAACCACTGGCCTCTAGCTCTCTCCCCTCCCCTGTATAACCTTCCCTTTCTCTCCACCTATGTATCTGTCATCGCACCAGCTTTCTCAGCTTTCTATTGTTCCTTTCTAACTAGCTTGTACTCCTCACTCTTTTCTAATTAATATTTTTACATTTATGTAACCCCCTGCACATCAGTGGCGTTTCCGCCTTGCTCGGGGTGAAATGATTAAAAAAAAAATCTAAATGTCAGACATGGGACTTATTGATTGATGTGTTATATAAAAAATTATATGAACAAATAACAAATTTGATAGCGTCTGACGAGTAGATGGTGTGATTTCTAGAGATTCCGTCTACGAAACTCTGAAGTCGGAATGTTGAAGGTAACATCAATGATCTAAGTGACAAATTTGGTATTTGCATTAATTCTCTCTCCCTCTTCTCACTCTCTCTCTCTCTCTCTACACACACACACACACACACACACACACACACACACACACACATATATATATATATATATATATATATATTGTAACAAAGTTGTGGAACTCGTAGGTTTCTTTACCTGCTGTTCATGCATTTACTTTTATAAACAGTGCTCGATACCCCACTTTCACTTAAACATCATATCACCACAAATAAACCGTTTTCACCATTTAATTTTCATTCCAAATTTTGTCACCCGATGAGAAGCGCACAAAGCAGCTTCGAAACGCAAAAATTTTTGTATAGTGATACTATGAATTTATAAACCATTGTAACAACTATTACAATATATATATATATATATATATATATATATATATATATATATATATATTTAGTATATCGAGGCAGCAAGTAATTTTCTAAACATATTCTATTAAATATAAGAGACAATGAATGTCTATTATGTTTAATCATGAGCCGTTCTAAACGTCGTATTTTTGCTTTAATTTTAATTTCAGTTGAAAATAAAGACAAAAATTCTCCAACATTTGGATAATTATTTATTGGTTTTCTTCTAAGCTTTCGGCTCACATGAGCCATCTTCAGAGAGGTTGTTTAAACTGAAATATTATAAAATCCACCATCACCGATGATTTTATTTTGTGTTGACATAATACTCCGCTTGGCAACGGCAATAGTTACCAAAAATAATAAACGCAGTTCTTAAAGTCATAAAACCGCATCGCAAATTTAAGAACTGCGTTTATTATTTTTGGTAACTATCAGGGAATTTAAAATGTGGGAAGCCTCGCTGTTTAATTTGTAAACATTTAATAACAGACAAAACATTCTCTGTACCCAACACCAAAATAAAATTACACCCACCAAACCTTACTTGTGACAGCAAAAACATCATCTACTTTCTCTTCTGCTCAATTTGCCCCAACAGTGGATATATCGGCGAATCCGGCAATAGCTTTAGATTTCGCTTCAATAATCACAAACTAAATATACGACAAAAAAATGTATACTCCCCAATTGCAGCCCATTTTAATCAACCTGATCATACTTTAGAAAATTGCAAATGTTTACTAATAGACTCCAATTTTAGTTCTACATACACACGCAGAAAGAAAGAAACATACTGGATTTTAAAATTAAATACACACAAGCTAGGGTTAAATAGGGACTTAGGTGTGTTGAATCTTTACAAATATTTCAATAGCTAAAAAATTTTTTTCAGATATTCCAAGAAATTTTTATCTAAAACAAACTGACTTTCTCTACGGTCGTGCCGCATGTTGTGAACAAACACACCACGTGATGTAAACAAAAAAATATTCGAACGCTATCGTGAAATACGTTTCTAAGTCAAATTTAAAAATCAGTTGTTTCTGATGAAGGACCGAGGGCGGTCTGAAATATAAAATATAATAAAAATAAACAAATACTGTTCAAAAAAAGTACATTTTTAAATTCAAAACTTTTTATTAATATTCTTTCCTATATATATATATATATATATATATATATATATATATATAAGCGTGTGTGTGTGTTTCTGTGTGTATGTGTGTAGGTGTGTATGTGCGAGTGTGTGTATCGCTGGTTGCCTACGCCCAACGGCTAATAATAACACATAAGCATTTATTTTACATATTTTTTTTATCTTACAACGTAATCTCTTTCTTTGTCTATTATATTTATGTATTTTGCCATGGAATTGCTTTATTTAAATATGTAAATTTCAGGGATCAATAACGAAACCCATGGTTTATAAAACACTTGGAATGACAATAGTAATAATAATATTAGCCGTTTCCCTATAAGTAAACATTCGGCATTCATTGACAACTGTTAGTTGAAAATTATAAAATATTTCTATTAAAATATTTGTTCTGTAATATAGGTTTCTTAAGTTGAATAATTGTTAATGCTCTTTCCAGTGCTGATGGGAAAATTTCCTTCCTAACCTTTTGTTTGAAGTAGTGTGGAACATCAACATTTTGATTATATCATTATTTTTTCTTCGGTTTACATGTGCTATCCATTTTAGTTCCTGCTGCTGTTGAATGTCCTCACGTGATATTATTTCTCTTATTCCCTCTTCCTACACTGTATCCAGAAATTTTAAAAGATTAATAAATTTATGAAAAGACTCAGTTCCCCTATTGAGAATCGTAATTAAGTTCTTCTATGTGTGTGTGTGTGTGTGTGTGTGTGTGTGTGTGTGTGGTTATGTTCACAAAGTTTAGACAAGACAGTCACGCACGTTGATAAACAATGGTAGCATTTGAATTCCAGTTCGGCTTTCTGGAGACCCAATTAAGAAGAAGCCAATCATAAGGATGGTCAATTCTTACAGAAGAATAAATAGCATTTTAACACGGTTGTTTGTCAGTTAATAACAACAGAGCAATACCATATACACAATAATGTAGTCGGAATGAGAGATGTCCGAAATTAATTGCTCATCAGTGAGGCGTGTCTAATTCATCTACTGCTCAGATCTGAAAAGGAATCCTAATGGTCGATGCTGAGCATAGTCATTAAGCTAGAAACTATTTATAAGAGCATTTCCCACCCACTTTTTTGTTCTGTTTTCTTTTTATTATTTTCTGAATCTATAATAATTTTTTCTTCTTTTTTTTTTACAAATATATCCTTAAATCGTGTGCGCGGGTGGTGTAATGGATATCAGCTCGGAAGGAGGAATTGGAAAGCCGAGTACGAATTATTTTCTGCTTCGTTAAATTCACTTATGCAAAACTACCCCTTTTTTATCGCCCCAAGCAAGGCATTTTACTGCCCTTGTTTTGGATGGGGTTACATAGGGGGAAAATTATGAGAAAGAGTGACAGGTTATAGGGGTGTCAGAAAGTGGGTAAGAGAAGGATGAGAATACTGATGAGAGTGGAGTGGTCGGAGAAAGGAGCATGAGAGAGAGGATGTAGGTTAGTGAGATAAGAGATGACTATTGACTTCACATCTAAATTCTCGGAGATTGTAGCTGTCGGGGAAGCAAGTGAACGGAAGGGAATTCCACAGGCGGGAAATGCGAGAAAAGAAGCTGATGGAGTAGAATTTGCGTTTACAATTTATTGGTTTCACAGTAAAAGGGTAGGACCTAGTTGCTAATCTTGTGGCTCGATTAAATTCATATATGGGGGAGCACCAGTGAGGTAAGTTCATCGGAGCAGAAGTCGTGAAAGTATTTATAGAAGAGACACATTTTTTTAATCATTTCACCCCAAACAAGGCATTCCACTGCCACTATTGCGCTTGGGGCTACATAGAGGGAGGTAAATAGGAAGAGTGGTTAGATATAGGAAATGTCAGAAGCGGGGTGATAGATAGTTGGATGGGTGGGAAGAGTGTTTGAAAGAATGGAAGTTAGTTTGTTAGGAGGTGTCTATTGACCTTACATTTAAACTCCTGGAGATTGTAGCCGTCGGGGAAGAAGTCATGTGTAAGAGAATTTCACACTCGGGAAGTGCGAGAAAAGAAACTGTTGGAGTAGAAGTTGCGGTTGCATTTTATCGGTTTCACTGTAAAAGGGTGGGATCTAGTTGCTAATCTAGTATTTCGTGCAAATTAGAACCTAGGGGGCACCAGTGATCTAAGTTCATCGAAGCAGAAGCCGTGAAAGTATTTATAGAAGAGACACAGGGAAGCCACGTCGCGCCGGTGAGAGAGAGACTGTAGGCAGTCAGTTAAGTCGGTATCGATCACATTACAGACCCTCCGCTGTACCTTGTCTAGAAGCCCAAGGAGAATAGCAGGGGCACGCGACCAGATATGGCAACAGTATTCAATGCAGGGGCGGATGGTAGATTTATAAATGTGCAGGATAGATTCAGACGGAAAAAACCTCCGGGCCCTGCACAGAGAACCGACTTTCATAGCAGCGGATTTAGCAACATTGTGCTGGAGAGATAGTGACTGTTTCTGAGCTGCCAAGTCGAGATCAATCACATTACAGATTCTCCGTTGGATTTTATCCAGGACTCCTTGGTAGGTAGCAGGAGCACCCGACCAGATATGGCAGCAGTATTCAATGCACGGGCAGATAGTACATTTATATATGTGCAGGATAGTCCCGCTAAAGGGGCTATCCTGCATATATCCTGCACCATCTCTTCTATCCACAGCCATGAGTTGAATAGTAGGAATGTACATTGAAAACATCATTGTTATTCTTCAAAAATTGATAATGCAGTTACTGTCATATATGGGCTGGTACCCCTGCTATCTATTTAAAGATTCTTGATAAAATACAAAGAAGAACCTGCAATGTTATTGGTCCTGACCCAGCATCTGGACGTAAGTCACTTTTCCTGGCTTAGATTCCTTGTGTCTTTTCTATAAATATTTTTATGGTAATTGTTCTGATAAGCTACCCCCTTTGGTTCGTAGACTTTATGAATTTAAGCACCGTACTTGATTGACTATATCTTAAAGATCGAACGAGAACCGGTGTTTTCAACGTGATATGCCGTAAGCAGAGTACTGACCAGGCTCAACGTTGCTTAACTTCAGTGAAGTTAAGCAACGTTGAGCCTGGTCAGTACTTAGATGGGTGAACACTTGGTAATACCAGGCGCCGTAAGCGTTCAGTGACAGATGTGCGCATTGGTGCAGTGGATATCGGCTTGGAAAGAGAAATCGGTGAGCCGAGTTCGAATTCCAGTTGAGTACCCTGCATTCACTTCAGCACTGGTACCCTTGGGAAAGGTATTAATCCGTCACTTCCCTCCAGTTATGGGTTAAATTACAGGATGGGGCCTGGAGGCAACCCATCTAGTGTTAGTGTCACAATAAATCACCCTTGGTAGCCCTGGCGATGCATCAAGTATTCAGCTATTTGATAAGATTATGAATTTCATTATAAACTGCTCCAGGTTTCCAAATGCATAGGGAATACTGGAGGGGTGTAGTGAGTTCTATCTCGGCCAATGGGCGTGAGACGACGATATCTTAAAGCTGAATTGGCTGGATGTAATCATAAGTTCTATGTTAACAGTTTCTCCTCTTATACTGCTTGCTCATTTAACTCTGTTTTGGCTTCCTGCTTTCTAATCGACTTTGATGTTCAAAAATCTAAACGCAATATCAATCGTTATCTTCTGCCTTCTTAATTCCCGTTCTTTTATTATTCTCGTTCCATAATGTTTTCTTTTTCTCATATTCTTTCACGCCAAGTAACTTGTTGCGTCTTAGTTGCTTTATAGCCTTGTTTGAGGGTGAAATGATTAGAAAGAAATATTCGCTCGTCAAAAAACAGAATTATTTTTTACAATCCAGAATATATTCCAGTTTTGAATAAATAAAAAAGTGTTGATAAGCCGTAAAATGAAACAAAACAATAATGTTAATCTTCATTAGCCTTGTTTCTCTTTTTTCTTTTGCTTTTTTATTCTTTCGTTTTGTTTTGTTTTTTTGTTTTTTTGTTTTTTGTTTTTGGTTATGTTTCTCCCTTATTCCCTTTTTGCTTTCTGTTTGTTTTCTTCCTAGCATTCTTTGTTATTCACTTCTCATATTCATTTTCTTTTTCTTTTTTAAGAATCAGTCCCACAAGCCAAATCTCGCTTTAATACTGAGATAAATTACAAGAATAAAAACAAAAATGGTCGATAATATGAAACATATATTTATTTTATTCATACTTAAAAAAAACTGATGTTAAAACATTAAACACACGCAGCAACTAATCAACTTGCTCATCATTTGAACAACACACAAGCCTTGAAAAACGCAATAATACTCAGCAAGCCATGCAAATTAGATGGCACAGAATGAAATTACGACGAACTTCTTATCGTAACAATGGATACCTCCACTCATTTTCGATATCTAACTTTTAAACTGAATGTTTTAAAGTAAAAAAGTTTTCTTGAAATTTTCATTTTAATTTTAATTGAAAGTTCAATGAGTAAATTTACTATTTCCAGCAAGCCAAATACTCTGGTGTATCTCAAACAGAAATTATATTGATTGGAATATAAAATTTTGAGATGTCTTTTTAATTTTTTAACTTTTCGGCCGTTTTTGAACGATTGACAGATTTGTAAACAAAAATTATTTCACGGTTTTAAAAATTTTACAAAAATAAAATATATATCTGTGACACATTATTTTTAAAAATTTAGCAAATTTAATGTTAAATTAATCCGATTTACACAAGTATTACTTATTTGTAGCATGAAATTTAGAATAAAACTATTTTTAAACACAGAGTGGACCTTTCTAAATTTTCCACCGTAATTGAAAGGTGTTTATAGATGCGAGATAAGATAAGTGTATGGCGATCACAAGTGACAAAATTGTATAATGTTTTTCCGGTAAGGGGAAAAGACACTGCAACAGAAGACCTTTTAATGTACACATAAAAATTATCACACAAAAACCTTCAAATACATAGAAAAAAATGAAAATTATTATTAAAATACAATGGCTAGATGATTTTTATTAAACTTTTCAGTTTTCGATAAGTAAATACAGTCTTCACTATATAACCTGCCATACCAACATTTACAAGTCTTGGACATGTTTTAAAATACTTTTGAAACTTTATTAATTATTATAATAAAAAAAAAGAAATGAAAATGATTCTTTTAAAATTTCATTATTAATAAAAAAAAATTCTTCAGATTATAATGTCTAAAATTTATATTATTTATTAAAGCAATTAAAAGCTTATCTAATTAAATAATATCATAGTTTTATTGCATTTTTTATTTTACTATTCGGAGCAGATTTTCGGTTAAACGGGCTAAATTATTTTAAAAAATAATACATGATTTCCATTCCTCAATGAGTCTTGTGTTTAAAACTAATAAAACCATTTTTGCCTACAGAATTTAATTTCTTGAAATTTTATGAATTTACGTGGTGGTCGTAGAGACTAACTGATGTAAAAAATATTTTTACTAATATTTGTTAAAACTAACACTTTGAAAAATAATTTCATTCATTTTTAAATAAGTCCTGAAAGTTTCGTTAAAATCCGAAAATTATTTTATTTTTGCAAGAATTTCCAAATTAATGTATTTGTCACATGAAAAAAGTGAGTGATGTAATATAACGTTTTCCATTGTAACGATTTGTCTCTCCAATAACGAAAATAAAAAGATTTTTACCAAAATTTTGAACGTGTTAGAAAGGATTAAAATAATTTTTAAATAATTAAAAATACTTTGATTTATCCTCTTCATTATAAAAAAATTTTCATGGAAAAAGTTCGTTTTTATTAAGTTTGGGACCATTTTTCTTTCTACTGTGCTGTTTTTATTTTTTGTTTTTCATCGATTTAATGGAGGTCTTACATAAACAATTGCGGTATTTTTTTAAACAATTTTTAATTATTTTTTTAAAAAATGAATGTGTGAACTTATTTTTAAAAAGAACGTTATTTTTTTTTTCATTTTAACAACTGCTAGATTATTTTTGGTATGGATGTTCAAAAAGGAAATAATTCTGAAGGCAAGATACAAATATCTTATCGCTTCTAGTATTTTTGAAAGAAAATTTTGTCGCGTTTGACGATGAAAAACACCTAGTGTTTCTTTGGACTTGAATGACATATTTAATCAAGATTATATTTTCCCTTATTATCGGTAACATAATCCAATCTATTTTGCCAAATTGTGAATCCCTCGGGCGTATAATTTTAGCTTGTGGCTGCTTGGGCAACGAATGTCGAATGTTTCCTCATATGAAACGCCTAATATTACCATTATAATTAGGTTTGAAAGAAAGTTCTGTCGCATTAGACGATGGAAAAGAAACAAGTTCTTCTTTGATCTTCAGTGATTTAATCAAGATAATACCCCCCCGCATTATCGATAATATAATCGCATCTATTTGGCAAATTGTTGATGCTTCAGTCGTAAATTTTTTCAGATTAAGATGTGAAGAAACTCTCAGTATCCGTTTTCACCTCTTCATAATTAATAATGTGTTTCCTCTCTAAAAAGTTCTGACCTAAAAAGATGATAGATGAAGCATGAATAGTAGATAAAGGTGGATGAGGCAAAAGTTATATATTTTGTGTAATAACATATATTTCTCCTCATTAATGGTAACATAATCACATCTCTTTGTTAAATTGTTGATCCCCCGTAAAATTCTTGCTCCCGGCTGCTCAGGCAATGAATGTCAAATGTTTCCTCATGTGAAACAGTAAATATTAATATTAACTATTAGGTTTAAACGAAAATCTTGTCGCATTAGAAGATGGCAACGTCTCCAGTGATATATGTCGAAAGGTAAGGAGAAGCCTCGAAAAGTGGTGAGCAGATGGTCATCAAATGCGACATGTGTAGGGGGGAAACTGTTAAGACTACAGCTTAGTGTGACCTCAGGATTGCTCCCCGGCAGCGCTTGTAAGGACACCCATCCATGCCCGTCAAGACACTGCAAGAACGCCGATATTATGCGACTGTTAATCAGAACAGTCTCTCTAGACGCCACGCAAGAGTTCGAGCTCTCAACTACCAGTCGGAAGCAGCAAGCATAAAACTGCCAACCCGGTACCCTCAGTATCTAGAGACGTTACACAGACACCACAAAAATTTCGCAAAAGCACCACTATTAAGGCATCAGGAAAGTAAAAGAACCGGGAATCTCTTCCTAAACAGGAAACAAAGGCTGCATCTCTACTTATGTTCAAGGGAAGAGGGAGGCGTATGAACCGGGTGATAGAATAGCGAAAAAAATTACATTTGAATAAGTAAAGATAAATAAATAAATAAATCTTACTAAGTTTTAACTTAGTATAAGTCGAGAGATTAATTAATGACCAACATAAATAGATCGTAAATACGATACAAAGGTCCAATAAAAGGCTTGCCAGAATGTAGAAGATAGAATATATATATATATATATATATAACTTTAACTTTTCTCTTTTTCATATATATATATATATATATATATATATATATATATATATACACATATTTCCAGGTGGTGATGGTGTGTTGGGCTGCTGGATCATGTAATTTAAATTGTGTGTATTTTGGCAGCATTTTTTCATTAATGCAGGTTTCATTGAATAATATAGACAAGTTTTGTCTATTAATTTTGTGTCGGATCCGTTCATACCGTCTGATATACTTGATGGTGATATCGTTGAAAGACAACAAAAAATCAGTAATTGTTGATTTTTTTTTTATCGGGTCTAAGCTTTCGGCTCACATAAGCCATTATCAAAAAGTAAATATTAACACACAGTAAACATAGAACAGTTAAGCTATTAACAATAAAGAGAATTAAATTATTATTTTCTTGTTTGAGTATGTACGTGTTATCAACGAGCGTTTTGATAACACGTACATACTCAAACAAGAAAATAATAATAAACAGAAACTAAAAATTCCTCGAAGCAATCTACATTAAACAATTTAAACCTGGTTTGAATACAATCAATTTTGATATTTCCAATAACGTACTCAAATGCCTGTAATCAGATCAGGGACCACAACGCCACTATTTTGTCACTGTCTTCGGCCATCCGCCACGAAAGGGATGGACTTATATTTTCAATTTAATAGCTAGAGTGCTCAAATTTCATTTTTACTGAAATGAGCGATATATATATATATATATATATATATATATATATATATATATATATATATAATAGAAATAAATACTGTCAAAAAAAACATTTTTAACTTACAACATTTTAGTAGTTTTTCCTATATATATTATGACAGCATACATATATATATATTTAGACATTATGCTATATATATATATATATATATATATATATATATATATATATACGCATGGACGCATTTATTTATTCTTTGAAAACTCGAAGAATTTTCTTTATCAAGTTAGAGATAAGAATTAAAAGTTTTTACTTCGATTCACCACTCCTTAGAAAAACATCGTCTCGCGTTTCGTTTTGAATTCTCCGTCCCAGCCCACTTAATGACTGTAAGCATCCCACCATGTTTCCTTGTAGAAAATCCTACCAAGACAGAAAGGCTGTCCACACATTTTCACATTGCCCGTGGTAAAGAGGAGCAGTGAGACGGAAGAGGAATTCACCGGAGAAAACTAATTCACACCCCTGCACACTTCGCAGACTAGACACTATCGTTCTTGGCGAGTAAACGCTGTCATCGTGATTAACCCTTTTGTATGCGAGCCAACATGAAATGGTCATAAGACATTAGTGCATCGGCTTGTGATAATAACAGGAATGGCCAATCTTTTGCGCACAATAGTTATATTGAACACCGGTAGAGAAGCCGGCTACAGTCATTCGCTCTAGACAGAATAGGTAGCAATCGTCGATAGTCAGTGGTTAGACAAGTATCAAGTACATTTGCAGTACACACCGACAATCATTGCGTACACAAAACTAGCAGATATATAAATAAAAGTGTCCTTGATTTATTTACACTATTAGTCAATTTAGACAAAAGGCTAGATTTATTGAGCATTTTAATATTGCACCTGAGTTTTAAATATTTTATTTCGTTATGTCTATAGGGAAAACATTAAAAGAAATAGGGACACGAAATACTTATTTTTCTATGTGACATGTATCTTCAGGACGTAAGTGATCATGGCTCCCCACTATTACCTGTTCTTTGTAGTTTTGGCACCTTTGCTTTTTTGCTAACTCACCTAATCTGTTCTGCCAACCATTTACACAAAAAAGTAATGCTTTACTCTGCTCTTGTTGCCTGTAATATGTCCATTCAGTATCAAAATTTGCAAGCTCTTTTTTCTCATAATATGTCCAATCCATTTCAATTGTCTCTTTCTTATGTTAAATATAAGTATCATTTTAGATTTTAAAGAACAATGGAAATATTTTATCAGCCTTTTATTATTCTCTTTAAAAACTTGATTCTACAGAAGGATGCTGCGAATATCATGGATCAAGCATGTGAGCAATGATGAGGTCTTAGAAATGATGGAAACGAAATGGAAATTAATACTGAGCATCTGGAAGAGACAGCTGAAGTTTCTGGGACATGCAATGAAGAAAGAAGGCTTGGAGAACCTGATACTAACAGGCCAGATAGAGGGAAAAAGAGACAGGGGAAAGCAACGGATAACATATTTGAAGGACCTAATCAGGTGGATGATGGAACGAGGGTTGCCTGGTGTAACAGGAGAAGGCGTGCTAAGAGCTACCAGGGATAGGGAGACGTGGAAAGTTAGATCGCCTACGTCCTGAAGGGACAGGGTACATAGAAGAAGAAGAAGAAGAAGAAAATTATTCTCTTTTTTATTGCTTGCTTTCCTATTTAGCCTGTCTGCATTGTACATTTCAGTGCACATTTTCAAACTTATTCCACTAGGCATCTCTACACAACTTTGATCTTTGTAGCACTTAGTAAAGTTTGTCTTTTTGCTATCTTCCCTAATCCCTGTTTTGCCATCCATTTATACAAGCTCGTTAGGTAGGTAGGTAGGTAGGTAGGTAGGTAGGTAGGTAGGTAGTTTATGCGTTACTTACCTCTGTTCTTCTTGCTTTTAATTTACCTGTTCGTGTCAGATTTTCTTAGCCCACTTTCGTCATTATATGCCCAAGAAATGTTACATGTAAGTGTTCCTTTAGCTCCCATTTTCTCAAAAACTTATTCATCGCTCATTTGTTCAATCTATGGTATTTTGTGTATTCTTTGGAGACACTCACGTTTAAAAGTGACAGTTGACTTTTGTTTTTGGTGTGTGTGTAGGGGGGCACCTTGGACGTTTTAACACGCAACGTAAAGAAGGCTAGAAAGGGAAACGAAAGCAACAAGCAAGAGCAGATAGCAAAAAAGAACGTGACGTATGGAAGCGGAGAAGGGAAACGAAAGCGAAAGAATGAAGGTTAGCGGGAAACGAAAAGCAACGGAATGAAGGGTAGGGGTGCAACGACCGCAACGGAATGAAGGATGGCATGAAACGAAAGCAACGGAATGAAGGGTAGGGGGAAAACGAAAACGACAGAACTAAGGGTAGGAGGACAACGACAGCAACGGAATGAAGGGTAAGGGAAAACGAAAGCAACGGAATGAAGGGTAGGGCGAAAACGAAAGCGACAGAACTAAGGGTAGGGGGACAACGACAGCAACGGAATGAAGGGTAAGGGAAAACGAAAGCAACGGAATGAAGGGTAGGGCGAAAACGAAAGCGACAGAACTAAGGGTAGGGGGACAACGACAGCAACGGAATGAAGGGTAAGGGAAAACGAAAGCAACGGAATGAAGGGTAGGGCGAAAACGAAAGCGACAGAACTAAGGGTAGGGGGACAACGACAGCAACGGAATGAAGGGTAAGGGAAAACGAAAGCAACGGAATGAAGGGTAGGGCGAAAACGAAAGCGACAGAACTAAGGGTAGGGGGACAACGACAGCAACGGAATGAAGGGTAAGGGAAAACGAAAGCAACGGAATGAAGGGTAGGGCGAAAACGAAAGCGACAGAACTAAGGGTAGGGGGACAACGACAGCAACGGAATGAAGGGTAAGGGAAAACGAAAGCAACGGAATGAAGGGTAGGGCGAAAACGAAAGCGACAGAACTAAGGGTAGGGGGACAACGACAGCAACGGAATGAAGGGTAAGGGAAAACGAAAGCAACGGAATGAAGGGTAGGGGGAAAACGAAAGCGACAGAACTAAGGGTAGGGGGACAACGACAGCAACGGAATGAAGGGTAAGGGAAAACGAAAGCAACGGAATGAAGGGTAGGGCGAAAACGAAAGCGACAGAACTAAGGGTAGGGGGACAACGACAGCAACGGAATGAATGGTAAGGGAAAACGAAAGCAACGGAATGAAGGGTAGGGGGAAAAATGAAAGCGACAGAACTAAGGGTAGGGGGAATGCGACAGCAACGGAATGGAGAATAGCGGGAAATGGAAGTAACGGAATGAAGGGTAGACGGAAAGCGACAGCAACGGAATGAAGTGTAGGGGCAAAACTAAAGCGACAGACCTAATGGTAGGAGGAAAACGAAAGAGACGTAATGAAGTGTAGAGAGGGGAAAACGCGACAGAATGAAAGGCACAGAGGAAAACGTGTGTGACGGTATAAAGGCTCGGGAGTAACTGAAAGCGATGGAAGGAAAAGCAGGTGTAAAACGAACGCAATGGAATGAGGGGTATGGAGAAAAAAGAACACGATGGAATGAAGGGTATGGGGGAAAACAAAAGCAGCGAAATGAAGAGTAGGGCGGAAACGAAAGCGGAACTATGAAGGGTCTGGAAAAATGAAAGCGACGTAATGAAGTGTGGTGGGAACAAAAGAATGAAGAGTAAGGGGAAAGCAAACACAACGAAATTGAGGGTAGAGGAAATCGAACGCGACAGATTGAAAGTTGGGGAACGCGACGGAATGAAGGGCAGGGAAAAATGAAAGCGGCGGATTAAAGGGTTGGGAGGAACGAAAGGGACAGAATGGCGGGTAAGCTGACAACGAATGCAACGGAATGAAGGGAAGTGGGAACGTGTCGGAATGAAGAGCAGAGGGGAAAACGAATGAAAAGTAGGAGGTAAACAAAAGCGACAGAATAAAGAATAAGGAGAAAACGAACGCAACGGAATGAAGGGTAAGGGAAAATGAATGCGACGGAATGAAGCGTAAGGGAAAATGAATGCGACGGAATGAAGCGTAAGGGGAATCGAACGCGACGGAATAAAAAGTAGGGGGAAAACGAAAGCGACAGAATGAAGAATAGGGGAAAAATAAAAGCAACGAAATTAAGGGTAGGGTAAAACGAACGCGACGGAATGAAGGCAGAGGCAAAACGAAAGCGACGTAATGAAGGTTAGAGGGAAAAACGAATGCATAGAAATGAAGGGTAGTTGGGAAAATGGACAACGTAACTCATCTTTTTTTGTGAATGGATGGCAGAGTAGGGATATGGAGTCAAATGTTGCTTATAGCTACAAGGGATAGGAAGTTGTGGAAAGTCATGATTATGGTACGGCACATAAATGATGATTGTCTGTTTTAATTATCATCATATTAATCAACAGTTTTTCGTTCTGGGTATGACGATAAACTTCATCCGGCAGCAAGGAATTTGATTGGGAGTTTCTGAAGAACGCGGAACCAACACTTAATTGCTATTGTTAGGGAACTCAACACAGAAATCAAAGCACTAGGAAAGTATAAAAATAGATTTTCATAGTAAAAATAAAAGTTACCAGACATAGATTTTTTAGGAAAAAAATAGAAAAAAACTGTTCATTTTTATGTTTTATAGAAGCACAATGTGCTAACTACAGTAGAGATAGGCTGAAATCAATCAGGTACAAAAATTTAAATAACTAGGAAGTGTTCTAACAGAGGACGGAATTTGCGATACTGAGATTTGAAGGCGTGTTGTCATCGCCAAGAAACTGAGTATTGAGAGGCGAAAACTTCGCTGGAAAAAAAGATAGTATTGGATTGTTATGCGATGTTTGTCCTTCAATATAGCAGCGAATGTTGGACAATCTCATGGAGGAGAGACTTGAAGCAACCGAAATGTGGTTCTACAGTTGGATGCTGAGGACTCCATGGCCCGAACATGGTAGCAAAGATGAGGTTTTGGAGAGGATGGAAACGAAAAAGTAAGTGACACTTAACATCAGTAAAAACCAGTTGAGATTTCTGGGACATGTAATGAGGAAGGAAGGCTTCACATGACAGATAATGAGAAAGAATGACAGGGAAAAGCAACGCATGACATATTTGATGGGCTTGAGCAACTGGATCGCAGAGTAGGGTTTGGGAAGGGTAACAAGAGGAAGGTGTTAAGAGTTACAAGGGATACGGCGATGTGGAGGGCCATGATCTTGAATGCACACGGCACATAGAAGAAGAATATAACTACTATGATAGATCATTGGCGGTCACAGTGTTAACGACAGAGATCTCTAAATAACACAGTGTATATAGAAAGGTAAGTGCAAGAACTCCTATAGGAGATAGAAGAGAACTAGGGGAAAAAGTAAATTTGAGTTTGAGTTTGAGTTTTGTTTAACGGCATATCAACACCTCTGTGGGTTATTTAATGCCAAAAAAGGTGGGGTTTTAAGGTAGTTTTTTAATGCTTGGTTATAGTGAGAAAATTGATTTGGTCAGATTTTAATGAAAAACATCTTTTTTCATTCTTTTTCTTCTTATTTTAGAAAACTGAAAATATCTTCTAGTTTTGATTTTCAAAAATGTTTTGCTGTGAATAATTTTTCTCCTTCAAAAATGTGTTATGGTAATAATTTTTTCCTTCAAAAATGTATATTTTTCAATAAAAGTCTATTTTTATTTAAAACCAAAAAATATTTTTGATTGTAAGAATTTTCAGGAATGTATTATGGCAATTTTTTTCCTTAAAAATGTATTGTTGATAATACTTTTTCCTATACGAATATATATATATATATAACCTCTGAGAAAACAGCTAAAAATATTCTCAAATATTTTGCCGTCATTTTTGACGGCAGGGTTACACTCGTTGATTAATTACAGCGAAGTGACTTGACCTAAGGACAGCCACTCTATATATCAGGCGTCAATTTGACACTAGGTCAATACTATTTGACTATATATTGATATTTAAAAAGTTAGCTACCAATTTGACACTAATTCTATATCAAGTTCGCAAGTTTACATTGCTCCTTCTTGGGGCTAAATTTTCTCGCCTACAAGAAGCGGAGAGATTATATTGAATCAATTCCCCAGTCTGTTGTCTCGTGAGAAACAATTATCTCTCCAGGATCTATGCTCGGGTGTAATGAAAGCTTTAATACTAATCCATGGTCCTCGAGCTCAGACTTTTTGGACGTTGGCATGAAAGACTAAAAAACAATAGTTGTTTCAATTAAAGCGAAACCGTAGACTGAAGAAAAATGAATGGATGTAAGTCAAATTTTGATTTCCTGCTATCGATATCAAATAATTTTTTTTCGTCGTAAACTGAATTTTGAAGGCTAAATAAGTCCTCTGAGTAAATGGTATCATGGCTAAGACTAAGAACTACAATTATACCTACATAGAGCCAAACCCGAAGCAAAAACTAAAATAAAAGGGCTGAAAAAATACAGACATACGAGCAGATAAAGAGACACACACGCAAACATCTTGCCTTTTATATATATATATTATCGATTTTCTGCACTATTGTAAGAACTACAACCTTGAAACTTCTGAATATCGTTTCTTTTGTCTTTCTCTATGAGTGTATCAAATTTGATTAAAATCGGACCACTCCTTCTATAACCCGATTTTTTCGATTATTGATTTTTGATATTTATCTGGGGTACCTCGACACAAAACCTAGCTAAGAACACTCGCAGACGCTTATAGTACAACTGTGTAAATTTTCAAGAAAATCGATTCAGCCGTTTCGGAGTTTATAGGTAATGGACACACACACACACACACACACACACACACACACACACACACAGACAAAATTCCATTTATAAATAAGTTTAGATTTAGAAAAAAAAATTGTCTGTACAATGAATATTGCGTCCGCATATGGTCTGGTGTTTTTACTATACATTTAGATATTCTAGATAATATCCAAAGACAAATCTGCAATCATTGGCATCTTGGATTCAGTCATTTTCTCACATCCCTAACATAATTTCCCTGTACCTTGTCTATAAATATATTCGTAACAACTGTTCTGACCATCTTTCTTCTAGGGTGCCTAGACTTCATGAATTTAATCACAGTGCTAGATTCGCAGCAAGGTCCCATCATATTACAATTGAAATGACCAGATGTAAGCGTAAGTCTTATTCTAACAGCTTCTTCTATTGCCTGTGGAACTCACTTCCGGCTTGATGCTTCCCAGTGAAGTTTGCTCTTCAAACATCTACATGAAATATCAATCTTTATCTTCTGCATTCTTAAATTTTGTTTTCTTTTATCGTTCTCTCGACTTAATAATGATTTTCTTGCTCTCTAACACTCAGTAAACCCTTACGTCTTTATTGATTAGTTTTCCTTGCCTGGGGTGAAATTATTACAATTTACTAACGCCCCTTCCCATACGAACAAAGTCAACACGTTCATTTCAGAAACATCTTACTTATTTCCCGGACTTAGAAGCTGAGATAACATCCACGTGTGAACGTTAACGCTTTTGGAAAACAGTCGTTGCGTAAATACTGTTGAAGCGATTTCAGCAAGCAGCAGCTGCTAACACTTAATCTCAAAACTAAACAAGTTGGTTTAAATTGAAAATGCGTCTGATTTTGCTGCCTGAAAATAACAATATTTTAAACAAGGCAACTAGACAGAGAGGGGACGATATGTCTAGCTTCGAGTTGAATACGGTATTGTAATTATCAGACTGTTTATTTTATTGCTAGTCCCGTGTCAATTCAAAAGCTGATACAACCCTTTTAAACCCCGCCTGTTATGCTGCAAAAAACATATGTCAATTTTTATTACTATTTACAATAGAGACGGGGCAAATATATATATATATATATATATATATATATATATATATATATATATAATTCATTACAAATTGTCGGTTGCTTATAATCAAGTTTCGTTAAATTTCGTTAATTTCCGTAACATGTTTACATTTATTTGACATTACGATACATTACAGAGCAGATATGGTTTGTTTACGATAGATCGAAAATTGTGTTATATAAGCATGATAAAAACCTCGTCTGATCAAGAGGCTATCCATGGTCGAGTGGTCAAGACGGTACCAGATCAAATGATATATATATGTGAACGTTTATCAAAATAAAACATTAAAATTCGCCAATGAAAACAAGTCCATATGCGAAAACATTTTGTGGGTAATCTTGAACAATTGTAACTCATGCAAAAACTGTAAATGTTTTACGCTCTCTTTGCATTTATTTAAAAGAGACATGAAATTTTCGTGGTAAACAAAGAAAATAGTACTGGACTGTTACGTGATAACAGCCTTCTATATACCAGCGAATACTGGACGATCTCCTAAAAAAATGAAGGAGAGACGCCAAGCAACAGAAATATGGTTCTACAGAAAGACTTTGAGGAAACCATGGACTAAACATGTGAGGTTTTGGAGAGGTGATTCTCAAAGCATAGCTTAGATGTGGCACGAGCCTGAAAGTATCGGGCACTCAGTGAGGAACAAACTCACTACTCACTCGTAATTGTGCAAAGCGAAACAGGTTTGCGTGCCATTACACCACATGGAAGTACCCAATTATTTTCTAGGCGTAACTTAGATGTGGCACAAGCCTGAAAGTATCGGGCACTCAATGAGGATCTATCTAGTGAGATAAGTTTGCTAACCATAATTCTATGCTAAATATATACCACCTCACTCACAAAGGCGGGAGCTTAAAGCCGATGTGACATAAGTCAATTAAAGTGGATACTCCGAGCTCTTTTACTCACTCCAAAATATCCCGTAGACTCTGCTTTGTCTGCAGTAGAATCCTATCTGTCCTGCTATTCAGTCCTTTTATCCAGGCGAGTTAAGTGCCACACATGATACACGCTTGGGCGATCATGTCACTTTCGAGTAATGACTGACTAGGCAGAAAATTTTCACGCAGTAGGTTGCCATTTCTTTCTGCGGTAGACTGGTTGCCAACCAAGTCTATAAAGCCCAATCTGCCTTGCTATTCAATCCTTTTATCCAGGTAAGTCAATTAAGTGCCACACGTGATACACGCTTGGGCGGTCATGTCTCTTTCGAGTCATGACTGACTAGACAGAAGATTTTTACGCAATAGGTTGCCATTTCTTTCTGCGGTAGACTAGTTGCCAACTAAGGCTGTAGAACCAAATTTGTCCTGCTATTCATTCAATATCTGAAGGAGAAGAGATAGATTCATACATTTTCTAAGGGTATTTGCGCGTATGTGAATGCAACAAGTTCAACTGAAATTCGAACTCGGCTCTCCGATTTCTTATCCCGAGCCGATATCCATTGCACCACAATCAAATATAGCCGTTTTTATTTGAGCTGATTTCTACTCAAATTACAAATAATGGTTCGACAACGTAACCTAATGTTACTTTCCATGAACCAACAGAGAAATAATATTGCTATTTTAAATACAATGAATTTGGATTTTATTTTTAACCGGTATTTTCATCTTTATTTTCTTTTTAAGATAAAGCATTAACAACCATTGTCGTCTTCATTCGTATGAACTGATGCACTGTTAATTGTTATTACTTCACAATTCGTTTTCTAAGCAAATATTGCGCGCCAGAATGCTTCCTAAGTGATGTCTAATCTGATGTACACAGAAACTTTCTGGCCTCCATGACATCGGATTTTCTCTCCCATCGGCCCAGTTGAGAGCAGTCAATTCTTGAGGAGCATTCTGGCATAGTTTCTGCACAATTGCAAGTATTGTAAACAACACTTGTGCCTATTCAAATGACATGTTTTATTCAATTCTATGTTGGAATTTTGACGAATCAAATCGTGCTCATAATAACAAAGGTGTTTCTGATAAAATTGTTTTTAATAAACTTTGGCATTGCCAACCTTTAATATATGTATTTACTTTTTTCTTAATTTTTGTTTCGTAGCAAACTTTTGGCATCAAGTATACTCATTTTTATGGAATATTTTAAAGTAGATATATAAACAAAAATCACTTGACTTTTCCTCTTAAACTCGTTTTATCCACATATTTGTGCATATACACACATAAGTAGATAATTCTAAATGAAAATAGAATGGTTCTTTTGTTATTATTAATTTGCAAAATTTTACTAGGTAAGGAAGTAAAATGAACTCTTCTGAATCACACTAAATTTTCTTTATTCTTTCATTGATGAAACTGCAATATAGGTAAGTATTAAATATTTATAAATTCATGTAATGCACATGTTATTGTGCAATATTAACAAAAGAACCATTCTATTTTCATTTACAATTATTCACTTGGCAATAAACGCTAAAAAATAGTATAAAATACATCATTTTTTGAAACACTGGGGTTGCCTAATAATTATGACCGGTAGTGTATGCTCACCAGATGTGCGTTGTGGTGCAATGGATATCAGCTCGGAACAAGAAATCGGGGAGCATAGTTCGAATTCCATTTTAAATACCCTTGGAAAAGGTTTTAATCCGCCGCTTCTCCATTCAGCTGTGGGTTAAATATCAGGACAAATTTGGTTCTACAGCCTTGGTTGGCAACCAGTCTATCGCAAAAAGTAATAACAGCCTACTGTGTAAAAATCTTCTGCTCAGTGAGTCATGTTTCTTTCTAGACATGATTTGCCAAAGCGTGTACGGCACTTAACTGACTGACTATGCACCGGACTTCTTCCTTAATGATGTCAATTATTGGCTCATAGATAATTTTTGGATTCTATGATTTTCTCTCCATGGGCCGAGTCGAGATCAGTCATTTCTTGACTAGCATTCTGGCATAGCACCTGCATGATTATTGGTGACTAGCAGTATATCCCGGCGTTGCTCGGGTGTAATGAAAGCTTTAAAACTAATTCTTAGTCCTGGAGCTCAGACTCTCTGGACGTTGGCACGAAAGACTAAAAAGTTTCCAGTTAAAGCGAAACCGTAGACTGAAAGAAAAATGAATGGATGTAAGTCAAATTTTGATTTCCTGGTATCGATTTATATATATATATTATCGTTTTTCTGCACTACTGTAAGAACTGCAACCTTGAAACTTCTGAATATCGTTTCTTATGTCTTTGTCTATGAGTGTATCAAATTTGATTAAAATCGGACCAATCCTTCTATAACCCGATTTTTTCGATAATCGATTTTCGATATTTATTGGGGGTACCTCGACACAAAACCTAGCTAAGAACACTCGCAGACGCTTATAGTACAACTGTGTAAATTTTCAAGAAAATCGGTTCAGCCGTTTCGGAGTCTATAGGTAACGGGGACACACACACACACACACACACACACACACACACACACACACAAAGTTCCATTTATAAATAAGTTTAGATTTTTGGGCTAATCAGAGGAGCCGATTCCGTTTTGTCTTTAACCGATAATTGAAGTACACATTTAGAATGCCGGTTATCGTTTTTAGCCAATGACAAATGCAGTTTAGACTTGACTCGAAATTCATGTCTGTCATTCATTTACATCTTCATGGATCATTTTCAACAATAATTATTCATTTTTGCCTATTTATTTTTTTTTACTTTCATTTTTATCTTTATTATTAGTTGAAACATTTTAAAACATTATTATTCTATTTTAAAACATTATTGTTCTATTTTAAAACATTATTATTCACGTTTTACCTCTTATTCACTTTAATCTTCATTTTTTATTAGTTGAAGCCAACCATTAATATGTGTATTTACTTTTTTCTTAATTTTTGTTTTGTAGCAAATTTACACAGGCCGTTGATCTACGACAGGGAGAACCCAGCTTAGAAACAGAAATATATATTTAGAGATTCTTGATAAAATCCAAATAAGAATCCGCAATGTTATTTGCCTTGATCTGGCATCTTGACATCAGTCATTTTCCCACCGTCGTAACGTAGCTTCCCTGACCTTTTCTATTAATATTTTCATGTTAATTATTCTAATGAAAATTTTTCTGTAGTAACTACACTTCATGAATTTAAGCGCAATATTAGACTGGCTGGATGTGCGTTGTGGTGCAGTGGATATCGGCTCGAAACGAGAAATCTGGGAGCCGAGTTCAAATTCCAGTTGAATTCATTGCATTCACTTACGCGCAAATACCCTTGGGAAAGGTATTAATCCGTCTCTTCCTTCCAGTTATGGGTTAAATAACAGGACAGACTGGGTTCTATAGCCTTGGCTGGCAACCAATCTATCGCAGAAAGCAATGGCAACCTACTGTGGGATAATCTTCTGCCCAGTCAGTCATGTCTCTTTCGAGACATGATCGCCCAAGCGTGTTTCATATATGGCACTTAACTGACTGATTAGATTGGCGGAAAGGCTTCATCGTATTACATTTGAATTTGCTAGATGTAACCGTAAGTTCTATGCTAACAGTTTCTTTTCTTGCGCTTTTTCGCTTGTGGAGCTCTCTTTCAGCTTCTTCCTTCCAGTCAAGTTTGATCTTCACAAATTTAAATACAATGCCCATCGATCCCTACCAGTTTCTAAATTTATGTTTATTTATTGTTCTCTCTCCTTAACAGTTATTTTTATCATATTTTCACATACTCAGTAACCCCCTTGCGTCTTATTGGTTCTGTTCCCTTACTCAGGGTGAAATGACTGAAAAAAAAAACAAAAACATAACAGCTAACCCTTGATTAGATTCGAACTCTCTTTCCTTTTCGCCACACGGAATTCATAGTTGAGTTAACAGCTACTCTTCTCAACTGAGTTACAAATGCACAATGAACTGCAGATGAATACTTACCTTAAATCTATCACTATGATCTGTGTCGGCACAATATTCCTTTTTAAATTAAGATAAAAATTTAAAAAATATCACACAGTGATTAAAATTTTATTTTACATCTTATATCAACGTGTGTAGAGAAGGAAGTTATCATCCTTGGTGGAGATAAGTCACATGAGTCATATGATGGATCACTCAGTGAGGTCACTCAGTACAGTGACGAAAGCGGCAGTCAAATTCAAATCGTTTCTAGCAGCCACCACGTGGAAGTTTCTTTTAACCTGTGTTCGCAGTCCACAGTTTGAGAAAATCCAAGACTCGTTTCCTGTTCCAGGAACATATCCTCGCCTGGGACATAGATTAATTCAGCTCGTTTGAACCTGGAGTCATAAACATGGCTTCTCCAGACACAGAAGTATCTCCATACTAATACTTTTCCTTTTTATTACACCTTACACTCTGCTTTGGTGTGTAGATATATTTGATATACTTTTATCTGCGTGGGGCACTTGTATATTTGTATCTATATTTTTATGTACATATTAGAGATATAAAAGTCTCTATAAAAACAAGGTATTTTTATCATTCCTTTTTTATTCCATTTCGTTCCGTCAGTAAAATTTGATGTACTGCAAGAAAATCTTCTGCCCTGTTAGTCATGTCTCTTTCGAGACATAATCGTCCAAGCGTGTATCACGTATGGCACTTAACTAACTCCCATTTGATATTCAATATTGACGGAAAGTCTTTGCTAGTGAAACGGTGAATAGAATATCTAAACTTATTTATAAATGAAACTTTGTGTGTGTGTGTGTGTGTGTGTGTGTGTGTGTGTGTGTGTGTGTGTGTGTGTGTGTGTGTGTGTGTGTATATCCGTTACCTATAGACTCTGAAACGGCTGAACTGATTTTTTTGAAAATTTACACAGTTGTACTATAAGCGTCTGCGGGTGTTCTTAACTAGGTTTTGTGTCGAGGTACGCCCGATAAATATCGAAAATCGGGTTATAGAAGGATTGGTCCGATTTTAATCAAATTTGATACACTCCTAGACAAGACATACGAAACTATATTCAGAAGTGTCAAGGTTGCAGTTCTTACAATAGAGCAGAAAATCGATAATATATACATATAAAAGGCAAGTTGTTTGCGTGTGTGTCTGTTTATCTGCCTGTATGTCTGTATTTTTTTCAGCCCTTTTATTTTAGTTTTTGCTTCGGGTTTGGCTCTAATTAGATATAATTGTATTTCTTAGTCTCAGCCATGATACCATTTACTCAGAGGACTTATTTAGCCTTCAAAATTCAGTTTACGATGAAAAAAAACTTATTTGATATCGATACCAGGAAATCAAAATTTGACTTACATCCATTCATTTTTCTTTCAGTCTACGGTTTTGCTTTAATTGAAACAACTTTTGCTTTTTAGTGTTTCGTGCCAACGTCCATAGAGTCTGAACTCCAGGACCATGGATTAGTTTAAAAGCTTTCATTACACCGGAGCAACGCCGGGCTATACTGCTAGTAGATAGATATGAACAGACTGAGATAGATAGATAGATAGATAGATAGATAGATAGATAGATAGATAGATAGATAGATAGATAGATATTGAAAAAGTGATGTAGGAATGTAGATAGATTAGATAGATAAATGCGAAAAGACTTACGTAGAAATAGTCATAGATAGATAGATAGATAGATAGATAGATAGATAGATAGATAGATAGATAGATAGATAGATATGAAAGGACACGTAGGAATATGCATAAATAGATTTACAGATAGATATGAACAGACTGGGATAGATAGATAGATAGATAGATAGATAGATAGATAGATAGATAGATAGATAGATAGATAGATAGATATGAACAGACTGGGATAGATAGATAGATAGATAGATAGATAGATAGATAGATAGATATGAACAAACTGGGATAGATAGATAGATAGATAGATAGATAGATAGATAGATAGATAGATAGATAGATAGATAGATAGATAGATAGATAGATAGATAGATAGATATTTTTATTGATTGGTTCGTTTTCTTTTCAGGATATTTAAAGCCAGAAAGTATCTTAAAATTTGAAGACTTTTTTTTACGATAATAATGATTTAGTGATATTGGTCTTACTAATTAACCCATAGCTGAAAGTGAACAGGTAGATTCATCCATTTTCCAAGGGGATTTGCACGTAAGTGAACCCATTTATTGGAAATGTATTGGAAATCGTCTCTCCGGATAAAAATTTCGTGCCTTTTCCCGTTACATTACATGAACATACTGAGGCAGATAGATTTGTAAAGACTTACATAGAGATATGCATAGATAGACAGACAGATAATTGATTTTCTAATCGCCGCTTATACAAGGCTGAATGCATTGTGTACTCAGTGAGGGTACTCACTACTCATTTGTAACAGGTTCTAGCGAAACAAGCTTTCTAACCATTACACTACGTCGAGGTTCCCCAGATAGATAGATAGATAGATAGATAGATAGATAGATAGATAGATAGATAGATAGATAGATAGATAGATAGATATGAAAAGATTTCCGTTGGAATATGCATAAATAGATTTATAGATAGATATGAACAGACTGGGATAGATAGATATATATATATATATATATATAGATAGATAGATAGATAGATAGATAGATAGATAGATAGATAGATAGATAGATAGATAGATAGATATGAAAAGATTTCCGTTGGAATATGCATAAATAGATTTATAGATAGATATGAACAGACTGGGATAGATAGATAGATAGATAGATAGATAGATAGATAGATAGATAGATAGATAGATAGATAGATATGAAAAGATTTCCGTTGGAATATGCATAAATAGATTTATAGATAGATATGAACAGACTGGGATAGATAGATAGATAGATAGATAGATAGATAGATAGATAGATAGATAGATAGATAGATAGATAGATAGATAGATATGAAAAGATTTCCGTTGGAATATGCATAAATAGATTTATAGATAGATATGAACAGACTGGGATAGATAGATAGATAGATAGATAGATAGATAGATAGATAGATAGATAGATAGATAGATAGATAGATAGATATGAAAAGATTTCCGTTGGAATATGCATAAATAGATTTATAGATAGATATGAACAGACTGGGATAGATAGATAGATAGATAGATAGATAGATAGATAGATAGATAGATAGATAGATAGATAGATGAACAGACTGAGATAGATAGATAGATAGATAGATAGATAGATAGATAGATAGATAGATAGATGAACAGCCTGAGATAGATAGATAGATAGATAGATAGATAGATAGATAGATAGATAGATATGAAAAGATTTCCGTTGGAATATGCATAAATAGATAGATAGATAGATATGAACAGACTGGGATAGATAGATAGATAGATAGATAGATAGATAGATAGATAGATAGATAGATAGATAGATAGAAAAGATTTCCTTTGTTGGAATATGCATAAATAGATTTATAGATAGATATGAACAGACGATGGGATAGATAGATAGATAGATAGATAGATAGATAGATAGATAGATAGATAGATAGATAGATAGATATGAAAAGATTTCCGTTGGAATATGCATAAATAGATTTATAGATAGATATGAACAGACTGGGATAGATAGATAGATAGATAGATAGATAGATAGATAGATAGATAGATATGAATGAACAGACTGGGATAGATGATAGATAGATAGATAGATAGATAGATAGATAGATAGATAGATATGAATGAACAGACTAGGGATAGATAGATGATAGATAGATAGATAGATAGATAGATAGATAGATAGATAGATAGATAGATAGAAAGAAAGAAGGACAGCCAGAATAATGATACATCTGAAAAGACTTACCTATTCTTCTTCTTAATGTGCCGTGTCCCTTCAGGGCGTAGGCGATCATGGACTTCCACTTGGCTCTGTCTCTTGTCACTTTCAAAATTCTTCCTCTTGGTATCTCTCCCAAACACCGCTACGCCATTCATTTTCTAAGGCCTGTCAAGTAGGTTTTGCGCTGCTATCTGCTGTCTCTCTTTTCCTCTATCCGCCCTGTGAGTATTAAATTCTCCAGGTCTTCCTTCCTCATTGCATGTCCAAGAAATCTCATCTGTCTCATCTTTATCTTAACTATGAATTTTCTCCTCGCTTCAGTTCTCTCCAACACCTGGTTGTTAGCCACGTGCTCAGTCCATGGTATCCTCAGCATCCTTCTGTAACACCACATTTCTGCTGCCTTAAGCCTCTCCTTCATTCTTGAGGAGATTGTCCAGCATTAACTGCCATATAGAAGGACAGATATCACATAGCAATTCCGCACTCTCTTCTTTGTTTTCAATGAGATTTTCCTGTTTTTCTTTTTCCTGGTTAGCTTTTGAAATGCATCGGGCCACCAGGTCAGGATCAACTACATTGCAGATTCTTCTTTGGATTTTCTCGAGAGCCCCAATGTGAACAGCAGGGGCGACCGACCAGATATGACAACAGTATTCAATGCACGGGTGGATGGTAGATTTGTAAATGTGTATGATGGATTCAGAAGAGAAATACTTCTTGGCCCGACACAAAGACCCGACATTCTTAGCAATAGATTTAGCTATTAATCCAATGTAGTCGTTCCACTTAAGGTCAGCTGAGAGAGCGAGGCCGAGGAGGAGCAGTGTATTGCTTTCAGGGAGACTAGCGTGATCCATGCTGATGGCAGGAAAGTAAGATTGTTTATGGTACTTAAAGGATAGCAGCTTCGTTTTGGAAGCATCAAAGTTTACAAGCCATTACTTACTCCAGTCTACCAATGACCGGAGGTTCTTTTCGAGAGCAAAAGCAAGGTCTGTTATATGAAACACCGGTTCCCTTACTAACACCAAAGTTAATCTCTCACTGACCTGATGTGGCTTCCCTCTGTCTGTTTTACAAATACTTTCACGGATTCTGCTCCGACGAGCTTAAACCGTTGGTGTCCCCACTACTCGAAGGTACTCGAGCTACTAAAATGGCAACAAAGTCCCACCCTTTTACTGTGAAAAGTGTCACCACAACTTCTACTCTACAGCTTCTTTTCTTGCACTTCCCGCCTGTTGGGCTCCCTTTCCGTATTCTTGTTTCCCTGATAGCTACAATCTCCAAGTGTTTAAATGCAACTTCAACTGTGATCTCTTATCTCCTTGGTTCCCATCCTTCTGTTCACTTTACATTTTGCTATCATGCAGCACTTTAAACCAATGTACTCGTCCTTCTCTTACCCATTCTCCAACACCTACTGTGACTTGTTTCCTCTCTCTCACTCTCTCTCTCTCTCTCTCTCTCTCTCTCTCTTTACTCTCCTATTATGTAACCCCCTGCGCAACAGTGGCAGTTCTCCCTTGCTTGGGATGAGACAATGGCCGTATCTGACAACCGGGCACACCGGGTACGGGTACGGGCCGATCCGTGCAATCATAGTGAAAACCCGGGCAAGGAAAAATGTCTTCGTCAGAAATCAAACTAAACAATTCACGAAGAAAGAAAGAAAGAAAGAAAGAAAGAAAGAAAGAAAAACATCCGAATGAACGCAGTAAAAATCTGTTTATTAAATTTGGGAGAAAAGACTGGTTATACTCAGAAAGTCCGAACCCGATTTCCTGCATTCGTTCACGTTCTGTGTCAAATTTCCATTGGAATAGCCGAAAAAATCCGCCAAAATCATAGTTTCTGGAAACGGTTGACACTGATGACGTCATCCCATTGTCAACTAATAAATCCGGGCAATTTTCTCTGTGCCCGGTGTTTCTTTAACATCAGCTACGGCCCTGGGTGAGACCATTATAAAAAAAAAAACATTAAAAAATGAGAAGATATAGCTGAGAGCAAAAGAGGATAGGAAGCTGTGAAGAGCAAATAACATTTTCTTTCAAATATTATCTAATATTTTATTTTATTTTTAGAAACATTTATTAACATTTTATTTACCAGACCATTGGAATGTCACTTTGGCAACCGCGATAGAAAACATATTTCACCGAACAAAAGGTCGTAAGTTCTATTAAGAGAAACATACAAAGGAATCTTTTTTTTTAAGTAAAATTATTCACGTTCTTGTAAATAATTCATTTAAACAATGTTCGCTTTTAAATGTCGTGATGAATTCAAACTTAGAATTAAAGATTCGTCCTTTGTTATTGTTAGCGTGTAGTTTATGAGTGAAATTTGAAATCGTGACAAGGCGGATGAAAATTACAAAAGAGGAAATATGAACAACGACACTGGCACCAAAGCAACCATTTTCTTACTCAGCCACGTTTGCCTTTTACTTACACCCGGTTGGAAGCAAAGTTCCCACGGTTTCGAAATAAATTTAATATTCTGTAAACCATGAGAACTTTCCTTCCGAACCTGATCGAATTCAATACTTGTTCTAGAAAATGCGAAAAAACTCACGTAGAAATAGTCATAGATAGATAGATAGATAGATAGATAGATAGATAGATAGATAGATAGATAGATATTGAAAAACTTACGTACGAATGTAGATAGATTAGATAGATAAATGCGAAAAGACTTACGTAGAAATAGTCATAGATAGATAGATAGATAGATGATAGATAGATAGATAGATATTGAAAAACTTACGTACGAATGTAGATAGATTAGATAGATAAATGCGAAAAGACTTACGTAGAAATAGTCATAGATAGATAGATAGATAGATAGATAGATAGATAGATAGATATTGAAAAACTTACGTACGAATGTAGATAGATTAGATAGATAAATGCGAAAAGACTTACGTAGAAATAGTCATAGATAGATAGATAGATAGACAGATCGACAGACAGACAGACAGATAGATAGATAGATAGATAGATAGATAGATAGATAGATAGATAGATAGATATTGAAAAACTTACGTACGAATGTAGATAGATTAGATAGATAAATGCGAAAAGACTTACGTAGAAATAGTCATAGATAGATAGATAGATAGATAGATAGATAGATAGATAGATAGATATTGAAAAACTTACGTAGGAATGTAGATAGATTAGATAGATAAATGCGAAAAGACTTACGTAGAAATAGTCATAGATAGATAGATAGATATCTAGATAGATAGATAGATAGATAGATAGATAGATAGATATTTTTATTGATTGGTTCGTTTTCTTTTCAGGATATTTAAAGCCAGAAAGTATCTTAAAATTTGAAGACTTTTTTTTACGATAATAATGATTTAGTGATATTGGTCTTACTAATTAACCCATAGCTGAAGGTGAACAGGTAGATTCATCCATTTTCCAAGGGTATTTGCGCGTAAATGTATACTATCGCCGTCACTGTCACCATCATATTTTAGCTATTATTTTTTTTTTTCTTGATTTTTGTTGTATTCAATTCCGGGTCACCAAGAGAGATCTAAAGTCAGAAATGGCTTCATGACATTTGCACGAATCATTTTTGTAAAAAAAATAAAATAAAATAAAATAAAATAAAATAAAATACAACAAAAATACGCAGCTTTCTTCATACCAGTGTTCTCATCCTTCTCTTACCCATTTTCTGACACCCACTGTAACCTCTTCCTCTTTCTTATCACTCGGCTCTTATGTAACCCACTGCACACCAGTGGCAGTGCTGCCTTGTTTAGGGGAAATAATTATAAAAAAATTAAAGTAAAAATAAAAAAGGCTATCATTTTAGATGAATATGATGGGGTGGGAAGTTATTACATTTTAAAAGAATTGTTTGTGGAGACTCATGTAAATAAATATATCAATGTGTATCCATAGAAACTTTTTCTTCTGTGTGCCCTGTCCCTTCAGGACGTAGGCGATCATGGCCTTCCACGTTTCCCTATCCCTGGTGGCTCTGAGCACGCCTTCTCCTGTTACACCATGCAATCCTCGTTCCGTTATCCACCTGATTAAGTCCTTCAAATATGTTATCCGTTGCTTTCCCTGTCTCTTTTTACCTTTATCTGGCCTGTTAGTATCAGATTCTCCAAACCCTCCTTCCCCATTGCGTGTCCCAGGAACTGTCTCTTCCTGATGCTCAGTATTAATTTCCTTTTTGTTTCCATAATTACCAAGACCTCACCATTGCTCACATGCTTGATCCATGATATTCGCAGCATCCTTCTGTAGAACCACATTTCAGTTGCTTCAAGTTTTTCCTTCATCTTTGATGGTGGCATGTCAAAAGTTTTAACCGGAAAGGAATAAGACGGTAGCTGATGCATAAAAAGCGAAGAATATATATATAAAAAAAAGATAACATTATATAATGTTAAAATAATTATTAAAGAGCACACGTTAATTATTATGTATATCAAAATAAAAATGGCCTTTCAAAATACAACACTTCGAGCGGCCATTAATCGTCGACTGACGCCAATTCGGTCGGGCTTTAACCCTGGGTAAAAAGCAATCGGATGTCTAACCATACTAATGAGCTATATATAGTAATGCATGCTTCATTAAATAATATAGACAAGTTTTGTCTATTTATTTTATAAATGTTTTTCATATTCTCTGATAAGCTTAATAGCATTATCATTAAATGAAGAAAAAAATACAATATTGATACATAATTTTTAAATAATCTAATCTAAGCTTTCGGCTTACATAAAACAATTTTAAAGATGTCAAATTAAATTATATATTATAACAATTCACGAGCAAGCAATAATGGCAATCAGTTGTTGTTTACATGGAAGATTTAATGCAACAGCAAACTCGTGCACATAAGACACTGGAAGCGAATGTCGCATCACAGCTAATATATATATATAAACAAAATTGTACGAAATCGATAACTCCAACATATTTTTAAATTATTTGTTTAAACATTATTTTAATGGACTATCATATTTGAGTAGATGTTTTGTTTTTTATTTCTTCTTCTTCTTCTTCTTCTTCTTCTTCTTATTATTATTATTATTATTATTATTATTATTATTATTATTATTATTAAACAGTATATTGATTTATATTTACTGGCCTAAATAATGGAGATACCTTGTTAAGAAAATATACTTCCTCGACAGTATTCGAACCTGCATCCCCGAGGGAAAACCGTCATTAAAAGCACTTTTCGGTCTTTGTTTGACCATTAGCCCTACGTGGTCGAGCGGTTAAGACACGGCAGATCTAATGACAGTTTTCCCTAGGGAACGATTTTCCTTTGGGGACGGATATTTTCCTAACAAGCCGCTAAAAGCAGTAATTTGTGGTTGACTGAAAGATTTATGATGCAACAATGAAAGGATGTTGAATAAGAGAAATTGACAAGATATCATATGTAAATTGGCGCAGTGTTAGTTTTTATTATTTCTTTTCGAGTTCACAGTAAAGTAGGTTTATCTGCGCACTGTCTGCGAGAAAAAGAGCACTATGACGCATTTCCTGTTACCAGAAATTTAGAATCGGTATGCTTGGGATTCGCACTGGAAGTTCTAATATTTGTATTTGGGTGTCGATCTGACGGCAGATCAGAGGATTCAGAAGGAGTTGGCATCAAATGGTGATTACAACCTTCGTACCTTCCTAATCACCATTAGATTCATCCCCACCGATCGTTCTAAGAAAAAAACTCTCGAACTTGTTAGTAAGAGCCTCGGACTCAAAACAGAGGCCTACACCACCGAGGATCTACTGCTGCATTGGGTCAAGAGAGTGGCTACTAGAAGCTCCATATTTGGTAACAAGATTCTTCATCATGTGACAAAAGCAGAGAACCTACCATGAGTACCAGACAATCTCTCGAACTTGTAGAGCAAGAGCCTCAGACTCAACACGGAGGCCTACACCACCTGAGGATCTACTGCTGCATTGGGTCAAGAGAGTGGCTACTAGAAGCCCCTATATTTGGTAACAAGATTCTTCAATTACAAAGACAAAGCAGAGAACCTCAGTCATGAGTACCAGACAATCTCTCGAACTTGTAGAGTAAGAGCCTCAGACTCAACACGGAGGCCTACACCAATTGAGGATCTACTGCTGCATTGGGTCAAGAGAGGCTACTAGAAGCCCTGACATTTGGTAACAAGATTTTCCATCAGTGACAAAAGCAGAGAATCCACAAGTGAGTACCAGACAATCTCTCGAACTTGTAGAGAAGAGCCTCAGACTCAACACAGAGGCCTACACCAATTGAGGATCTACTGCTGCACAAAGTCAAGAGAGGCTACTAGAAGCCCCTATATTTGGTAACAAGATTCTTCATCATGTGACAAAAGCAGGAGAACCCAGTCATGAGTACCAGACAATCTCTCGAACTTGTAGAGTAAGAGCCTCAGACTCAACACAGAGGCCTACACCAATTGAGGATCTACTGCTGCATTGGGTCAAGAGAGTGGCTACTAGAAGCTCCTATATTACAACAAGATTCTTCATCATGACAAAAGCAGGAGAATCCAGTCATGAGTACCAGATAACCTCTGAACTTGTAGAGTAAGAGCCTCAGACTCAACACAGAGGCCTACACCAATTAGGATCTACTGCTTGCATTGGGTCAAGAGAGTGGCTACTAGAAGCCCCTATACTTGGCAACAAGATTCTCTTCATCATGTGACAAAAGCAGGAGAACCCAGTCATGAGTACCAGACAATCTCTCGAACTTGTAGAGTAAGAGCCTTAGACTCAACACAGAGGCCTACACCAATTGAGGATCTACTGCTGCATTGGGTCAAGAGAGTGGTTACTAGAAGCCCCTATATTTGGTAACAAGATTCTTCATCATGTGACAAAAGCAGAGAACCCAGTCATGAGTACCAGACAATCTCTCGAACTTGTAGAGTAAGAGCCTCAGACTCAACACAGAGGCCTACACCAATTGAGGATCTACTGCTGATTGTCAAGAGAGGCTACTAGAAGCCCTATATTTGGTAACAAGATTCTTCAACAGGACAAAAGCAGGAGAATCCAGTCATGAGTACCAGACAATCTCTCGAACTTGTAGAATGCAAGAGCCTCAGACTCAACACAGAGGCCTACACCAATTAGGGATCACTGCTGCATTGGGTCAAGAGAGTGGCTACTAGAAGCTCATATTTGGTAACAAGATTCTTCATCATGTGACAAAAGCAGGAGAACCCAGTCATGAGTACCAGACAATCTCTGACCCCAGAGCAAGAGCCTCATTCAACACGAGGTCACACCAATTGAGGATCTACTGCTGCATTGGGTCAAGAGAGTGGCTACTAGAAGCCCCAGTGTTTGGTAACAAGATTCTTCATCATGTGACAAAAGCAGGAGAACCCAGTCATGAGTAGCAGACAATCTCTCGGAACTTGTAGAGCAAGAGCCTCAGACTCAACACAGAGGCCTACACCAATTGAGGATCTACTGCTGCATTTACATTGGGTCAAGAGAGTGGCTACTAGAAGCCCCTATGTTTGGTAACAAGATTCTTCATCATGTGACAAAAGCAGAGAACCCAGTCATGAGTACCAGACAATCTCTCGAATTGCAGAGTAAGAGCCTCAGACTCAACACAGAGGCCTACACCAATTGAGGATCTACTGCTGCATTGGGTCAAGAGAGTGGCTACTAGAAGCCCCTATATTTGGTAACAAGATTCTGCATCATGTGACAAAAGCAGGAGAACCCAGTCATGAGTACCAGACAATCTCTCGAACTTGTAGAGTAAGAGCCTCAGACTCAACACAGAGGCCTACACCAATTGAGGATCTACTGCTGCATTGGGTCAAGAGAGTGGCTACTACAAGCCCCTATGTTTGGTAACAAGATTCTTCATCATGTGACAAAAGCAGGAGAACCCAGTCATGAGTACCAGACAATCTCTCGAACTTGTTAGTAAGAGCCTCAGACTCAACACAGAGGCCTACACCAATTGAGGATCTACTGCTGCATTGGGTCAAGAGAGTGGCTACTAGAAGCCCCTATATTTGCTAAAAAGATTCTTCATCATGTGACAAAAGCAGGAGAACCCAGTCATGAGTACCAGACAATCTCTCGAACTTGTTAGTAAGAGCCTCAGACTCAACACAGAGGCCTACACCAATTGAGGATCTACTGCTGCATTGGGTCAAGAGAGTGGCTACTAGAAGCCCCTATATTTGGTAACAAGATTCTGCATCATGTGACAAAAGCAGGAGAACCCAGTCATGAGTACCAGACAATCTCTCGAACTTGTTAGTAAGAGCCTCAGACTCAACACAGAGGCCTACACCAATTGAGGATCTACTGCTGCATTGGGTCAAGAGAGTGGCTACTAGAAGCCCCTATGTTTGGTAACAAGATTCTTCATCATGTGACAAAAGCAGGAGAACCCAGTCATGAGTACCAGACAATCTCTCGAACTTGTAGAGTAAGAGCCTCAGACTCAACACAGAGGCCTACACCAATTGAGGATCTACTGCTGCATTGGGTCAAGAGAGTGGCTACTAGAAGCCCCTATATTTGGTAACAAGATTCTGCATCATGTGACAAAAGCAGGAGAACCCAGTCATGAGTACCAGACAATCTCTCGAACTTGTTAGTAAGAGCCTCAGACTCAACACAGAGGCCTACACCAATTGAGGATCTACTGCTGTATTGGGTCAAGAGAGTGGCTACTAGAAGCCCCTATGTTTGGTAACAAGATTCTTCAACATGTGACAAAAGCAGGAGAACCCAGTCATGAGTACCAGACAATCTCTCGAATTTGTAGAGTAAGAGCCTCAGACTCAACACAGAGGCCTACACCAATTGAGGATCTACTGCTGCATTGGGTCAAGAGAGTGGCTACTAGAAGCCCCTATATTTGGTAACAAGATTCTGCATCATGTGACAAAAGCAGGAGAACCCAGTCATGAGTACCAGACAATCTCTCGAACTTGTTAGTAAGAGCCTCAGACTCAACACAGAGGCCTACACCAATTGAGGATCTACTGCTGCATTGGGTCAAGAGAGTGGCTACTAGAAGCCCCTATGTTTGGTAACAAGATTCTTCATCATGTGACAAAAGCAGGAGAACCCAGTCATGAGTACCAGACAATCTCTCGAACTTGTTAGTAAGAGCCTCAGACTCAACACAGAGGCCTACACCAATTGAGGATCTACTGCTGCATTGGGTCAAGAGAGTGGCTACTAGAAGCCCCTATGTTTGGTAACAAGATTCTTCAACATGTGACAAAAGCAGGAGAACCCAGTCATGAGTACCAGACAATCTCTCGAACTTTTAGAGTAAGAGCCTCAGACTCAACACAGAGGCCTACACCAATTGAGGATCTACTGCTGCATTGGGTCAAGAGAGTGGCTACTAGAAGCCCCTATATTTGGTAACAAGATTCTTCATCATGTGACAAAAGCAGGAGAACCCAGTCATGAGTACCAGACAATCTCTCGAACTTGTTAGTAAGAGCCTCAGACTCAACACAGAGGCCTACACCAATTGAGGATCTACTGCTGCATTGGGTCAAGAGAGTGGCTACTAGAAGCCCCTATGTTTGGTAACAAGATTCTTCATCATGTGACAAAAGCAGGAGAACCCAGTCATGAGTACCAGACAATCTCTCGAACTTGTTAGTAAGAGCCTCAGACTCAACACAGAGGCCTACACCAATTAAGGATCTACTGCTGCATTGGGTCAAGAGAGTGGCTACTAGAAGCCCCTATATTTGGTAACAAGATTCTTCATCATGTGACAAAAGCAGGAGAACCCAGTCATGAGTACCAGACAATCTCTCGAACTTGTTAGTAAGAGCCTCAGACTCAACACAGAGGCCTACACCAATTGAGGATCTACTGCTGCATTGGGTCAAGAGAGTGGCTACTAGAAGCCCCTATATTTGGTAACAAGATTCTGCATCATGTGACAAAAGCAGGAGAACCCTGTCATGAGTACCAGACAATCTCTCGAACTTGTAGAGTAAGAGCCTCAGACTCAACACAGAGGCCTACACCAATTGAGGATCGACTGCTGCATTGGGTCAAGAGAGTGGCTACTAGAAGCCCCTATATTTGGTAACAAGATTCTTCATCATGTGACAAAAGCAGGAGAACCCAGTCATGAGTACCAGACAATCTCTCGAACTTGTAGAGTAAGAGCCTCAGACTCAACACAGAGGCCTACACCAATTGAGGATCTACTGCTGCATTGGGTCAAGAGAGTGGCTACTAGAAGCCCCTATATTTGGTAACAAGATTCTTCATCATGTGACAAAAGCAGGAGAACCCAGTCATAAGTACCAGACAATCTCTCGAACTTGTAGAGTAAGAGCCTCAGACTCAACACAGAGCCCTACACCAATTGAGGATCTACTGCTGCATTGGGTCAAGAGAGTGGCTACTACAAGCCCCTATATTTGGTAACAAGATTCTTCATCATGTGACAAAAGCAGGAGAACCCAGTCATGAGTACCAGACAATCTCTCGAACTTGTTAGTAAGAGCCTCAGACTCAACACAGAGCCCTACACCAATTGAGGATCTACTGCTGCATTGGGTCAAGAGAGTGGCTACTAGAAGCCCCTATGTTTGGTAACAAGATTCTGCATCATGTGACAAAAGCAGGAGAACCCAGTCATGAGTACCAGACAATCTCTCGAACTTGTAGAGTAAGAGCCTCCGACTTAACACAGAGGCCTACACCAATTGAGGATCTACTGCTGCATTGGGTCAAGAGAGTGGCTACTAGAAGCCCCTATGTTTGGTAACAAGATTCTTCATCATGTGACAAACGCAGGAGAACCCAGTCATGAGTACCAGACAATCTCTCGAACTTGTTAGTAAGTGCCTCAGACTCAACACAGAGGCCTACACCAATTAGGGATCTACTGCTGCATTGGGTCAAGAGAGTGGCTACTAGAAGCCCCTATGTTTGGTAACAAGATTCTGCATCATGTGACAAAAACAGGAGAACCCACTCATGAGTACCAGACAATCTCTGCGACTAACACTCCCTTACATCTAGCCACCTAACTCCCAAACTACATCGCCCTTGATTACTAAGTATGAGGAGCAGTTGGGCGAGAGACTAACGAAACTTTTTGAAATATCAAAGAGATGAACTGAAGAGAAGGATTATGGCAGCATTCAACAACTTAAACATAGCGAACGTCTAGAAGAGCTGCAGTAGATTCCGAAGTCGTCTGCTGCCGTGGTTGAACCCAATGACGATTATATTGAATTATTTTCTCTTTCATATTTAAAAAATTTCTATGTAATTTTAGTAAATATATCTATTATTATTATTATTATTTATGTTTTGATTTATTATATTTTTATTTAGCGTAATTTAGACACAATTCATCTATCGCTCTCTCTCTCTCTCTCTCTATATATATATATATATATATATCGCTCATTCAGTAATGAATTAGAGCACTCTGGCTATTGGGCATGCATAATGATAATATACACGCTAAAAAGTCTGCCTTCTTCTACTCATAGCCCAGAGGTAGAATCGCCGACTGACGCCAATTCGGTCGGGTTTCAATCATGGGTTAAAAGCAATCAGAGTCTAATCTTACTAATGAGCTGTGATGCAGCGAAACAGATTTGTCTGCGGATGACTATATATATATATATATATATATATATATATATATATATATATATATATATATATATTGCCCATTAACTGGTGCTACTAATATAGTGCTCGTTGCATATTAACTGTACTAAAATTTATATATTAGTAATACACATTAAATTGACCTTGTGTCACATTATGATACGAATATGATACATGCTTATTGTATTCTGACGGAGAGAAAAGCGAAATCTTCTGCCCGTATTAATATTTTCTCAAGCCCTCGGAGCCGTTCCTTAGGCAGTAGCTCTCCTTCGGGAGTGACCTGGTTTATATGCCAATATTCACCTTATACAAGGTAGAGCTTTACTATATGGAGCTGTATGACCGTAAGAAAAGGATGTGAGATATACATTTTAGTTGTTACTGCTGTTGAAAGTGATGTAGCATTTTTTATTTGATACAATACTTTGCACCAGTCTGCAGGGCTCAAAGACGGGTGGTCGTCGATACCAGCTACAGGCTCGATTCGCTCAAAACAATTTTTAACCTTTGATATTAGAAAGCCGTTATATACGACTGATAGATAGTTTAAATATTTATAAACGAGTTTGGCGCTATGCATGCTTCTTTACTCATCTTTTTATCTCTTTTTTTATTATTCTTTTTTCTTCTCTTTTGTTTTCTTCTTTTCTTTTTTATCATTTTCCATCTTTTCTTTATTTTTTCTTTATATTTCTTTATCTTTTTCCTTGTCCTTTTATTTTTTATTTTTTATTATTTTTCTTATTTTCTTTCTTTATTTTTATTTGTATTTTTTCTTTATCTTTTTCTTTTTCTTTTATCTTTTCTTTTTTATTATTATTTTTATCTTTTCTTTTTTATTTGCATTTTTTATCTCTTTGTTTTCCTTTTATTTTTATCATTTTTCTTATTTTCTTTATCTCATCATTTTCTTCATATGTTCTTTTCCTTTTTCTATTATTCTTTTCTTTTTTATCAGTTTTTATCTTCTCTTTATCTCTTTTTTATTTGTATTTTCTTCTTTATCATTTTCTTTTTTCTTTTTGTATTTTCTTTTTATCATTTTTCATATTTTCTTCATCTGATCATTTTATTCATATTTTCTTCTTTTTCTTTTTCTATTATTCTTTTCTTTTTTCTATTAATCATTTTATTTTTTCTTTCATATTTATATTTTCTTCTTTAACCTTTTTCTTTTAATCTTTCCTTTTTTTAATCGTTTTCCTTCTTTTTTGGTGCGATGACTTCTTTCATTTTCTCTTTCTTCCTCTCTTTCTTTTCGTTTTTAATATTTATTCTTAAATCTTCTATTTTTTCTTTCGTTCTATTCTCTTTTCTTTTCATAGTTTTTTTTTTCTTTTTGTGTTTATGTTGATGACATATGTCGTTTATTTTCTTCATATTTATTTCTTTTTCATTCTTTTCTTGCTTTTCGCTACTTCTTTTTTTATCTCCTTTTCGTTTCTTGTCTGTGTTCAGGGTGATGACTTCTACTCTTTTTTTTTTTTTCTGCATCATTTTTTTCATCATTTTCATCATTTTCTCTTTCTTTTCTTCTATGTTTTTCTTTGTATTTTTTACTTTTTTCTTTAATATTTTCTGTTTTCTGTTCTGTACTTATTCCTTTTTTTAAATAAATTTCTCATTTCACTCATTATATTTAATTCATTTTTTCATTGAATTTTCGTTTTCATTTTTGGATTCACTCTTCCTTTTCGTCTGTCACTTCTTTTTTTTTTTTTGTTCTTCACTCCATTCATTATTTTTCTATAATCTCGTCCATCTTCTCGTCTATCATGTCAGATTTCATGTTGACACGCAAAATACTAAATCGAACTTTATTGAGTGGCCCGTGATATTACAACGAAATTAAAAGAAAATGAACTCTAAAATATCCAGAAATAAAGTCTGTAAAAATGCAGCAAGTGTCGGCTGTTCGATCATTTTGCCCAAACTCAACATGAAAAGGAAGAAACTTCAATATATATATATATATATATATATATATATATATATATATATATATATATATATATTTATATATTGAGGAACTTTTATATATTGAATTACATTTATTGAAGAGATATAAATCTCTATTTTGCGCTTAAAGCTATAGCCATGAAATTCATTGATCTTAAAGTTTTTCTTTGCATTTAAATCTTTAACGAATTAATCTGGATTGGCAATCTTCATTTTAAAGTGCCCCCCAAAAGTTATATTTCGTATTTATTTTCTTTCTGTTTACATAAACTAGGAAAAGTGAGATAAAATCGAAATTATTTATCATTCAACATTAAATATCGTTACAACAGTATTAAAACTTATTTTAAAAAATATTCTCTGTAATCTAATATTTATTGAATTTTAAATATTTTTTTACCTGTAATTTTACTATGGTTTTCTGTCTTATTTTCTGATAATGCTATGTATGATCACCTGTACAAAATTGTTTAGGTAAATTTTTAACAGAGTCTAATAATTATAAAATATAATTTGAATTTTA
Organism: Ascarosepion bandense; assembly: GCA_037127315.1. Taxonomy (NCBI): domain Eukaryota; kingdom Metazoa; phylum Mollusca; class Cephalopoda; order Sepiida; family Sepiidae; genus Ascarosepion; species Ascarosepion bandense. Next base: position 394,196 of record JBBBDQ010001947.1, read on the forward strand.
TTCCCCTGTGCACCCCTTTTCTCTTTCCTTTCCTGTCCCCTACCATTTCTATCCCTGGGACACGGTTTCATTTTTAACTTTTGATTCTTACAGACGTATTGTAAAGTTTTCTAATATTGAGTCATGAATCTTTGTGTCTGATTTTCCCTTTTCTTATGTCGTGCTGACAAATTTAATTTTTTTTTTAAATTCCACCCCTTTTTATCTTCCTGTGTATGGATTATGTTTTTGGGCTTCTTCCGGTGCAGAAATTTTGTAACATATTTGAATTAATAAATTTTTGTTTTCGCCCGTTGCTGATGAAGCGAGAATTTTCTCGCTGAAATCGCTATTCAACGAAATTAAATTCCGAAATTAAATTCCGAAATATATATATATATATGTGTGTGTGTGTGTGTGTGTGTGTGTGTGTGTGTGTGTGTGTGTGTGTGTGTGTGTGTATTTATTTTTCTATTATTCTTTTCTTTTTTCTTCTTATCATTTTATCTTTTCTTTATCTCTTCTTTCATATTCATATTTTCTTCTTTAACTTTTTCTTTTAATCTTTCCTTTTTTTCATATTTCCTTTGTCTCATCATTTTAATCTTATTCTCTTCTTTTTCTTCTTCTATTATTCTTCTCTTTTTTATCATTTTTATCTGTTCTTTATCTCTTCTTTTTTATTTGTATTTTCTTCTTTTTTTATCATTTTTCATATTTTTTATCTTTTTTATTAACTAACTCTAATTTCATATTCAAGCTTGAAGGAAGGTTTTTGCTGGTGAAACGATAAATAGAATATACTTTTATTAAAAAAATGAAAAGTTTTAAGCTATAATCACTGCTTATTGAAATATACTAGGAACAGAAAGAAAACATAATTTTATAAATTCGTGTAAGACTAACTTTTGCCCGTGTGTCCTAACAGTCAGGCTATAGAACGAAATAGTTCATATATATATATAGCTACAGTAGCTACTCTGGCATCTACGCATTGTTCATTCAGCATTCAGAATTAAAACATTCTCAGCTATTGGGCGTGTATAATGATAATATAACCGCTAAAAAGACTGGCTCCTTCTACTGAGCGCCCGTAGCTAGGAGGTAGAATCGCCGACTGACGCCAATTCGGTCGGGTTTCAATCCTGGGTTAAAAGCAATCGGAGTCTAACCATACCGATGAGCTGTGATACAGCAAAACAGATCTGTCTGCGGATGACTATATTGCTCATTCCGTAATGAATTAGAGCACTCTAGCTATTGGGCGTGTATAATGATAATGTATACGCAAAAAGTCTGCCTTCTTCTACTGAGCGCCCGTAGCTAGAAGGTAGAATCGCCGACTGACGCCAATTCGGTCGGGTTTCAATCCTGGGTAAAAAGCAATCGGCTGTCTAACCGTACTGATGAGCTGCGAAACAGATCTTTCTGCGGAAGACTATATATATATATATATATATATATATATATATATATATATGAATCGATAAAGTGCGCCAATATTGACTCGTTCATATTCTTGTACAATTAACAAAATATTCACGTAATAAAATGTCTATCACATGTACTCTTCCACGTACAAAAGCTCGCAAACATATATTTATATATCCGATAGATATAATATGTCTATATATATATATAGATATATATAGATATATTATATCTATCGGATATATAAACACACAATCAATTGAAGAAAATATGTCGACTCGTATGCAAGAATTTTATTTCTTATTTTAGGAGGATGGCATTGATGACTTCGACCAATTCTTGCATTGAAGAGTAAATTGACTGTATAGTAATGTTAGTTGATTTTAGGAGGATGGCATTGATGACTTCGACCAATTCTTGCATTGAAGAGTAGAATTGACTGTATAGTAATGTTAGTTGATTTTAGGAGGATGGCATTGATGACTTCGACCAATTCAACGCATTGAAGAGTAAATTGACTGTATAGTAATGTTAGTTGATTTTAGGAGGATGGCATTGATGACTTCGACCAATTCTTGCATTGAAGAGTAAATTGACTGTATAGTAATGTTAGTTGATTTTAGGAGGATGGCATTGATGACTTCGACCAATTCTTGCATTGAAGAGTAAATTGACTGTATAGTAATGTTAGTTGATTTTAGGAGGATGGCATTGATGACTTCGACCAATTCTTGCATTGAAGAGTAAATTGACTGTATAGTAATGTTAGTTGATTTTAGGAGGATGGCATCGATGACTTCGACCAATTCTTGCATTGAAGAGTAAATTGACTGTATAGTAATGTTAGTTGATTTTAGGAGGATGGCATTGATGACTTCGACCAATTCTTGCATTGAAGAGTAAATTGACTGTATAGTAATGTTAGTTGATTTTAGGAGGATGGCATTGATGACTTCGACCAATTCTTGCATTGAAGAGTAAATTGACTGTATAGTAATGTTAGTTGATTTTAGGAGGATGGCATTGATGACTTCGACCAATTCTTGCATTGAAGAGTAAATTGACTGTATAGTAATGTTAGTTGATTTTAGGAGGATGGCATTGATGACTTCGACCAATTCTTGCATTGAAGAGTAAATTGACTGTATAGTAATGTTAGTTGATTTTAGGAGGATGGCATCGATGACTTCGACCAATTCTTGCATTGAAGAGTAAATTGACTGTATAGTAATGTTAGTTGATTTTAGGAGGATGGCATTGATGACTTCGACCAATTCTTGCATTGAAGAGTAAATTGACTGTATAGTAATGTTAGTTGATTTTAGGAGGATGCCATTGATGACTTCGACCAATTCTTGCATTGAAGAGTAAATTGACTGTATAGTAATGTTATTTGATTTTAGGAGGATGGCATTGATGACTTCGACCAATTCTTGCATTGAAGAGTAAATTGACTGTATAGTAATGTTAGTTGATTTTAGGAGGATGGCATTGATGACTTCGACCAATTCTTGCATTGAAGAGTAAATTGACTGTATAGTAATGTTAGTTGATTTTAGGAGGATGGCATTGATGACTTCGACCAATTCTTGCATTGAAGAGTAAATTGACTGTATAGTAATGTTAGTTGATTTTAGGAGGATGGCATTGATGACTTCGACCAATTCTTGCATTGAAGAGTAAATTGACTGTATAGTAATGTTAGTTGATTTTAGGAGGATGGCATTGATGACTTCGACCAATTCTTGCATTGAAGAGTAAATTGACTGTATAGTAATGTTAGTTGATTTTAGGAGGATGGCATTGATGACTTCGACCAATTCTTGCATTGAAGAGTAAATTGACTGTATAGTAATGTTAGTTGATTTTAGGAGGATGGCATTGATGACTTCGACCAATTCTTGCATTGAAGAGTAAATTGACTGTATAGTAATGTTAGTTGATTTTAGGAGGATGGCATTGATGACTTCGACCAATTCTTGCATTGAAGAGTAAATTGACTGTATAGTAATGTTAGTTGATTTTAGGAGGATGGCATTGATGACTTCGACCAATTCTTGCATTGAAGAGTAAATTGACTGTATAGTAATGTTAGTTGATTTTAGGAGGATGGCATTGATGACTTCGACCAATTCTTGCATTGAAGAGTAAATTGACTATATAGTAATGTTAGTTGATTTTAGGAGGATGGCATTGATGACTTCGACCAATTCTTGCATTGAAGAGTAAATTGACTGTATAGTAATGTTAGTTGATTTTAGGAGGATGGCATTGATGACTTCGACCAATTCTTGCATTGAATAGTAAATTGACTGTATAGTAATGTTAGTTGATTTTAGGAGGATGGCATTGATGACTTCGACCAATTCTTGCATTGAAGAGTAAATTGACTGTATAGTAATGTTAGTTGATTTTAGGAGGATGGCATTGATGACTTCGACCAATTCTTGCATTGAAGAGTAAATTGACTGTATAGTAATGTTAGTTGATTTTAGGAGGATGGCATTGATGACTTCGACCAATTCTTGCATTGAAGAGTAAATTGACTGTATAGTAATGTTAGTTGATTTTAGGAGGATGGCATCGATGACTTCGACCAATTCTTGCATTGAAGAGTAAATTGACTGTATAGTAATGTTAGTTGATTTTAGGAGGATGGCATCGATGACTTCGACCAATTCTTGCATTGAAGAGTAAATTGACTGTATAGTAATGTTAGTTGATTTTAGGAGGATGGCATCGATGACTTCGACCAATATTTGCATTGAAGAGTAAATTGACTGTATAGTAATGTTAGTTGATTTTAGGAGGATGGCATCGATGACTTCGACCAATTCTTGCATTGAAGAGTAAATTGACTGTATAGTAATGTTAGTTGATTTTAGGAGGATGGCATCGATGACTTCGACCAATTCTTGCATTGAAGAGTAAATTGACTGTATAGTAATGTTAGTTGATTTTAGGAGGATGGCATCGATGACTTCGACCAATTCTTGCATTGAAGAGTAAATTGACTGTATAGTAATGTTAGTTGATACCGAGCTTGCTTTTGTTGAGCCTTTCTCTTTTGTCTTTGACATTTTCCTTTTCTCTTGTGGTGACTTCGAAATTTTTGGTTCCGTGCTTGAGTTTCAAACGATTTAGGCTCAATTTTTTTTTTAATCGTATCACCCCGAGCAAGGCGGTAACACCACTGATGTGCAGGGGGCTACGTAAGAGTGAAAAGATTAGAAAAGAGAAAGCCGGAAACCACATCCTAAACAGGGAACAAGGGATGAGCCTCTATACCTGTTCAGTAGACGTGGGTGGAGTGTCAAAACCGGGCGATAGTTTAGTCTATCTACTCCAATTCAGTGGCTTTCAGTAATGCTTTGAGTTGGTCTTTGCATCTATGAAGAGGGCAAACTTTTACCTAAAATGAGTTCGCTGAATAAGACTTGAGGGGGAAACCTTTAGTCTTGCATTCATGCTAAATGACCTGGCCCTCAAAGACGGTGTTTAATGATCATCGATTCGATACTTTGACTGTTGGCTCTTTCCAGGACTTAGGTGTTGATCACATAGTATTTCCATTTGATGTTAATGATTGAACGAAGCAGACGCTTTAAATTGGTTCTTTTATCGTCGAAGCAGGTAACCCCGTGGTCTTTTCCCTGAGTGAGCTCGCTACGTCTGGACGGGGAAACTTTTAAATTCTTGATACATGTTCTGAAAATCGAAGGCGACGTTTCGTAATCAGCGGGTTTGATACTTTGACTCTTTCCAGGACTTTGGTATTATTCACATCTTATTCCTCTTTGGTGGTGTGCGTTGTGGTGCAGTGGATATCGGCTCAGAACGAGAAGTCGGAAAGCCGAGTTCGAATTCCAGTTGAATTCGTTGCGTTTACTGACGCGCAAATGCTTTTGGGAAATGTATTAATCCGTCTCTTCTCCCTCCAGCTATGGGTTAAATAACAAGATATATTGGACTCTACATCCTTGGTTGACAACCATTCTATCGCAGAAAGTAATGACAATGTACTGCAAGAAAACTGTCCGCCCTGTTAGTCATGTCTCTTTCGAGACATGATCGCCCAAGCGTGTATCACGTATGGCCCTTAACTAACTCTCGTGTGATATTCAAGATTGGCGGAAAGTTTTTGCTAAACTTATTTACAAATGGAACTTTGTGTGTGTCTGTGTGTGTGTGTCTGTGTGTGCGTGTCCGTTACCTATAGACTCCGAAACGGCTGAATCGATTTTCTTAAAAAATCACACAGTTGTACTATAAGCGTCTGCAAGTGTTCTTAGTTAGGTTTTGTGTCGAGGTACTCCCGATAAATATCGAAAATCGATAATTGAAAAAATCGGGTTATAGAAGGAGTGGTCCGATTTTAATCAAATTTAATACACTCATAGACAAAGACATAAGAAACGATATTCAGAAGTTTCAAGGTTGCAGTTCTTACAATAGTGCAGAAAATCGAATATATATATATATATATATATATATATATATATAAAAGGCAAGATGTTTGTGTGTGTGTCTGTTTATCTGCCTGTATGTCTGTATTTTTTCAGCCCTTTTATTTTAGTTTTTGCTTCGGGTTTGGCTCTAAGTAGGTATAATTGTAGTTCTTAGTCTCAACCATAATGCCATTTACTCAGAGTACTTATTTAGCCTTCAAAATTCAGTTTCCGACGAAAAAACTTCTTTGATATCGATACCAGGAAATCAAAATTTGACTTACATCCATTCATTTTTCTTTCAGCCTACGGTTTCGCTTTAACTGGAAACAACTATTGCTTTTTTAGTCTTTCGTGCCAACGTCCAAAGAGTCTGAGCTCCAGGACTATGGATTAGTTTTAAAGCTTTCATTACACTCGAGCAACGCCGAGCTATATTGCTAGTATTTTTATAAAAAAATGAAAAGTTTTTAGCTATAATCAGTGTTTATTGAAATATACCAGGAACAGAAAGAAAACTTATAATTTTATAAATTCGAGTAAGACTAACTTCTATATGCCTGTGTGTTCTAACACTCAGGCTATAGAACAAAATAGTCCATATCCTTAACACAACAGGAAGAATTTATCCATATCTCCACACGCACAGAAGGTCGAATGGGATTTCGAAGCCGTTTAAAATTAACTCTACCTTTTTAGAGGGTTCCCTTTTCGACGCTCATCCAGAAGGAGAGAAATATAGCATGGGAGTGAGGGCTTGAGTCTAATATCCATTTTGAGACTCTCCGCCTATTAACATGTCATGAATTCGCTTTCAGTCTTTTGTATATATTACTTTATATCAATAATAAGAATGCAATAATTTTATTGGACCTACAATTACATGCCTATCAAGAAGACTCACGTTACTCCTCTCTGACCATAGCTCAATTAGGATTTATTTAAACACACACAAAGCTAGCAAATTCTATCCGCAACCTACGAGTAGAAAATGTAAGTATAATACGTTTATCCACATGTAAAAAAGACAAAAAATGATGGAGGCAATATTAATAAATGAGAAAAATCTCAAACTGGATAACATCAACTATGAACAAGGCCATAATGTGCTGGCTGTGTTTGGTAAAAATTCTCATAATTCTAGATAGACACATAAAAATCTATACATTTAGTTAAAAAAAAATCTTCCTCGATAATGGATAAAAGAATAACCGAAAACACTCAGATATGCAGAACATTTGAACAATTTTTATATACTTCAGAATAGAAAATACATTTACAAACACAAATATATATATATATATATATATATATATATATATATATATATATATAGACAGATCTGTTTCGCTGTATCATAGCTCATCAGTCCGGTTAGACATCCGATTACTTTTAGCCAGGATTGAAACCCAACCGAATTGACATCAGTTGGCGAGTCTACCTATGAGCTATGGGCGCTTGGTAGAAGATGGCAAGCTTTTAGCGTGTCTTATACAATGTAAACATACGCCAGTAGCTGAGAGTGTTCTAATTCATTACTGAATGAACGATATATATATATATATATATATATATATATATATATATATATATAGCTATTCCAACCCAAACAAGGCAGTACTACCACTGGTGCGCAGGGGTTTACATAAGAGGAGAGTGATTAGAAAGAGGAACAAGTTACAGGAGAATGAATAAGAGAAGGATGAGAACACTGGTGTGAAGAGAGGTGCATGAGGGTAGAGTGGAAAGGGGGAAGAACAAGATACAAGGGTTGTCAGGGAAAAAGAGATAAGAAATCGCACATGACATTGCATTTGCATTCTTGGAGATTGTAGCTTGTCAGGGAAACAACTATACGGAATGAGATACATATAGTATTGTATATATATATATATATATATATATATATATATATAGTATTGAGTTGTGATAATTAGAGCCAAGACTGTTTTTTTTTTCAGTAGTTTTACCGATAAAATATATTTTGTAGAGGAGGTTTTTTTTAATCGTAAAATGCTTGATATTGGGGAGGCAATAGAGCGTTGATAGGTTTAATGCAAAGATATTGTCACTTTAACTGAGCAGGTTCATGACGACTTCGGAGTTTAGTGAGGAAACCGTTATGATGTCTTCACTCATCGGCACTGTTATTTTTGCTGTTTGGTCTATTTTTCAAAAACGTTCTATCTAAAAACCTGCTTCAAATGAACTAATCTGAGAAGAAATAGAAATTAATTACACCTTGTCACTCTAGTGGGTCTAAAATTGACCATATGGTGAAAGAAAAGACACTAAAGCAGTTCTTTCAATTTGCTCAAAAGGGTGTAGGTTATGCGTTGTTGTTTTCCGCTGTCCTTTTGCCTTCATTATATCCAGTCAATGTAATATTTACTTAACCTTCTTTCCTCATTATCTTCCCTAGAAATGTCACCTTTCTTTTTCCGATGTTAAATATTTGTCTTTTTTGTTTCCGTTCTCGCTAAAACATTGTTTTTACTCACATGTTCCGTAAGCTCAGGTCCTGGGCATGACGGTAAACTGCATCCAGCAGCAAGGCCTTTCATTAGGAGGTTGTGAGGAGCATGGAACCACGTCTTAATTGCTGTTGTTCCCAGATCCACCCTGACCCGCACTGGTAGCACCTGTTAGGGTCCCAGCTATGGGTAAATAGTTGACTCCCAAACTGGGGTCAAAATGCTATAAATGTGTTCAACAAAACCTTTTTGAATGAAAAAACGTTACCAACAAAACTTTTTTGACTGAAAAAACGTTACCAACAAAACTTTTTGAATAAAAAAACGTTACCAACAAAACTTTTTGAATAAAAAAACGTTACCAACAAAACTTTTTGAATAAAAAAATGTTACCAACAAAACTTTTTTTGAAAAAAAATATAAACAAACAAAAACAATAAAACAAATAATCTAAATAAAGCAAATCAAAACGATTTTAAATAACCTAATGAAGGTTGATATGCTGGTTAAATAAACCAACCAACCAACCAACCAATCGTAAGCTTAGAACCATGTTTCGGTTGTTTCAAGTGTCTTCTTCATCTGTGGGGAGATTGTCCGGCATTGATTGCCGCATTAGAGGACCTCTTTTCTCTCATTGTTTAAATTTTTTTATTGTCATCATCTGATCTTTTGTCATCCTTTTTTTCCACCTGAGCATTTTGTTATCTTACTTTTTATTTTTCATTTTTTTTTCTCTCCTTAATTACTTATTTACATTTTGTTCTTTTTCTTGTCTACTGCTTCGTCTCCCCGCCACTTTTCTCGATTTCAAACTTTTAAACAAAGGCGCTTTATCGTTTTATATCTTCTTAATAATATCGCATCAAATGCGTCGGCCAAAACGCCAGAATATCATCATCTCTGATATTATTTCTGTCTCTTCTTTCAAGATTTGTTTTTCTTTTTGGCTTTTTTTTTTTTAAACACAATTTCCAGCTAATGGTTGGCCATTAGACTGTCTTGCAGCAAAGAAACTATTCATTTCCAGGTTCCAGTGTGGTAATTATATTGCGCAAACACACTGGTTTAGACGTGGGCAAGTATAGCGGGAATAGGGAGACGAGCAAACGAGAGAGGTAAATCGAGTGTGTGTGGTGTGGACTGGTAGATGAGATGAATCAAACAGGGTCTGTGGAAGTTAAAAGGAACGGTAAATCAAGTTTTAAATGTTTTATTGATGTAGTGCCTAGTAATTTGTTGTGTTTAGTGTTTCAGCTCGGAACATTCGATACTTAGGAATAAATTTGAATATATATATATATATATATATATATATATATATATTAATGCAGATTTCATTGAATAATATAGACAAGTTTTGTCTATTAATTTTGTGTAGGATCAGTTCATACTGTCTGATATACTTGATGGTGATATCGTTGAAAGACGACAAAAAATCACAGTAATTGTTGATTTTTTTATTGGGTCTAAGCTTTCGGCTCACATAAGCCATTATCAAAGAGTAAATATTAACCTGCATTAATGAAAAAATGCTGCCAAAATACACACAATTTAAATAAATATATATATATATATATATATATATATATATATATATATATATATATATATATAAGAACATTATTTTTGATCGATACTCGTATTTAAGTAGATATTCTGTTTATAATCAAACAGTATATATCTTTATTTCTACGGGCCTAATTATTTACGATACATTTTTGTTACGAAAATGTGTCATTCAGCAGGATTCAAACCTGCGACCCCTATCAACATAAGGTAAGCCACCAACTGATCTGGCGTGTCTTAGACCTCTCGATCACGAATGACCAACAGTCTAAACGAAGTCAAATCAAGCGTATGTAACACAATTTTCGATTAACGCAAATAACCGTATCTGCACTGAAATGTATCGAAATGTCAACAAATGTAAACAGACAATGTTACAGAAAGTAACGAAGATTAGCTAAATGGTTATAAACAACCGACAATTTGAAATTATTTGTTTGAACATTATTTTTGATCGATTATTTAGATATTATGTTTATAATCAAACAGTATATATATTTATTTCTATATTTATTTACGATAAATTTTTGAGTGCAAAGTTGAATAGTGCCTTTAAACACATGTTTTTCTCTGATTTTTTAAATAGAATTTTTTATAATCGTTTCAACCCAAGCAAGGCAGTACTGCCACTGGTGCGCGGGGGGGGGGGTTACAATCAAAGGAGAGGGAAGAAAGAAAAGAAAACACTAGAAGTGATGTTGTAGGAAGAGTGAGAGAGAGAGAGAGAGAGAGAGAGGAGTCACGGAGATTGTAGTTATCAGGGAAGTAAGCATGGGGAAAAAATTCCACGGGCGGTACGTGCAAGGAAAGAAACTGCTGGAGTATAATTGGTGGCTACATTTGCCTATTTTTGACAGTAAAAGGGTGGGACATAATTGCCAGTCTAGTTGCACGGGTAAACTCATGAGGGCGGAGCACCAAGGAATAAAGCTCGTCAGAGTAGAAGCCGTGAAAACATTTGCAGACAAGACACATTCCGTCGGTGAGGAAAAGGTTGAAGGCGAGTCGCCAAATCAGGACCAACTACATTGCAGATCCTCCTCTGGATTTTGTCAAAAACCCCGAGATGAACAGCATGAGCGCCCGACCAGATATGGCAACAGTATTCAATGCACGGACGAATGGTAGATTAATAAATGTGCAAAATGGGTTCTGACGAGAAAAACTTCCTGGCCCGACACAGTGACCTAATCTTCCTAGCAGTAGATGCAGCTATGGATTCGATAAACGTTATTTTTAGTGGATACTCGTATAATAACGCTTAAGTAATAAAATCTGTACGATAAATAAAAGAAATTAATCCCGTTCTTACTTTGTTTGTTTGTTTGTTTCTTTCTTCTTTCTTTCTTTATATGTATATATATATATATATATATATGTGTGTGTGTGTGTGTGTGTGTGTGTGTGTGTGTGTGTGTGTGTGTGTGTGTGTGTTTAAAGATTTTCAGTTATAATCTTAGTAAAAAATAGTATGGTAAAATAAAGGAGACAAAAGGAAAATATATATTTTCGCCTACGCGTTTCGTCCACTTTATCACGGCAAAGAAATAAAATGAATTTTATTTTAAATAAAGTATCTATAAGTAGGATGTGCGTTGTGGTGCAGTGGATATCAACTCGGAACGAAAAATCGGGGTTTCGAGTTCGAATTCCAGTTGAATTGTTGCAAAAATACCGTTGGGAAATGTATTAATCCGTCTCTTGACTCCAGTTATGGGTTAAATAATAGGACAGACTGGGTTCTATAGCCTTGGCTGGCAACCAACTTCTACTGGCCATAAAGTGGGGGATCGGTTTTCTATTGTTATGAAGTAATAAACTGATCCCCCGCTAATTACTACTTAATAATATAATACATCTCTTTTTTTTTTTCTAGCCATGAGTCAAATAAAGGGTTCTATAGCCTTGGTCGGCAACCAGTCTACTGCAGAAAGCAATGGCAACCTACTGCGGGATAATCTTCTGCCCAGTCAGTCATGTCTCTTTCGAGACATGATCGCCCAAGCGTGTATCACGTATGGTACTTGACTGACTGATCTATAAACAAAAGTTGTTGGTTACTGGAAAAAAAGCACATAAAATATTCATGAGATCAACTGAAATTATTATAGATTAAAAAATGTCAATATTTCATACATGAAGAGATTTTTTTTCATGTGCAGTATATTTTTGTCATAAGATGGTGGAAATTTACCGTTTTCGTTTGATTTTTTTATCTGTTTGTTCTATATGTTGTCTTGTGAAAGTATTGGTTCTATTAGGAATAGTGAGATCGGGAAAAAAACCGGGGTGTTGGTTGATATTTTGGTAATATATATCAGACGGATAGTGGATAAGATTTTTATAATAGTTTATTGGAAGAGGGAACAGATGTAATTCACTCAATGTATAGTCTTTTTTTTTTATTTAATGAGAGGTAAAACTGCACTAGTATAAAAAAATATTTATGATAACGTCACCCGGTCATATAAAATACCTCATTTCCCAACAGATTTCATATTTATGCAATGTTTTTCAGAAGAATAAAAAATGTTAAAAAAAAAAACAAACAAACATAGAATGGATAAAAAAAAGCTAAATTGGATAAGTTTGTGGTGATACCGACCGAGCAAAAGCGAGAGACCGGATGTTTGCTCTATACCGACCAGAAAGCAAATGAACAAAAATCGTCTCTGCGCAGGTGTATTTGCGCAGATGTTCCGGTTGAAAAATAAAAACTAATCAAATATCAAATTTGCATTTCGCGAGCCTACGCGAATTTTATTTACCAGCCAATGGGAAACCCAGAATCAAATACAAGTATGAAATCCAAAAACGAGCTGTTTTGATCCAAAAAGCAGATATAAAAAGCGGATACAGACAAGACCCCAACAGACAGACAGACAGGCGAGAGTAACCAGTGTCTCCCCTTGACTTAAGTCGAGCAGCTACTATGCTTGCCTCTTTCCTTCTTCACTGTCTCAAAAGTAATTACTGACCTCAGGAGCGACTACTTCAAAGACATTCCTTACATACCTCCGCTCCCCACATTCCTAAGCCTTTTATCTCTTTCAGCTCATTATTTTCCATGAACATTCTAACCTGCGTTGGACCTTTATTTCAAGTATTGCTATAATTGTAAAACATTAATTGCTATGTGTATATATAAATCTTATTTTTCAACTCAATTTGCTTTTCTTGATTTTATAATCATTTTATGACTTATAGTGGGCTATCTACCACAAGGCCAAATTCCGTTAACCTGCAACAACATACCCTTCACTAGAACAGAATCCTACTACAACTAGAAAAAGAATAGATAAGCAACCCACTATACGTTAAACATCAACACACATGTATCGAAATTTAAATTGAAGAACTGAGTGTTTATGTATCTTTAACATTTGGATGCAAATTGTGAACAGGCGTTGATTCCATTTCTCCCACAGTACACTCAATTTTTATATATGCAACTAATTCAATTAATAATATAGAACTGAGAATAATGAGATTTTCTAAGCACCGCTTCGATGTGGAACAAGGCCGAAAGTATGGGGTACCCAGTGAGGATCGAACTCACTACTCAATTGTAACTGGTTCTAGTGAAACAAGCTTGCTAACCATTACACCGCGCATGTGCGGTGTGGTGCTGTAAATATCGACTCGGATCGAGAAATCGAGGAGCTGAGTTCGAATTTCAGTTAAATTCGTTGCATTGACTTACGCGCAAATATCCTTGGGAAAGGTATTAATTCGTCTCTTCCTACCAGTTATTGGTTAAATGACAGGAAAGATTGGGTTCTGTAGCCTTGGTTGGCAACCAGTCTACCGCAGAACTAATCTTCTGCCCAGTCAGCCATGTCTCTTTTGAGACATGATCGCCCTAGCGTGTATTACGTATGCCACTTAACTGAAGGACTGAATTCAACTAATAAAACCATCATTAGTCAAAAGTTCCTTCTCATAAAGAAACCCGTCACTAATAAATTTATCTATTTCATCAAATCATTTTTTTAAATAAAAGCGTTTATTATCATCATTGTTAACTACCTGATGAAACATTGTCCTTTCAATGTTGAAACAAAATGTAGAATTTTGTAGTAGTTTGTAGTTTGCACATGTTCTAAAGTAAAAATTAATAACAGATTTTTATTCTTTTTTTTTTATTCGTATCTGAGCAGACACTCCGTTTATTGCTTAAAAAATGGGAATTCGAAGTTGGCACTGGATTTCTAATTCTATTACATTATACGTACAATTTTTTGAAATAATACGGAGAGGGAAACGATAACAAAAAACATATATGTATATCTCCCTCCAAGTACCAAAGACTTATTACTAAATTTCACTGCTGAGCACAGTGTTTTTTTTGTTTTTGTTTTTTTTATCAGTCAGTAAGTTAAGTGTCATACGTGATACACGCTTGGGCGATCATGTCACTTTCGAGTAATGACTGACTTAACAGAAAATTTTCCCACAGTAGGTTGCCATTAATTTCTGCGGTAGATTGGTTCTCAACCAAGGCTATAGAAGCCAATCTGCCCTGCTATCTAACTCATAGCTGGCAGGAGAAGTGACGGATTAATACCTTTCTCAATGTTATTTGTGTGGTACTATATTTTCACGATACCGGGTTGGCCGATGGTTTCGTGATTACCACATGTTCCAGACTGGTTGTTTTTTGATTCCTTCTGCGCTCACGTTGCTTCTTAAGATTCGCGAAAGGGGGGATGAATACAATTCAGTCAAAGGAGTGTTGAATTTTGCGTCGGAGAAAAATAGTTGCCACACCATCAAAGAAATGACGAAAAGCGTTTGTTATAAACAGTAACAAACGTTTATTTACACAGGTATACAATAATTTTTATCAAGGTAAAACAAACACCGTGAAGTGAGGGGTGAATATAGCTGACTGGCGGAAAAAGTTTCCTTAGCCCAAAGAAATCTTAACGACAGTCAATGATGGAGTATGCAGTGGTAACGGATTCGGTTCTGGGCAGCGAAGAATGAACCGACTCGATTTTTTGCTCTGGATGTTCTCTATTTATGGGCCCGAATCCCGAATAATTAGCTCCTCAGCCAATAGGGATTACCGGCCAATAGCTATTGTCGTAATAACCCCCCTGGGTTGCATCTGACTGGTTTAGATAGTGAGCCAATTAGTCGCAGTCACCGGGGTGGGCTAACAAAAATCAGGCCCTGTGGTTGGTTGATCAATGATTTTTTATCTTGTGCCATGCTTGCACTCAATCCCGGGTGAAGCTATTCCATGTTTGCCACGCTCTCAATATGTTTATATATGTAATTTTGATAGGTCGTCACACCTGCTGAGTGTTTTGTTTGAGTGATAGTTTATAGATTAGCCGTTTCCGCTTGGGTCTAGATATCTTTATACTTAATGACTTTGGTTTACTACACCTGGTTCTTAAAAATGTTAGCTACCCAGAATGAACTTATTTTTATAATGGTTTAATAAAATAATTATCATCATTATTTATCATTTAATTAATTTTTATTAAATTAATTTCGCCAGTCAACCTTTTGACACTAAAATGAAAGTGTCATATTTGCGAGTATGGGAAATGCAACGAATTCAACTGGAATTCGAACTTGGCTTTCAGATGTTTTGTTCCGAACCGATATCCACTGCACCACAACGTACATCCATAGGCAATCAATATTCACAGTGTCAGTTCATCAGTGAGCCTGTCTGTAAGAAGGTATGAAAAATCGAAAGTATGTATGTCAGCAAAAAGAACTGCCCAACAGGCAATTTTCAAATTGGAGATACCAAAATCAAGCATGTACAACAATCTAAATATCTGGGAAGTATTTTAATAGAGGGACGAAAGTGCTGAAATCCCAAGCCGCATAGAGATAGCAAAAGATGCCTTCTTAAAGATAAGCAAAGTATTTAAAAAATCCTTTAAAAAATCCTTAGAAACTAAGAAAAGTCTACTGAAGTGTCACGTAGTATCAGTCCTCCTCTATGGCAGGGAATGTTGAACAATCTTATGAAAGTCCAAGAAGAGACTTGAATCAACAGAAATGCAGTTCTGCAAAAGGTTTCTGAGGATACCATGTACCGAATATTTGCTCAACGACAAAGTTTTAGAGAAAATGGAGTTTTTTTTTTACTTATCAAGAAGACACAGTAAAAATTTCTATGGCACATATAAGGAAAGAAAACTCGGCAAATTTGATATTCACAGGGGAGATTGAAAAAAAGTGGGCCAGGAAAAAAACATCGCATAACCTGCCTATCGGGTCTGATGAAGTTGGTGGCATCACAAGGTTTAAGAAAGATAACAAAAATACAAACTCTACGAAAGACAAGAAATTGTGGAGAGCCGTCAACGTTCTGAAGGGACACGGCACTTAGAAGAGATTCCTTTCCTAGTTTGCAAAAAACATTAAAGCCTAGTTTAACTTGTGGGGCTTATTTCATTGCCAATGACTAATCTGGAAGTTTCTGACGTTCCTCGTCAAGATGCAGAAACTGTTATTGCAGAGACAAATACTTTTCATGAGAAAAAATGGTTTTGATTGGTGTTTCATGTCACGAGCATCCCACCAGAGACGCGCTATGATTATGAAACGTTTTCGAATTGCTTGTTAGAGCGTTGAAACACCACTCACAATACGTCAGTAAAGAACCTTCAAGGAGCGTTAACTTTTATTTTTATGACAACTGGTTTTAAAAGCGGAATGTCTGTAAAGCGCTCAGATTAGGAATTCCAGTCTGAGGCACGCAACGCTAGTTTGAATTTTCCGTCACTGTAATTTACGAAAACCACGCAATTTTATTGTCATAGTTGTTCGGCTCGGAACGCAAAATCGGAGAACCGAGTTCGAATTCCAGTTGAATTCGTTGCATTCGCTTACCTTGGTAAAAGTATTAATCCGTCGCTTCTCCTTCCATCTATGGGGTATAGAGCAGAACAGATTGGGTTATATACCATTGGTTGGCAACCAGTCTACTGCGGAAAGGAATGGCAATCTTCTGCCCAGTCAGTCTTCTCTCTTTTGGGACATGATCGTCCAAGCGTGTATTACGTATAACACTTACCTGGCTGAATTATTATAGATTTTTGACAAGCAATAACTTCATCTTAATTCTATTAATTTATTTATTTTAATCGGAACTCACATTTCACAATCGTTAGTCATCAATATAGTTACGTCAAATGCAATAGGTATATTTGAAGTTGGATCCCTTTGGGGAATTACTCCACTTGTCTGCCAAAGAAGTTCTGATAACATTGCGTACCGAAGCAATAAAGGATGCGATGGATAGATATCGTCTTCTATGTGCGGTGTCTCCTGTTACCCCATCCAAGCTCCGTTCTACCACCCATTTGCTGAATCCCATCAAGTATGTTACGCGTTGCTTTCCCCTGTCTCTCTTTTCCTCTATCTGACCTGCGAGTATCAGATTCTCCAAGGCCTCCTTCCTTATTACATACCCCAGGAACTTAAACTGTCGCTTTCTGATGTTAAGTTTTAGTTTCTTTTTCGTTTCCATCCTCTCCGAAACCTCGTCGTTTTTCACATATTCGGTCCATAGTAGCCTCAGCATTCTTCAGGCCGAAAGCGTTTAGGAGGATAAAAATTACGGACAATTTTTATATCTCTTAAGTCCAGCAAAACGAAAAAACTGAAAAAAAAAATAATAATAATTAAATCTTTCTCTTCGGCCGTATTCAATAATATATATATATATACATTTACCAACAAAACATTTTTGAATAAAAAAACGTTACCAACAAAACTTTTTTGGATAAAAAACATTACCAGCATAACATTTAAAAAAAAAAATAAACAAACAAAAACAATAAAACAAATAAACTAAATAAAACAAATCAGTATATATATATATATATATATATATATATATATATATATATATATATATATATATATACGATCTGGCGCGTTTTAGACCTCTCGACCATGAAGGACCAATAGTCTAAACGGACTCAAATCAAGCCTATATAACACAATTTTCGATTCACGCAAATAACTGCACAGAAATGTATCGTAATGTGAACAAATGTAAACATGTTACGGAAATTAACGAAGATTAACGAAATTAACTACCGAATGACACACATTTTCGTAATAAAAATTTATCGTAAATACTCAGGCCGGTAGAAATAAAATATATAATACCGTTTGATTATAAACAGAATATCTACTTAAATACGAGTATCGATCAAAAATAATGTTCAAACAAATCATTTCAAATTGTCGGTTGTTTATAACCAGTTTCATTAATCTTCGTTAATTTCCGTAACATGATGATTATCTTAAATAATCAGGCCGGTAGAAATAGATATATAATACCGTTTGATTATAAACAGAATATCTACTTAAATACGAGTATCGATCAAAAATAATGTTCAAACAAATCATTTCAAATTGTCGGTTGTTTAAACACCATTTCGTTAATGGTCTAAGACGCGCTAGATCAATTGGTGGCTTCCTCTATATGGATAGGAGTCGCTGGTTCATACACTCCTGATCAAAAATTTAAGACCACTTAAAAATCTTTAAAAAGACATTTTTTTTTTTAACAGATAGATTTTAAACTCCTACCACTTAAGGTTACCAATACTACAATCTAAAAGGTTATGGAAACAAAAAGCTACATTCCAAACATTTTATTTAGAAATTTACATTTTTATAAAATGAGGCGATTTACACATGATCAAAATTATAAGACCAGGGGTATAAACTGTTAGATCTATGGTAATACAATGTTTTTAGTTCATTTAGAGATTAGCAATCACTGTGTAAAGGTGTTACTATGCCTAAAGCAAGCAAACTTACCAAAGTTGAGCGTTCTCGAATTCTCGAATTCCATAAGCAAGATTTGTCACAGCGGGCGATCGCAGCTAAGGTAAATCACAGTAAAACTGTGATTTGCAACTTTCTAAAGAACAGTGAGAATTATGGAAAAGCAAAATCCTCTGGTAGGCCCCAAAAAATTTCTCCTGCATTGAGTAAGAGAATAAGGCGGGTTGTTATGAAGAGGGGGAACTTTCTTCTAGTCAAATTAAGGCAGTCACAGATGCTGATTGCAGTCCCGTAACCATCAGACAACACTTACGACAAAAAGGCATGGTAAATAAAAAGTGTAAACAAATTCCTCGGCTGCTTCCACGTCACAAGGTGGACCGCTTAAAGTTTGGTTGTGAATACCAAACATGGGACGTTGAGAAGTGGAAGAAAGTCCTGTTTTCTGATGAGAAAAAATTCAGTCTAGATGGTCCTGATGGCTTCCAACAATATTGGCATAACAAAAACATGCCTCCTAAAATTTTTTCCACATGTCATAGTGGTGGAGGGTCCCTAATTATATGGGGTGCCTTTTCTTATAGAGGGACGATGGAGCTCCAGGTGGTGCAGGGTTGTCAAACAGCGGCTGTTTATGTTAGCATGCTGCAAAAAGCATCTTTGATGATGGAGGGCCATCGTTTGTGTGGGGATGGATGGTTATTCCAACAGGATAATGCTGCAATCCACGCTGCAAGACGGACCTTGACCTTTCTACAAGAAAATGGGGTCCATCTCTTGGGACATCCTGCATGCTCACCAGACTTGAACCCAATTGAAAATGTTTGAGGATGGATGACAAGAGATGTTTATCGAAATGGCAAACAATATTCAACAAAAAATGAACTTTGTGAAGCCATCTTCAGAAGCTGGAGCAACATCCACCGCACCTTAATGGAAACGCTTATTTCTAGCATGCCCGACAGAATTTTTAAAGTCATCAAAAGCAGTGGAGGTAGAACTCATTATTAAATTTGGTTGTTGAATATTTTCATACACTTTTTGTACAATTTCGTAGAAGTTTTGTCTCTGGTCTTATAATTTTGATCATGTGTAAATCGCCTCATTTTATAAAAATGTAAATTTCTAAATAAAATGTTTGGAATGTAGCTTTTTGTTTCCATAACCTTTTAGGTTGTAGTATTGGTAAACTTAAGTGGGAGGAGTTTAAAACCTATCCGTAAAAAACATATTTCTTTTTAAAGATTTTTAAGTGGTCTTAAAATTTTGATCAGGAGTGTATATATAAACAATATTTCACGAAATCCGTTACGAAATGTCTAACTCCGACATATTTTTAATTTTTTAAACATTATTTTTAATGGATATTAGAGTAGAAGCTCTGTCTTTTTTTTAACTAAACAAAATATTTATTTACATTCACTGGCCGGAATAATCGAGAAACCTGCGTCCCTTAAGGGAAAACCGTCATTAAAAGCACTATTCGTGGTCGAACGTTTAAGATACGTCAGATCTAATGACGGTTCCCTCTACAGAAGCAGGTTTGAATCATGCCAGCGGACGCATATTTTCCTAACAAGCCGGTAAAATCTGTAATTTGTGCCTGACTGAAAAATTGATAATCCGGCCAAGAATGGATATCCAGCTGTTGAATAAAAGAAGCGCGATTAAGGGCGGGTGCTGCTATTAAAAATGCACATCCAGATTAGGGTTTAACCGCTGTTCTTGGAGTATATAAGTAAACTTATATATTCAATAATAGCAAAATCAGCTACTCAGTGTTCAATATTACTTGACTGTCAAATGTGTCATTGAGATTCAGTTTACTCTATATTTTAAGCTTTAGCTTTTATTATTACTATTTGTAAACACACACACACACAAGTTCGAGAAAAGTAATTGTTAGAGTAAAATAGGCGTTTTTTTTCTCATCTTCGATGATATTGTCCAGCATTCACTGCCTTATTGAAGAACTGACATCACATAGCAATCTAGCACTCGAAGATGAGGAAAAAACTTGAAGCAGCGGAAATGTGGTTCTACAGAATGATGCTGCGAATATCATGGACCGAGCATGTGAGCAACGATGAGGTTTTGGAAAGAATGGCAACGAAAAGAAAATTAATACTGGACATCAGGAAGAGACAACTGAAGTTCCTGGGACATGCAATGAAGAAGGGCTTAAGCTTGTGTAAATGGATAGCAGGATATAGATTAGGAGGGATAGTAAGGAAACAAATATTGCTTAGAGCTGCAGTAGAGAGGAAGCTATGGAAGCCATGATTGCTTATGACTTGAAGGGACACGGTTCAAAAAAAAAATAATGTGTCTCTGTAAGAAAATAAAACATTGAAATTTGAGACAATAATGTAACTATGCAGGTCAGTTGGAATATGAAGAGAATTCAATTTATTCCAAATTAAATAAAATCTAATTAAGACGGTAGAAAAAGAAACCGGATTCCATTATTTCGTGAGTGTTTACACTTTTTGAAGATGAAGAAAAATGGATATTCGCTAGAAACAAAGAAGAGAGTACTGGATTGCTAAGTGATGTCAGTTCTTCAATATGGCATTGAATGCTAGACAATATCATCGAAGGTGAAGAAAAAACTTGAAGCAACTGAAATGTGGTTCTACAGAAAAATACTGGATATAAAGTGGGGAATCAATTCCATATTACAATCAAAATATAAACTGACCCCTCACTTTGTGGTCACAGCCGTGTCTATACATTTATATTCCTGAGATCCAAAAGCACAAAGATGCATTCCAGGAGCTGAGTAGAGTATTAAGAAACAGGATAATTTCGCTAGAAACAAAGAAGAGAGTACTGGATTGCTAAGTGATGTCAGTTCTTCAATATGACAGTGAATGCTGGATAATATCATCAAAGATGAAGGAAAAACTTGAAGCAACTGAAATGTGGTTCTACAGAAAGATGCTGCGAATATCATGAATCGAGCATGTGAACAATGATGAGGTTTTAGAAATGATGAAAACGAAAAGGAAATTAATACTGAGCATCAAGAAGAGACAGCTAATGAGGAAGGAGGGCTTGGAGAACCTGATACTAGCAGGCCAGATAGAGCGAAAAAGAGACAGGGGAAAGCAGCGGTGTAACAGGAGAAAGCGTGCTAAGAGCCACCAGGGATAGGGAGATGTGAAAGGCCATGATCGCCTATGTCCTGAAATGACAGGGCACATAGAAGAAGAATGTTTTTCAACGGAAAAAAAAGAGTTACAACAATACCTTAAACTCTTGTTACAATTTGTTTACTCGCTGACGAAAAAAAAGAAAACAAGATTTTTTTACCAAAATTTTCAACGGTTAGAAAGGATAAAATAATTTCTAAAAATACTTTTGATCTTTCCTCTTAAACATTTTGACAATAAAAGTATGTTTTTATGTTTGGGTCATTTTTTTTTTCATAGAAGGCTGTTTTTGTTTTCTTTTTCAGCGGATTATTGAACTTTGGATTTGGAGGCACCTAAAAAAATCCATTATTGTTGAAAGGAAGCTTAGTTTGGCATAAGGCAACACGTTTTGTGGGGTATTCTGTGAGTTTAACAGTCAACCAGAACAGTTCAGTTAGCTAATTTATAGCCTAGTTATCTAATTCACTTATTTTAAATGAAAAAAAATGATTTTCTTCCAAATCGAAGCTGAAAGTTTTGGAAATGATGGAAACGAAAAGGAAATTAATACTGAGCATCAAGAAGAGACAGCTGAAGATCCTAGGACATGCAATGAGGAAAGAAGGCTTGGAGAACCTGATACTAACAGGCCAAATAGAAGGCAAAAGAGACAGAGGAAGGCACCGGATAACATATTTGAAGGGCCTGAGCATGTGGAGGACGGAACGTGGGTTGGGTGGTGTAACAGGGGAAACCATACTAAGAGTCACCAGGAATAGGGAGACGCGGAGAGCCATTATCGCCTACCTCCTGAAAGGACAGGGCACATAGAAGAAGAAGAAGAAGAAGAAAATAGGCAGTTACAATTAACTATTACGACGGTAATTGATACTAATCTAGTACCGCGCGTACAAACATGGGGTCGGAACATCAGGGAAAGAAGCTCGTTAAAGCAGTAGTAGTGAAAATACTTGTAGAAAAGACAGAAGGAGTCACATCATGTCGGTGAGAAAATCACTGAAAGCAGGCTGCCATGATTCGACTAAATCAGGCGTTCACTCACCTCCGTTTCTACATGGACTTATTAAAGGCAACAAATCTGTGAAAAGCATCCGTAACTGACAAGCTAGAAGACGTCTTCCATCAGTACAACACCTAGCCTCACCTACATTTCAGACTCGGCAGCAATTGGTACATAAGCTGGCAGTAGAGTCCTACTACACTCACCGTAATGATCTAATCTTGCACCTTCGGATCGACACATTTTGTAAGGATATCGAGGAATGAGGGACAGTATTTCTCACACAACGATTTGCAGCGTCAATCGCTTTGGCATTTTTTCTGACTGATGAACTTAGTTTTTTTACAGGCTCACATAGTATTTAAATTTTTGTTAACTATAAAAGAACGATGGATTTTTAGCAAACAATGTAAATTTAAAACATGTCTCATAATTTGTTCCAAGCAGTATTACGGTGTTATATACATGTTTATTTATTTTGTTTTTAATAATTATGATCTAACAATTCTTATTCAGTGAGTCTTTTTGCAAACTTTTACAATTTTTTTACACAGTTTTGATAATTGAATAATGTAAAAAAAGTGCACATTTTCATAATTAGAATTCGGGTTTTAATTTATTTTCCATTGAATGTATCTAATGCAAATAGATATAAACTTTATTTGGATTTATTCTTGAAATAATAAAATTTTGAAGTCTATAATTACTTTCACGGCTTCTGCTCCGATGAGCTTAGATCACTGGTGCCCCCTAAATACGAATTTGAACGCGATACTAGATTAGCAACTAGATCCCACCCTTTTACAGTGAAACCGATAAAATGCAGCCGTAACTTCTACTCCAACAGTTTCTTTCCTCGCACTTCCCGACTGTGGAATTCTCTTCCACACGATTGCTTCCCCGACGGCTACAATCTCCAGGAGTTTAAATGTAAGGTCAATAGACACCTCCTAACACACTAACCTGCTTCCATTCTATCAAACACTCTTCCCATCTTCCCAACCCTCATCCTCGCTATCCTTACTCATCTGTCACCTTCCTCCCAACATTCCCTATGTCTAACCACTCCTTCTCTTTACCTTCTCCTATGTAACCCCATGCGCAATAGTGGCAGTGGAATGCCTTGCTTGGGGCGAGATGATTAAAAAAAAAAAAGTTTGTAAGCAAAAACCTGCGGAAATTATGTATTTCTGTACATTTTTTCAGGCGATATTTAAAACTAAATGCTCAAAAACCGGTTAAAGCCATAAATCTATTTGAAGATGTCCATACTTATCATGCCAAACCTGAAATTTTACATTTATTACAATGTAGATTATCTAAAAGAAAATACTTGGAAACGTTGTTCTTGCGTACTTTGTACGCTAACAGATGTCCAGGATACATCGGAGGCATGTGGAAAGCATATGTTAGTGTGTGGAAGGTATATATATATATATATATATATATATATATATATATTATTTATTCATAAATTATAACATGGATATGTTACAATATCACTACAAAAGTAGCCATTTTGTTTCAACACTTTTGTGTCTTTTCAAGTGATGTGATGGTTCTTAAAAGAATGGTTTAAAAGTCTGAAAACGAGCGTTGCCCCTTTAATCAGGGAGGTATTATTGTATATGTAATGTGGGCCAATCATAGTGAAGCAACTTCTCATTTGGAAATTATGCGGGCAGGCTTAAGGTTAATTTTGGAGGGTATTGCTATTAATATTTGTATGAAGTCATATTATTATTATTAATTAATATTTATCTCTACTTTGTTCTTGTTGCTAAAATTATAATTCAATAATAGTATATACTTGTATGTAACCATTTAAACCATTCTTTTAAGAACCATCACATCACTTGAAAAGACACAAAAGTGTTGAAACAAAATGGCTACTTTTGTAGTGATATTGTAACATATCCATGTTATAATTTATGAATAAATAATATTATTAGCTCTACTTTTGTATTGAGCACTTTCTTAAAAATAGTGTTTCTTTTGACAAGGAATATTATTCCAACAATACCTTGTATATATATATATATATATATATATATATATATATATATATATATGAGACCTTCCAGATTCTTCTTCTTATCCTATGAGCCTTGAGGCTGTTAGCCGATCATGGCTCAACATAATTTCCTGTCTTTTTTAGCTCTTAGTATTTTTCTATCTCTCCTAAACCCTGTTCTGCCATCCATTTACGCAATCTTCCCCTGTCCCCCTTGCTTTCAATATGTCCCGTGAGTGTCAGATTTTCCAAGCCATCTTTCCTCGTGATATTCATTAAAAATTCCAACTGTCGCTTCCTGTTGTAAAAATATACATTTTGTTTCTATTTTCTTTAAAAAGATAGGGTCATTCAATAAATAAGGTGAATTTTTCTAATACAGATAGAAGCTTACTTTTTTTCAACGTAGTCTCCCAACAGTATCACATACTTTTCCCATCTGTGCACAAGCTTCCGTATTCACTCAGCGTGAAAATCTTTGGACTGATGTCTCAGCAATCGCTCACAGCACTTTTGACTTCATCGTCATTTCAAACTTCTTTAAACAATTTAGCCCATTTGTAGACATTTTTGGCTGAAACATGTGGCACCATACACAGTTGACAATCTCCTATGAATTTCAACTGGGTTGTACGCTTCAGTAACCACAAACTTAATAACTGACCTCTATTCAATACTGGAATATGCTTCTTGGTCGGCCATCTTAGTTCATCTCCAAAACTTAAAGTTTATTTTCAATCTGCAAAAAAAAAAAAAAAAATTAAATCCCTTTGAAAAAGAAATAAAAGGAAAGAAATTAAAAACAAAGTAAGCTTCTATATGTATTAGAAGTCATTATACTGAAAAATTCACCTTATTTATTGAATGACACTAGTAGAAGTCCTTACAGCAACAAATTCACCTTATTTATTTAATGACCCTCGTAGAAGTTTTTATTCCGAAAAATTCACCTTATTTATTGAATGACATTCGTAGAAGTCCTCATACCGAAAAATTAACTTGATTTATTGAAGGACCCACGTAGAAGTCCTTATACCGAAAAACTCACCTTATTTATGAATGACCCTCGTAGAAGTCCTTACACCAAAAAATTCTACTTATTTATTGAATGACATTCGTAGAAGTCCTCATACCGAAAAATTCACCTTATTTATTGAATGGCCCTCATAGAAGTCCTTCTACCAAAATATTCACCTTATTTATGAATAACCTTCGTATAAGTCCTTGTACCGAAAAATTCACCTTATTTATGAATGACCTTCATAGAAGTTCTTATACCGAAAATTCACCTTATTTATTGAATGACGCTCGTATATTGAGTTCATTGTACTCTCAGCATCATCTTTTATAATCGCACTTTAACTGTCTTCTTCAACTCTGAGATTTACTAGCATTCATTGAGGAGGGCTGACACTGCATTACAATTCAGTAATTGTAGCTTTGTTTCTAACGGGATATTCCAGTTTCTTAATACTTTGCTTAGTTTTTGGACGGTACTTTTCACGATCGTAATGTGTCTTTGGATTTATGTGTTGCGCTTTCTGTCTTCTGTAAAATACTTACTAAATATTTAAATTGTAGTGATTGCTTTTGGTAATTCCAATTTGTAATTTGCATGTTGGGCTAATTTCTTTTGCTGACTTCAATGTATTCTGCCTTCTTGCAGTTGATGTTAAGGTCTTTCACTTTCGTTTTCCCTCACACCTGTTTTAGCGGTATACTTGACCCCTCGCATGTCAAGACTAACCTAGGCAGGTGATAACGGGCAATCCTACTTTGGCTGCTCCGAGATCAAAACAAACACAAAGTGGGCGGACTGATTAAAGGTCAGGAAGGATTGGTCAAGCCACACCTGAGTCGTCTGTTATATCGTAGGAGTTTTGTAGTTTCATTTTAGTGTTTGCTATCAACACTGCGTCATCTGCATTGATTCGATTCTATTCGGAACGGACATTTTATTTAGTAAAGCTTTCAATCATTAGACTGGTAGGTACTAATTGCACTTTTTATAAATCAAGGATGTTGTTTGAATATGCATGCACACTGAACATGATGTTTATAGCAATAAGTTATGTGCATCTATCTATCTATCTATCTATCTATCTATCTATCTATCTCATTCTATTCAGATCTATCTATCTATCTATCTATCTATCTATCTCATTCTATTCAGATCTATCTATCTATCTATCTATCTATCTATCTATCTATCTATTTATCTATCTATCTCATTCTATTCAGATCTATCTATCTATCTATCTATCTATCTATCTCATTCTATTCAGATCTATCTATCTATCTATCTATCTATCTCATTCTATTCAGATCTATCTATCTATCTATCTATCTATCTCATTCTATTCAGATCTATCTATCTATCTATCTATCTCATTCTATTCAGATCTATCTATCTATCTATCTATCTATCTCATTCTATTCAGATCTATCTATCTATCTATCTATCTATCTATCTATCTATCTCATTCTATTCAGATCTATCTATCTATCTATCTATCTATCTATCTATCTATCTATCTATCTATCTATCTATCTATCTCATTCTATTCAGATCTATCTATCTATCTATCTATCTATCTATCTATCTCATTCTATTCTAGATCTATCTATCTATCTATCTATCTATCTATCTATCTATCTATCTCATTCTATTCATCTATCTATCTATCTATCTATCTATCTATCTATCTATCTATCTATCTCATTCTATTCAGATCTATCTATCTATCTATCTATCTATCTATCTATCTATCTATCTATCTATCTATCTCATTCTATTCAGATCTATCTATCTATCTATCTATCTATCTATCTATCTATCTATCTCATTCTATTCAGATCTATCTATCTATCTATCTATCTATCTATCTATCTATCTCATTCTATTCTAGATCTATCTATCTATCTATCTATCTATCTCATTCTATTCATCTATCTATCTATCTATCTATCTATCTATCTATCTATCTCATTCTATTCAGATCTATCTATCTATCTATCTATCTATCTATCTATCTATCTATCTCATTCTATTCAGATCTATCTATCTATCTATCTATCTATCTATCTATCTCATTCTATTCAGATCTATCTATCTATCTATCTATCTATCTATCTATCTATCTGTCCACGACTAATTCTACATAAGCCAGTCTGTTTATATCTATCTACCTAACTCAATGTTCATATCTATCTTTAACAGGTTGTTCGTATTAATCTATCTTATTAATCTATTCTATTTTCTATCTTAATATCTAACAAATAATATTTTGATTTGAGGTGGAAAACTTTATTTCGAATAATGAATTTTCTAGCAAACCAACGTCAAGGAGCTTAACGCTACAAATTGTAGCATGAGAAATACTCTCCCCTAATTCTAGACACCATTGTTCTGCCCAGTTTTATTTCCCAACTAACGCACAAAATGCAAGCCGTGGCTAATCATCACCCACGAATCGATTCCTTGCTTCATTACATTGCGCAGATTTGTCCCAAACGAGATAAATCTTCCTGGCTGTACACTCAGCTCGACCGATCCGAATCGGCTAGTAGCTTATTTACCATAAATTTGTTGCATTCGCCTCTGTAATCACAAACCTGATTTGAATCGAGACATGAAATTCCACCTCTGTTCAATAAAAGCCTAGCCACATGACACTCTCCTCGCCTTCGCAATGCGATACCTCGACCTTCGTCTAGTGACCATGTGCTTCGCGCCAAACAATTACATTTTACCGACAAAGATTACAGACTTTTCCACCAGGGCTATTTTTCTTGTAAATTTGGGTCCAAGTAAGGGCAGTAAGCGCTGTGTAGACGGTGAAGTTTTATGATTATAGAAGAAGCGGTGTAAAAAGTAGTGCTTTATTGAATTTAAGAAGAGACTCTAATCTCCTATTACAGTGATTCAGAATTGGGTTTCGGTTACGACAGACAGGTTTTGGAAGTAAAATGAGCGTAGATGGTTATTGCAACTCTTTGTCGTTTTAGTGTGTTTCCCTATGAAATTATTTTGTTTTGAATTATCCCAAAGTAATGGCAAAGGTATGTGCGTTGTGGTACAGTGGATATCGGCTCGGAACGAGAAACTGGGTAGCCGAGTTCGAATTCCAGTTGAATCTATTGTATTCATTTACGCGCAAATACCCTTGGGAAAGGTATTAATCCGTCTATTCCTTCCAGTTATGGGTTAAATAGCAGGACAGATTGGGTTCTATAGCCTTGGTCGGCAACCAGTCTACCGCAGAAAGCAATGGCAACCGACTGCGGGATAATCTTCTGCCCAGTCAGTCATGTCTCGAAAGAGACATGATCGCCCAAGCGTGTATCACGTATGGCACTTAACTGACTGACTGAATATAATAATTGAAATAATGATTAAGGCTTCTACTGGTCATAAGTGGGGGATCGGTTTTCTATTGTTATGAAGTAATAAACTGATCCCCCATAATTACTACTTAATAATATAATACATCTCTTTTTTTTTCTAGCCATGAGTCAAATAATGGGTTCTATAGCCTTGGTCGGCAACCAGTCTACCGCAGAAAACAATGGCAACCTACTGCGGGATAAACTTCTGCCCAGTCAGTCATGTCTCTTTCGAGACATGATCGCCCAAGCGTGTATCACGTATGGCACTTAACTGACTGAATGGCAAAGGTGAAGCTGTGGGCAAGATAGAAGAAGCAATAAGGCACGCCCAAAAGTATAAATAAAAAGACTGCTAGGAATTAAATACGGAGTGCCTGGAGGAGAGTAAGGATGATGATAAGGATGCTCGGGTTGAGTCACCGGTGCTGTGAGTGAGTGAGTGAAATTGGTGTGCTGAGTTCAATTTCTATTCGAATCTGATGCATTCACTTTCACACATTGGCCTTGAGGGAAGAAAGCGATTCGAACATTTCTCCCCTCCTCAGTGGCAATGGATTAATTATTTTTTTTAATCATTTCACCCCCAGCAAGGCGGAAACGCCACTGATGTGCAGGGGGCTACATAAATGTAAAAAGATTAATTAGAAAATAGTGAGGAGTACAAACTAGTTAGAAACGAACAATAGAAAGCTGAGAAAGCAGGTGCGATGACAGATACATAGGTGGAGAGAAAGGGAAGGTTATACAGGGGTGGGGAGAGAGCTAGAGTCCAGTGGTTAGTAGATGAGTATTGACTTTGCATTTAAATTTCTGGAGGTTGTAGCCGTCAGGAAAGCAAGAATACGGGAGCGAGTTCCACAGGCGGGAAGTGCGAGAGAAGAAGCTGCAGGAGTAGAATTGTGGTCTGCATTTGGCTAACCTGACTGTGAATGGGTGGGACCCAGTTGCCAGTCTGGTTGCACGAGTAAACACCTGTTGAGGAGGCATCAGTGACTTAAGTTCGTCTGAGCAGAAGCCATGAAAGTATTTATAGAACAGACAAAGGGAGGCCACATTTCGACGATGGGGAAGTGGCTGCAGTCGAGTCGCCAGATCAGTACCTATCACATTACAGACTCTCCTTTGGAGCCTGTCAAGAACACTGAGGAGAACGGCAGGGGCACCTGACCATAAATGGCAGCAGTAAGCAGTGTAAACAGAGATGATTAGACTTGGTTGGCAGTCATTCTAGGGGAAGTTGAAATAAATGTAAACGTCCATCCCGCACTGTCGTCTGGGGTTTCAGAATACGCCGACTGTACCCCAGCAGAGTGGTACCTCCCTCCAACGTGACGTTCCCAGTATAATGATAAACGATATCCGGTTCCTTGGTTTGACTATAAACTGCATCACGCAGCAAAGCCTCTAATTAAAATGTTTTGAGGAGGGAGCATGGAACCACCTTATAATTGCTGTTTTTTCCAGGTCCATCCTAACCCAAGGTGGTAGCACCTGTTAGGATCCCAGCTATGAACAAATATTTAACTCCCAAAATAAGGTCAAAATACCGTGAAAGTATAAAAATAGATTTTTATAGTAAAAATTCCAGCAATATTTTTGAAGAAGAAAATATTACCAGCAGTACATTTATAGAGAAAAATATTACCAAAATGCAACCGCAATTTCTACTCCAACAGCTTCTTTTCTCGCACTTCCAGCCCGTGGAATACCATCGCACATACTTGCTTACCCGACAGCTACAATCTCCAGGAGTTTAAATGTAAGGTTAATAGATACCTCCGAACACACTAACTCGCATCCATTCTCTCAAACACTCTTCCCATTTACCCAACCCTCAGCTTCGGTATCCTTACCCGTCTATCAAACTCCTTCTGACATTTCCTATATCTAACCACTCTTTCTCATCACTTTCGCCTATGTAACCTCCTGTGCAATAGTGGCAGTGGAATGCCTTGCTTGGGGTGAAATGTATTGAAGAAAAAAAAGTTAACAGCAATATATTTTTGAAGAAAAAATATGTATATACCAGTAATATATGTGATTCTCGACAAAATCCTCTTTACAAAAATACATCAATGAAACCTGATCTACAAACTGATTCCTTACAAAGAATACACACATATATATATATATATATATATATATATATATATATAGCGAGAGAGAGAGAAATTAAAACTGAGATAGATAGATAGATAGATAGATAGATAGATATGAGAAGACGGAGAGAGTTACATACATACATACATACGTACATACATACATACATACATACATACATACATATTTTTTAAATAATCATTTTACCCCAAGGAATGTATGATCGCCACTGGGGCGCAGGGGTTACAGTCAGAGAAAGAACAAGGTAGGTACAGAGGATGTCGAAGAAAGGATAAGAGAAGAATGGGAATCAAGGAGCTAGAAGATGACAATTGACGTTGCATTTAAACTTTTGGAGATTGTAGCTATCAGGGAAACAAGAAAACAGGAGAGACTTCCTCAAACGAAAAATGCGAGAAAAGAAACTCTTTGAGTAGATGAGGTGATTACCTTTAACTATTTCGACGCTAAAAGAGTGGGACATTGATGCCAATCTAGTAGCACTTACATGCTTGAAATCCGAAACCTACAAGCAAAAAACAAAACAACCAAAAAAAAAAAAATAAATTAAATATACGAATAGAAACTCGCGAGATAATAACGAAACGATCAGTGTGTAGTATCTGAGAACAGATACTACACACTGATCCTGACCTGCGAAAAACTCTTATATACGATCCATCGCTAAAGATGTAGGTATAATGATCAGTTCCCTGTACCGCTCAAATAATTACTTTATTTTTCATGCTTTTAGCTTTATAAGTGCCAGATCAGGCAGAAAATGAACTATATTTGCTGTATTTGGATGAGAGTTCAAAAGCTTCTCCGATACCTTGTTGAAGAAGAATTATTTTTCCCTCTGCAGCCTCTGTCTCACAGGTGGCATGTGGCGAGTCTTTTACTGCACTAACACGACTTCCGTGGAAACTCCTCGGAAGAACTACATTCCTTGGTTCCGCCAGTTATTTTTTTTTTTTTGTTTTTTTTTAATCATTTCACCCCGAGCAAGGCGGAAATGCCACTGATGTGCAGGGGTTACATAAACGTAACAAGATTAATTAGAAAAGAGTAATGAGTACAAACTAGTTAGAAACGAACAATAGAAAGCTGAGAAAGCAGGTGCGATGACAGATACATAGGTGGAGAGAAAGGGAAGGTTATACGGGGGTGGGGAGAGAGCAAGAGTCCAGTGGTTAGTAGATGAGTATTGACTTTGCATTTAAATTTCTGGAGGTTGTAGCCGTCAGGAAAGCAAGAATACGGGAGCGAATTCCACAGGCGGGAAGTGCGAGAGAAGAAGCTGCAGGAGTAGAATTGTGGTCTGCATTTGGCTAACTTGACTGTGAATGGGTGGGACCCAGTTGCCAGTTCTAACCATTACGGCTAGGACCTGACATGCCCCTTACATAGTAGCAAACCACCCACATCTCCTTCATATTCCGTCAGCAAGAAGTAAGCTCCACTCAAACAGCTTCTTCTCGCAAAACCACTTCTCTGTGGAACAGACACCCCGATCACTACAATCTTAACTTGTTCAAGTCTAGCGTTAACTGTTATCCTCCACTCTTTTCCATAGAAACTACCTCTCATCATAACCATCCACTTCGTGTTACCCCCGTGCCTTGCATAGGGTGAACTTAACTTTTAAAAGGAAGTTAAAAATGTATAAACCCACATGTACATTAAGTGGATGATGTTACGGTTGGAACCCGTTAAAAATTAGTTGAAGAAATCGATGGAAAATTTTTTTTCTTCGTCATTATTATATCTTGTTACATTTGTATTTTTAAGGAATTTATTATGAGTTTTTTTTAAATTTGCTTTTTGTAAATCTTTCTCAAAGTTCTCATGAATTTTTATGAAATTTCTGAATTTTCGTTTCTGAAAACCTTTCTTTCTTTCACACAATTATAACCGTGGAAAATGATTTATGGGGAGGGTTACTCATTTCGGAGAATGGCTGCCTGTTTCTTAGATGCCGTGCGTTGATCGTGTTTGAGGTTGGCAAGAGTGGTCAACATTCCGACACTCATAATCCAGATTATGAATAGCAACTTTGTACAGACACACGCCAGGATCAACGCGTCATACGGAGCAGCGATGAATTTTCACAATGAACAGGTGTTCTCCCAGGAAAGGCCCCATACCTTGAGCATCTATTGGGATTTAAGCTCACCCCAGACCTAAAGTAGAGCTAGTACATACGATCCATCACTAAAGACGCTGGGAAAATGGTCGGTTGTCAGTACCGCTCAAGTAAGTACCTGACACCTTCTGCTACCCTCTACGTATGCAAGAGCCAGATTAGGCCGAAAATGAAGTATTGTTGTCATAAATGGTCAGGAGTTTCCTAGTCTACATTTTCCAGTCTCGATAGAGTTTAAAATTGCCCACGCGACGTAATTTGTTATTTATTATTTTCTATCCGTTGTGGAGTAGTTTTCGCATTGAAGGTTATAATCGTGCTATGTCGGTTGCTAATCGACTTAACGCATCCAAAATGTTAAGAACTTGATAATCTTCCACTGTGAGCTGACTCCTTAGTATTCACCTAACTGCGGACTAATATTAACTGTCTAGTAGTTCCACTGAACTCCATTAGAACTCTAAAGAATTCTCTAGAACTTCTAAGAATTCCTATGAACTTCTCAAGAACTTCATTATTTATTGTACAAATGTACAAATGTGGCACGAGGCCGAATTAGGGGATGGGGAAGGCTGGTCATCATCTGTCTTAGTTTAACTTAGCTATTCACTTTCGTTGGCCCTGACACACTTACAATAAACCTTTTACCATAATACCACATTTTTACTTACCATTCTTACCATAATACCTCAGCTGCTCTATGTAGTCCTACTTAACTCCCATATGTACAATTTTCAGTGGAGGGCATGGGCAGAAAATAACAGCATTTAAAATCCCCAAATGATTATATACAATGATGTACAATATATACAAGAAACTAAATAAAATTGTATTAGTAATAAAAGCCCCTCACTACTCTAATATTGTGACAGCAAAATCACTTCCCCGGACGAAATATAATGCGTGGCTTTAGAAATATAATAATACCACTTATCCGATCAGCAATCACTCACACAATCACTCACACATTTAAACACCATAACAAAAACGAAAAGCATACTTGAAAAATAACGAAAGACGCCACGCATCCACCGGAGAACTAACATTGTTGAACACCTAAAGTGGGAAGGGGTGGGGGATTAAACTAAAGGAAAACAGGGGAAAAAAAGAAAAAGGGGGCCAATCAGCAATCATAACCTAGCTAAGTTAACTTTAAAACAAAATACAGAAAATCAAAAACTTCCTGTTCTAACCTAACCGGGAAGGGGTGAACATGTTCTGCCCAGCGCACCCAATGTCCTAATGCCTAACCAGCATCAAACAACCACTCCAGATCAGCACCTTTCACTCGACAGAAACGCGCAATACTCACCCACCTTTTGCCAAATTCAGATGGAGTGAGTCGTTTCCTTTCCGTCCTGATCTTGACTTTAAGCTGATGCTTAAAGAACAAGATCAGTTGGGAAGAGGTAAACTTCTCATCACCATAGAATTCCTTCTGTCGCGTCGTCCAAATCACGACTCGCATAACACCTAGTAAGCAAAAGAGCACATAGTGCTCAGCCCTAGATAACGGAGGTACGACATTGCTACAAACAGAACTAGCCTCAAGGGCAAAGAACTTTCCACGCAGCATACGAACCATAGCTGCTATACTGCTATTTCCATTGAAAGAAAAGGACAACAGGACATTTATACTCAGAATCAGAAAAAGGCGGTTGATATTTCGTGGACATATAACGTGAAAGGTGGACTTGAAAAATTAAATTCTCGCGGGGCGTATCGAGGGAAATAGAAATCGACAAAAGTAGCGAAGAGAGTTCCACAAGCGAGCAGTGCGAAAAAAGGAAGTGTCAGCATAGAACTTACGGCTACATCTAGCGCAACTGATCTCGATGACAGTCTAGTATTGCGTTTAAATTAAAAAAGTTTAGGTACCAAAGCAAAGACGTTTGTATATGTATTCAATGTATTCTTCATCTTTTATGTGCAACTAGCAGTATAGCCCGGCGTTGCTCGGGTGTAATGAAAGCTTTAAAACTAATCCATGGTTCTGAAGCTTCAACTCTTTGGACGTTGGCACGAAAGACTAAAAAGCAATAGTTGTTTCCAGTTAAAGCGAAACCGTAGACTGAAAGAAAAATGAATAGATGTAAGTCAAATTTTCATTTCCTGGTATCGATATCAAATAAGTCTTTTTCGTCGTAAACTGAATTTTGAAGGCTAAATAAGTTCTCTGAGTAAATGATATCAAGGCAGAGACTATGAACTACAATTATACCTTCTTAGAGTCAAACCCGAAGCAAAAACTAAAATAAAAGGGCTGAAAAAAATACAGATATACAGGCAGATAAACAGACACACACACAAACATCTTACCTTTTATATATATATATATATTATCGATTTTCTGCACTATTGTAAGAACTGCAACCTTGAAACTTCTGAATATCGTTTCTTATGTCTTTGTCTATGAGTGTATCAAATTTGATTAAAATCGGACAACTCCTTCTATAACCCGATTTTTTCGATTATCAATTTTCGATATTTATCGGGGGTACCGCGACACAAAACCTAGCTAAGAACACTCGCAGATGTTTATAGTACAACTGTGTAAATTTTCAAGAAAATCAGTTCAGCCGTTTCGGCATCTATAGGTAACGGATACACACACACACACATACACACATACACACACACAGAGACACACAGAGACACAGACAAAGTTCCATTTATAAATAAGTTTAAATAACTCTTTATGATGCAGGCGATCATGACCCTCCATATCTTTCTAGCCCTTGTAGATCTTGATAATTTAAGTCATTTTGACATTTCTCTCAAACCTTGTTCTATCATCCATTTACTCAAGCTAATCAAGTAGGTTACTCGCTGATTTCCTCTGTTCCTCTTTCCCTTAATCTGATCGATGAGTATCAGATTTTCCAAGCCGTCCTTCCTCATTACTTTCGCCAGAAATATCAACTGCCTCTTCCTGATGTTAATCATCGGTCATTCAGTTAAGTACTATGCATGATACATGCTTGGGCTGGACGATCATGTCTTTTTTATCCATGACTGACTAAGCATAAGATTTTCCAGCAGTAGGTTGCCTGTTCTTTTTGCGGTTGACTGGTTGCCAACCAAGGCTATAGAACCCAATGTTTTGCTATTTAATCCATAGCTGGATGGAGGAGAGAAGGATTAATATCTTTCCGAAGGGTATTTGTGCGTAAGTGAATGCAATGAATTTAACTGGAATTCGATCTCGGCTCACTGATTTCTCGTTATGCACAACAACGCATATCCATGATGTTCCTTTTTTTTGTTTCTATTTTCTCAAAGACCTCAACGATACTCGCATGTTCAGTCCATGGTATCCTCAGCATCATTATGTCGAAGAAGTTTCTGTTGGTTCAATTATCTTCTTCATCTCTGAGGAAATTGTCCAGCATTCGCCGCTATACAAGAGGACAGATATCAACGTAACAGTTCAGTATATATTACTGACGGCTAATTCTGTAAAGAAAACGGAATTAGTGA
Source organism: Ascarosepion bandense (assembly GCA_037127315.1). NCBI lineage: Eukaryota > Metazoa > Mollusca > Cephalopoda > Sepiida > Sepiidae > Ascarosepion > Ascarosepion bandense. The sequence continues at coordinate 431,162 of JBBBDQ010001947.1, forward strand.
TACATGTTTTTTTTTGCTTTTTTTTTTTGTTTTTTTGACAGATATTCCTTCAATTTACAATGAAAAGCCTCGCAAGAGCTGACATTGACAAAATAAAACTAATTTTCAAAATCGCTCCATGGAAACATCATTAAAAACAGTCCTTTATCATTGATTAATTATTTGATTAGAGCAATAAAATTGCTTGTTTCCTTCGAATTCTCTTTTTCACTTCTTTTTCTCACCACTCTCATTTCCTTCCCATTTTCATTTCAACGATTTTTAATTTAATTATTACTTTATTTATTTATTTCTAGAATGTTAATATTTTCCTCTATTTTTATCAGAGAATATTTTCCTCCATTTTTATAAGAGAAAAGTTTAGCTTTCTTGTTTTAAATTTTCTTTTTTGCTAGATTGTTAATATTTCTTTCATTTTTATAAGAGAACAGATTATCATTGTTTTTTCATTTTTCTTTCTTTCTAGAATGTTAATATTTTCCTCTATTTTATCAGAGAATAGTTTATCTTTCTTTTTTCATTTTCATTTCCTTCTAGAATGTTAATATTTTCCTCCATTTTAATAAGAGAAAAGTTTAGCTTTCTTATTTTCATTTTTCTTTTTTTCTAAATTGCTAATATTTCTTTCATTTTTATAAGAGAATAGATTATCATTGTTTTTACATTTTTATTTCTTTCTGGAATGTTAATATTTTCCTCCATTTTTATAAGAGAAAAGTTTAGCTTTCTTATTTTCATTTTTCTTTTTTCTAAATTGCTAATATTTCTTTCATTTTTATAAGAGAATAGATTATCATTGTTTTTTCATTTTTTTCTTTCTAGAATGTTAATATTTTCATTCATTTTTATAAAAGAATAGTTTTTTTAAAAATTTTTCTTCCTGTCTAGGATGTTAATATTTTCCTTCATTTTTATAAGTGAATAGATGATTCTATTTGTTCAGTTTTCTTTCTTTCTAGAAATTTAATATTTTCCTCCATTTTCTCAGAGAATGGTTTATCCTTCTGTTATGCATTGCATATCAATGTGAGTAACAGTAGTCATAGCACAGCTCTGTATGTCCTCTGTGGCGACAGGTAATATTTCTGTCCTATTTCTGCAAGTACTCTCTCTATATATACTGGTCTCTCCATTTGTATATGATACCACTGAATCGGAGAGGTCGCACACCCTTGATTTTTCTCTTATTACTTCTTACTATTTTTGTTTCGTACTGTCCTTCCTATTGTCTCTCATGTTTTCATTTTAATGGCGATATCGGTCTCTATTTCATTTCCTTCTCCTCTGTCTATCAGCTCATACTCCCCTTCTTCCAATGTTTGCTCTGTTTCATTTTTATAACTTTCTGCTTCTTCTTCTTGATCTTCCATTTCCACATCCTCCAGATCGTCTCTGCTTCTGAATTGATCTGTATGTGCCAGTATATGTTGCCCTTGTTCCTGCTCTGCCATCTTCACAGTGTATTCTGTCCGTTCTTTTCCAATATAGCCGTGTTATGACCTTTTTGCACCAGGAAATTTGCTTCTTCTGGGTTCGTCTCTTTATTCTTTCTATACCACACCTTTTCTCTCGTTGCAAAGGATATAGTTATGGTGGCTCTGATTTATCTCCCCATTAATGCCGGCGGGCTCAGTTTCTTTCCTGCATATGGAATAGATCTGTAACTGAAAAGCATTTTTAGTAAAAACGCTTCTATGTTTTCCGTAAGTGATGAGAATTATTTTAATTTCATTTTCATGGTTTGTACCATTCTTTCCACAATTCCATTAAATTGTGGGTGATATGGTGGTGTTTTGTATGGGATGCATCCACTTTGTTTTAACAACGCACATAAATTCTCGTTGTAAAATTCGGGTGCATTGTCGGTGGCTAGTGTCTGGGGTACTCCATTCCTTGAGAATATGGTTCTTGGTATTTCTGTAATATAATAATCTGGCCCCACCCGAAGAAGGAAGTGAGGAAGCGGGGGCGTTTTCCGGCCGTTGAAAGGAACGGATGTTTGTTTGACCTTATTTCCGGCAGTAGCGGAAATGCCTACGCAGGCAAACAGACAGGTGACTCTGAGAATCGCGTGGGCGTCGCGGATCGAGGCAAAACCCGGAAGAAACAAGTTCCGGTTTTGGAAGATATAAAAAGACCTCGAAAACAAGGATTCGCCAGAAGTCGAAGAAGTCACAGGCAGTCAGTCTCGACAGAGAGTCAGAGTCAGTCAGTCAGTCTCGACAGACGAGTCTAGGCAGAGGGACGTAGAGGAGAACAGATACGACGACACCCCCCGTCACCCTGTCAACCTTAGAGGCGCGCTCCCTCAACTCTCTGTTCACTAGGCCACACGGTCCATCGTTCATTAATAAAAATATCACTGATATATTTTTATATATAGACGTGTTTGTTATTTATGGATATATAACATTTCTTTTATTGTGGTGGCTTTTCTGTCTTTTACTCTGACGACTTCAGGTCATTCTGAATATGAGTTCACTAATATTAAGAATAATATCTTACCTCTGATATGTGCGTGATCCATATAGACCCAAATCCATGGATCTACTTTCTGTAACTCACGGGTGAATTTTTGCTTGCTTTGAAGTTCTTTATTTCCGCACATTTTGGTCATCTCTTAACGTATTCCGCTACATTTTTTGAATATCCTGGTCACCACGCTTGCAACTTTAGTCTTCTTTACGTTGCTTTTATACCACATTGTTTGTCATCATGTACTCCTTTTAGTATGTCCCTTCTCAGTATTTGTGGAGATACTATTACATTGGCATTGCATATAATGCCATTTTGTATGATTAGTTTGTGCTTTGTCTTCTAAAAGGGTCGCTCTGCCATCGAACAATTACTTCATATATTACCTTTTATCCTCTCTATCATTCTGCTTAATACTGGGTCTTGCTTTGTTTCTATTTTGAGTCTTTTAGAAGAAGAACGTCTGTTTCCACCAAGTGTATTATTCTATATTCAGATTTTTCTTGTCATTCTTCTGCTTCATTCTTGAACTGCAATTTTGATAAAGCGTCTAGAATAGAGTTCCCTTTTACGTACACTACGTTAAAGTCGATATAAAAAAAGGGTTTACTACTACTTCTCCCACATAATTTCTCTTCTCACCCACCCCTAATCTAAATGGGCCTGTTTGATTGGCTAAGACGATTTTCCTTGACCAATCAGTGGACACCCAATTTTGGCGGGCTCAATGCAAAAATCCTTCTATCTTCCTCTTTTTTCAAATGTTGTAGCAAGGAACAACAGGTAGGAAATTTCCTCTCCTTATTTGAGTCTACTTTGAACATTCTAAGAGTCGTCTAATTTATTTGGACGTTAAAGAACATTTCATAGTTGAACTTCTAAAACCGCAAACACAACTAGTTTTGCAAAGACTTTTCTTCTTTGTTATTGCCATAATAATTAATACTTGTTTCTTTATCTCTGTCTTGTGTCTTTTGTATTCCTTTTTTTTTTCAGCAATTCCAACTAAATTCACCTTATCGAATGCCATGATTTTTATTGCCCATCTTAAAATCCATGACTTTTGGTGATTCTTTTCTCGGGTTAAATATGAATTCTGATGATATGTGGTCCGATTTTAATAAGAATTTTTTCTTATCAAAAAGCTTCCTGCTCTCTCCATGCTCTATAGCCGGCACTTCTTTTTCAATATTCGAATAGTTAGTTTCTGCTGACGTTAAACTTCTTGATCTAAACTTATTTATAAATGGAACTTTATCTGTGTGTGTGTGTGTGTGTGTGTGTCTGTGTGTGTGTATCCGTTAGCTATAGACTTCGAAACGGCTGAACCGATTTTCTTGAAATTTTACACAGTTGTACTATAAGCGTCTGCGAGTGTTCTTAGCTAGGTTTCGTGACGAGGTACCCCCGATAAATATCGAAAATCGATAATCGAAAAAAATCTGTTTATTGAAGGAGTGGTCCGATTGTGATCAAATTTGATACACTCATAGACAAAGACATAACAAACGATATTCAGAAGTTTCAAGGTTACAGTTCTTACAATAGTGCAGAAAATCGATTATATATATATATATATATATATATATATATATATATATATATATATATATATGTGTGTGTGTATAAATCGATACCAGGAAATCCAAATTTGACTTACAAATTTACATTTTTCTTTCAGTCTACGGTTTCGCTTTAACTGGAAACATTTTAGTCTTTTGTGCCAACGTCCAAAGAGTGAGCTCCAGAACTATGGATTAGATTTAAAGCTTTCATTAGACCCGAGCAACGCCGGGCTATACTGCTAGTATGTACATAATTGTGTGTTCTTCTTGTGATACAACAGCAGCAATTCTCTTCTCACTTGCTTCCGTGGTTAACGTTATTTCATTTGGGGGATCAAAAACGTTTATAATTGGTTTGCTTCTCAAAATATTCTTTAGTGTTTCAAAAGCGATGGTTTGCTTCTGTGTCCACTCAAATTCATTGTTTTTTTTGTTTTTTTTTATTTAGCATAATTTTGCAAATGGTTCTATTATGTCACTGTATCTTGATATATATTCACTATAAAAAATTTATCAGCCCTCTCGAAAGATTCTAATTGCTTTTTTATTTGTCAGAGCAAATATTTCTTTTATTTTTTTGTTAGTCTATCATCAGGTGATACGCCTTCTTTTGATATTTGATATTCTAAATATGATATCTTCTTACTGTCGAAATTACATTTAACTTTGTTTATGGTCAAGCCTACCTTTTTTAATCTCACCAAAATTTGCTCTGTGTTATATTTTAACTCTTCATTAGTTCCCAACCCTACACCTATATCGTCCTGGAATATTATCATATTTTTATTTTTCCCAATAAGACTCTTTCAGTTGCTCTTTGAAAAATATGGCTGGAAGTTTTTATCCCAAACAGTAGACGTGTCTATTTTAAAAAGCCTATAGGAATGTTTATAGTGGTTTTTTCCTTGAATTTTTCGTCAATCATTTTTTTTATAATCATATCGCCCCAAGCAAGGTATTTTACTGCCACTGTTTTGCAGGGGGTTACATAGGCGGAAAGTTATGAGAAAGAGTGACAGGTTATATGGAGTGTCAGGAAGTGGGTAAGAAGGATGAGAATACTGAAGAGAGTGGAGTGGACGGAGAAAAGAGAATGAGAGAGAAGATGCAGTTTAGTAAGATGGGAGATGACTATTGACATTACATTTAAATTCTTGGAGATTGTAGGTGTCGGGGAAGCAAGTAAATGAAAGGGAATTCCACAGGCGGGAAGTGCGAGAAAAGAAGCAGTAAAATTTACAATTTATTGGTTTCACAGTAAAAGGGTGGGATCTAGTTGCTAACCTTGTAGCTCGAGTAAATTTATATATAGGGGGCACCAGTGAAATAAGTTCATCGAAGAAGAAACCGTGAAATTATTTGTAGAAAATCTGTATTTGATTGTATACGGATTTGAGATCAGCTTTAGCAAAGTACTCCATTTTTGCTAACTCGTGGCTTGCAGTTTTGAAATTTGGCAATGGAAACTGGTCTGAACGTATCTGGTGATTCACTTCTATCTTATAATCACCACATATCGTTAAATCTTCATCAGCTTTCTTTATCGCTACTGTCGGTGACGCCCAATTACTACTAACTTTCTAGTATGCCATGTATCATTTTGTTTAATTTTATTACTCCCAAAAGTAGGATATGAACTGGAACTTTCCTTGACTCTATATACTTTGGGTGATAGTTCTTCTTTAGTCATATGCTTGCTTTATAGCCTTTCAACAATCCTACTGCATTTCCTTCTGATTCCATGGAACTGATTAGTATCGCTGTGTCTACTTTTAATGCATCAATCCCTAATAATCCGTGATCTTTTATGCTAGCTACCTCGGAACGAGAAATCGGGGTGCCGAGTTCGAATTCCAGTTGAATTCCTTGGATTCACTTAGGCGCAAATACCCTTGGGAAAGGTATTAATCCGTCTCTTCCTTCCAGTGATGGGTTAAATAACAAGACAGATTGGGTTCTATAGCCTTGGCTGGCAACCAGTCTACCGCAGAAAGCAATGGCAATCTACTACGGGATAAACTTCTGCCCAGTCAGTCATGTCTCTTTCAAGACATGATCGCCCAAGCGTGTTTCACGTATGGCACTTAACTGACTGTCTGACAACTGTAATGGAAATTATTTCAAAACGCTTGTCGGTTTCAAAAAATTGCCTTGAAATTTGCCCATTGCTTTTATGGTCGGTTCATCAAATTACTTTCGTTGTACGGTCAGTCAATGACCGTAGTTTTTCTTCCTTTCTTTCTTTTTTCTTTCTAGCTAGAATATTAATATTTGTCACCATTTTTGTAACAGAATTGATTAACTTTCTTTCATTTTTTCCTAGAATCGGAAGATTTTCCTTTATTTTTATCAGAGATTTTTTTACCTTTTTTTTCATTTTCTTTCTTTCTAGAATGTGAAAAATTTCATCTATTTTTATAGAAGAACAAATAATCTTACTTTTTCATTTTTCTTTCTTTCTAGAATGTGAAAAATTTCATCTATTTTTATAGAAGAACAAATAATCTTACTTTTTCATTTTTCTTTCTTTCTAGAATGTGAAAAATTTCATCTATTTTTATAGAAGAACAAATAATCTTACTTTTTCATTTTTCTTTCTTTCTAGAATGTGAAAAATTTCATCTATTTTTATAGAAGAACAAATAATCTTACTTTTTCATTTTTCTTTCTTTCTAGAATGTGAAAAATTTCATCTATTTTTATAGAAGAACAAATAATCTTACTTTTTCATTTTTCTTTCTTTCTAGAATGTGAAAAATTTCATCTATTTTTATAGAAGAACAAATAATCTTACTGTTTCATTTTTCTTTCTTTTTAAAACATTAATAAGTTATTTTATTTTTATAGAAGAATAGTTTATCTTTCTTTTTTCATTTTTCGTTATTTCTTGAATGTTAATATTTTCCTCTTTTTTTAGAACATAGTTTATCTTTCTTTTTCATTTATCTTTCTTTCTAGAAAATTAATACTTTCTTCCATTTCTAAAAGACACCCGTTTTTACTTTCATTGTTCTTTCTGTTAAATGTTAATATTTTTCTCTATTTTTATAAGTGAATAGTTTCTTTCTTTTTTTCTGTCTTTCTTTTATGTTAACATTTTCCTCCATTTTTATAAGAGAATATCTTATCCGTTTTCCTTTCATTTTTCTTTTTTCTAGAATTGTTAATATTTTCTTCCAAATTTTTTGAAAGTATAAATTATTATTCTTTTTTTTTATTTATCTTTCTTTCTAGAATAATAATATTTTCATTTATATGAGAGAATAGTTTATCTTTCGTTTTGCATTTGTCCTTTGTTCTAGAAAGTAATATTTTCTCCCATTTTTATAACAGAATAATTTTTCTTTCTTTATTCGTTTTTCATTTTTCTTTCTTCCTAGAAATGAACGAATCATTTCTATCAGAAAATAGTGTATCCTTCTGTTTTCATTTTTCTTCTTTCTAGAATGTTAATATATACTTTCATATTTATCATTGAATAGTTTATCTCTCTTTCTTCATTCCTTTTCTTTCTAGAATATTAATATTTTTTTCGTTTTCTCTTTCTTTTTATTTTTTATTTTTAAAATGTTAATATTTTCCTCCATTTTATGAGTGAATAGTTTATCTTTCTTTTTTCATTTTTCTTTCTTTCTAGAATATTAATTCTTTCTATTTTTTCAGAGAGAAGCTTATCTTTTTCTTTGTTTATTCTTTCTAGAATATTAATATTTTCTTTCATTTTCTCTTTCTTTTTCTTTTTTCTTTTTAAAATGTTAATATTTTCCTCCATTTTATGAGTGAATAGTTTATCTTTCTTTTTTCATTTTTCTTTCTTTTTAGAATGTTAATTCTTTCTATTTTTTCAGAGAGAAGCTTATCTTTTTCTTTATTTCTTCTTTCTACAGCGTTATTTTTTCCTCCATTTTTATGAAAGTAAGGCTTATCATATTTTCTTTAATTTTTCTTTCATTCCAGAATGTTGTTATTCCTTCATTTCAGTAAGAAAATAATTCATTTTCCTTTTTTATTTTATTTCTCTTTAGAATGTTAATATTTTCCAAAATGCTTATAAGAGATTATTTTATCTTACTTTATTTCTGTCTTTCTGTAGAATCTTAATATTTTCCTTCATTTTTGTAAGAAAATACTTTATCTTTCTTTTTTCATTTTTTTCTAGATTGGTAATATTTTTTCTTTTTTTATAAGAGAATAGTTTATTTTTATTCTTTCATTTTTCATTTTAGAATTGTAATATTTTCCTCCATTTTTATCAGAATATTTTATCTTTCTTTCATTTTTCATTGTAGAATTGTAATAGTTTTATTTTTTATAAGCAAATAGTTTATCTTTCTTTTTTCATTTTTCTTTTTTCTAGAATGTTAATATTTTTTTTATAATAGAATAGTTTATCTGTTTATACTCTCATTTTTCATTCTAGAATAGTAGTATTTTCCTTTATTTTTATCAGCGAATATTTTATTTTTTTCATTTTTTATGAATATTTTATTTTTTTATTTTTTAGACTGGTAAAATTTTCTTTTTCTTATGAGAGAATAGTTTATTTTTCTTTCTTTCATTTCTCCTTTTCTGGGGTGCTTATATTTTTCTATCTTTATAAGACAATAATTTATCTATTTTTCATTTTTATTTTTCTAGAATTTTAATATTTCATTCCATTTTTATATAAGAAAATTTATCTTCTTTTCTGTTATTTTCCTTTCTAGTATGTTAATATTTTCCTCCATTTTTATTAGAGAATTTATCTTTGTTTCATTTTTTCTTTCTAGAATATTAATATTTTCCTCTATTCTTATAGGAGAGTAGTTTATCTTTCTTTTTTCATTTTTTTTTTTTGTAGAATGTTAAAATTTTTTTAAATTTTTATAAGAGAATAGATTATCTTTCTTAAGTTTTTCTTTCTTTCAAAATGTTAATATTTTTCTCTATTTTATTCTCTAAGAGAATAATTTATTGTAATTTCTTTCATTTTTCTTTTATTCTAAAATATTTATTTTTTCCTTAATTTCTATAAGAGAATATTTTATCTTTTTTTTTTGTTTTTGTTTCTTTTAATGTTATTATTATTTTCCATTTTTTCAAAGAATAGTTTGTAGAATGTTAATATTTTCCTCAATTTTTATAAGAGTATACTTAATAAGAGTATACTTTATCCTCCGTTTTAGTCAATGATTAGTTTAAGCTTCTTTTTATCTTTGTTTCTTTTCTTTAAAGTTTAATTTTCCTTTATATTCATCTGAGACAAGTTTATCATTCTTTCTTTCTTTCTTTCTTTCCGCTTGCCGTTAAATGCATATCATACAATTCCTAATAAATGTTATGACTTTCTTTCTTTCTTTCTTTCTTTCTTTCTTTCTTCTCTCCGCTTGCCGTTAAATGCATATCATACAATTCCTAATAAATGTTATGACTTTCTTTCTTTCTTTCTTTCTTTCTTTCTTTCTTTCTTTCTTCTCTCCGCTTGCCGTTAAATGCATATCATACAATTCCTAATAAATGTTATGACTTTCTTTCTTTCTTTCTTTCTAGAATATTAATGTTTCCCCCATTTTCATCATAGTATAGTTTAATATCCTGTCTATCTTTGTTTGTTTTTCATTCTTTTTTACTAAAATATTAATATTTTCCTACTTTTCATCTGAGACTAGTATATCTTCCATTCTTTCATTGTTTCTTTCTAGATTGTTAGCATTTCCTCCATTTTCACCAGTGAATATTTTCTTTCTTTCTTTCTTTCTTTCTTTCTTTCTTTCTAGGATATTAATATTTTCTTCGTTTCCATCAGGGACTAGCTTATCTTTCTTTCTTTCTGTGTAGAATATTAATATGTTCCTCTATTTTCTTAGATATTGGTTTATTTTTCTATCTCTCTTTCTAGAATGTCAATATTTCCTCCTATTTTCCTTAGAATTGTTTTTGTTTCTTTCCGTCTTTTTTTTCTGTTTTTCTTTCTATCTTTCTTTTTGACTTTCTATAATATAAATATTTTACTCCATCATCATCAGACTATTTTATATTTCTTTTTTCTTTTTTTGCATTTTTACTTTGTTTCTTTTCATGTTAATATTTTGTTTCATTTTTTTTTTGGTTACATTTCGTATATTCGATTGTCAATCTATTGATCCACTGTCCTCTCAAAGAAGCTTATCTTACTTTCTTTTTAAAATATTAATATTTTTCTCCATTTTTATCAGCGACTAGTTTATCTTTTTCAATTTCTGTATTTTTTCTTTCTTAGTAGAATTTTAATATTGTCCTTCATTTTCAACAGAGACTAGTTTATCTTCTATTTTTCTTTCTTTTTTCTCTCTTTCTTTCTTTATTTGTTTTTCTCTAGAATATTGCTATTTTCCTCAAACTTCACCAGAGACTAGTTTATCTTTCTTTCTTTCTTTCTTTCTTTCTTTCTTTCTTTCTAGTATTTTAAATCTTTTGTTCATTTTCAACAGATTCTTGTCTTTCTTTTTCTGTCTTTTTTCTTTCTTTCTTTCTTTCTTTCTTTCTTTCTTTCTAGTATTTTAAATCTTTTGTTTATTTTCAACAGATTCTTGTCTTTCTTTTTCTGTCTTTTTTCTTTCTTTCTTTCTTTCTTTCTTTCTTTCTAGTATTTTAAATCTTTTCTTCATTTTCAACAGATTCTTGTCTTTCTTTTCTGTCTTTTTTCTCTCTGGCTTTCTTTCTTTTTTTCATTCATTCTTTTTCTTTCTTTCTTTCTTTCTTTCTTTCTCGTATTTTAAATCTCTTGTTCATTTTCAACAGATTCTTGTCTTTCTTTTTCTGTCTTTTTTCTCTCTGGCTTTCTTTTTTCATTCATTCATTCTTTCTTTCTTTCTTTCTTTCTTTCTTTCCAGAACGTTCACCCTTTCTTCAATTTTTCCTCAAACTCCTGATATTTGTTATTAAACTCTATCTCCATTTATTTTTTACTCCTTTCCCTTACTCACTCACTTTACTCATCTTGGCGGAGTCCAGCAAATATCATCAACCTTTACTGTTACAGAATCCATGAAACCACTTCCTTCTGTCACTTTTATAGCTCCCCAATTTGGCTCGTATTAATAATGAAATTTTGCCACTTAAACGAGCACGACATCATTATTTTCATTGAATCTGTTTTATTTAAAACGACAGTTTCCTGCACTCGATTCACGCTCGGGAGAACGTGTTGCGAAGCGCATTCCGGGCATTAAAGCCTTTAGCCGACCAGATTTTTATAGGCATTCTTAAGAAAAGTAGGAGATTCCTTTTGATTTGATAGAAATAAAGCGGCGCTGAATCGGAGAAAGCCATCATTGCGGATTAGTTTGTTCGGCAACATTGGTTTTCTCCGATTGCACATCTCAAATGAAAGAAAATGTCTTGAACAAATACGAAAAACGGTCCATTCACTTCTTTTCATTAAAATACGAATCAGAAAAGAAACAAAAATAAAGATGCTAATTTCCCTCAACAAAAATAAAGAATTTTTATTTTCATTTGACAAGAAAGATTAATATTTTAGTGGCTTCATAGAAATTAAGATGTAAAATAAATAGAACCATTGTATTTTTTTATCAATAAATCCATTTATATGGAGAGATTTCTGTTTCTGCAATGTTATAAGATTAAGAACGCTTGTGAATTAACAATTAGTTGCAATAAGATGTTAACAACGCGTATAATACAAGACGTTCATTACGTATTATTAAACGGCATACTGAAAATAGTGTCATTTAAGCGAATGAAAAGGGAAACATTCTTTCATTTTGTATAAATAAAAGAATTAATTTTAGTGAACCAAGAAATCTAAACTTATTTATAAATGGAACTTTGTCTGTGTGTGTGGGTGTCCGTTACCTATAGACTCCGAAACGGCTGAACCGATTTTCTTGAAAATTTACACAATTGTACTATAAGCGTCTGCGAGTGTTCTTAGCTAGGGTTTGTGTCGAGGTACCACCGATAAATATCGAAAATCGATAATCGAAAAAATCGGTTATAGAAGTAGTCCGATTTTAATCAAATTTGATACACTCAAAGACAAAGACATAAGAAACGATATTCAGAAGTTTCAAGGTTGCAGTTCTTACTATACTGCAGAAAATCGATAATATATATATATATATATATCTGAAGATGGCTCATGTGAGCCGAAAGCTTAGAAGAAAACCAATAAATAATTATCCAAATGTTGGAGAATTTTTGTCTTTATTTTCAACTGAAATTAAAACAAAAATACGACGTTTAGAACGGCTCATGATTAAACATAATAGACATTCATTGTCTCTTATATTTAATAGCATATGTCTAGAAAATTACTTGCTGCCTCGATATACTATATATATATATATATATATATATATATATATATATATATATAAGGCAAGATGTTTGTGTGTGTGTGTCTGTTTATCTGTCTGTATGTCCTTTATACAAATCCACAATTTTTATCCGATTCTCACCAAACTTCACACAAATATTCGTTAGGCTGAGTCTGAGCTCCAGGACCATGGATTAGTTTTAAAGCTTTCATTACATCCGAGCAACGCCGGGCTATACTGCTAGTAAATAATAAGTAAATATCCGCTTTGAATATTGATAGAGAAAAAAAAACGACCTTTTTTTTTATAATCTTGGTTAAATGAGCAAATGTCCTTGTTTATTCAGTATTCTGATATGGACCATAAACAAAGTGCAATATTATCTAGACTAGTAGTGGTTAAACGGCGGCTCACGAAGCACATGCGATATCTTTGACGTTTAATATGAGACTCGTGGAAATATGATGGCTGAGCTCTTTTTTAATTACATATAATATAAAAGATAAATAAGAATCTTTTCAAGCTTTATAATTACTGGGTTGACCAGAAAGTCTTGTCTTGCTTAGGAAATGGAAAGAAAACAACAAATGTTGATCTAAATTTCCAAGGAGTACTGATTGGTCTACACGGTTACGTCATCAACGCTAAGCTGTATTGTCAGCAGCTAGACCGTGTGTTCGACAAAATAAAGGAGGAGTATTCTGCTTTGGTCAATCGAGATCGGGCATTGTTTCAGTAAGACAATGCAATGCTACTCACTGCTAGTTGACTAAGAAATTTAAACACTTGGACGGTGTTGAGATACTTCCACATCCGCCATTCAGTCCCGATGCTACTAAATTTTTGCGTTTCGAAGCTGCTACGTGCGCTTCTCATCGGGTGATAAGTTGAAAATCTTTTTCAAAAGATTTTCAACTTATCACCCGATGAGAAGCGCACGTAGCAGCTTCGAAACGCAAAACATTTTATATAGTGATACTATGAATTCATGAACCATTGTAACAACCATTACAATCTAATGCTCTACGTTGTATCGAGCACTCTTTATGCATGAACAGTAGATAAAAAACCTACGTGTTCTACAACTTTGTTACTATATATATATATATATATATATATATATATGCACACTAGTATATACACCCACATACATACATTAATATAGACACACACACACACACACACACATATATATATATCTATATATCTATATATATATATAAACAAGTAGAAACATACATACAAATAAACATTTATACACACAAGTTAACATAGCTAAGAATAACGAATTCAGAGTCCACGTGAAATTAACGCCTACGGAATCAAAACTATTCAATTATCAACTATTAAATACCCAGCAAATAAGTGTAAATTATAACTGAAGTCGGTGATAATAGTTCATAGTCATTCATAATATTACTACAGATATTGCAAGGTAAATGGTGAACTATGCTTAAAATTAACAGTGAGTTCATTCCTTTGGTTTAACATGTTATCCTGTCTTGAAACCTCATGATTTCTAATTCCTCATTAAGACAATGATAACATTGTGCATATAGGGAATTCCAAGTTCAGGCCCTTTCAAATTGATTCCTATTTAACAGTAGGAGTTTTCTTTTTCTTTTAAACTCCAAAAGTACTTAGATAACGAGTTATTATATTTATAAGTACTATTGTTGAGAGATAGCACTTACTGGTACCAACTGTATTAATAAACGTTTTCCTAAACTAATTCCCTTAGTAAAATATTTGATAATAATACTCTTAAATTAAGCTATTGTTGTGCGGATAACCTCGAAAAATAATTAAAAAACATAATAACAAAGTTTTCAAAAAATATAAAAATTAAGAAACTTAATGTATTGCAATGATGTGGTAAATAATACTAAGTATAACAAAACTAATACCAGCGGATGTAGTTGTAGAAATTCTAATGATTGTTCACTACAAAAAAGTTACTTAGCTAGTTCCCTAGTTTATCTTTGTACTATTTCTACACTTGAAAAACCTAGTATTAAAAAAAATTATATTGGGAGTACAAAAATTCGTTTAAGACTCGTTAGTACCAGCATGTACTATCTCTCTCTCTCTCTCTCTCTCTCTCTCAACAATCTCTATGCATTTGGATGTACATACTAGTGTACATGCACACACACACACACACACACACACACACACACACACACACACACACACACATAACGCATATATATATACTTGTATTTTTGCATGTATATATGTGTATGTTTGTGTGTGGGGGTTTCTATGTATATTTGTGTGCATTTCTACATATAGTCGTGTATAAGTAAATCCATGAATGTTTTTTTTTTTTTTTGGATATATGCTGCTCCTTTGTTGCTTTTTTTTATACGTACGCATTTTATTTTTGGCATGTGAATTTGCGTGCTTATATATTTAATTATATTTATATGTTTATGCATTGGAATATGACTGTGTTTGTCTTGACATCTATATAACCATCTTCCCTCTCCATTTTGTCATTCGAATTCAAACTTCCATGTATCCAATATATGTAGCGTTTATAGATACTTCTTACATCAGCGTTGAATTTAACGGATAAATTGACACGCCGCTAAAAACAATAGTTCAAAATCATGTGTATGCATGTGTTTGTGTGTGCATATATATGTACGTTATATATGTACGTTATATATGTACTTTATATATGTACGTTATATATGTACGTTAGAATTTGAAATTCGTAATTTCTAAACTTAATTTGTAATATTTTTAAAAATTAATTTTCAATTTTTATTTTAAAGTGAAATTTAAAAGACATGTTCGACCAAGCGTGTTCTCACGTATGGCAATTAACTGACTGACTGTTGGGTTATTTAATACCAAAAATTTGATTAATTTGTGAGTTTTCGTATTTTTTTAAATGCATTGCTGGTATTTTTAATTTTTCTTTTTTTTTTACTATGAATATGTACTGCTGGTATTTTTTGCTAATGTATTTTTATATTTTCATGTTTTTTTTTCACCCAGTTTGGGTGTTCACTATTTTCCATAGCTGGGATCTTCTAACAGGTTCTATCACTCTGAGTCAGGGTAGCCTTGGAAACAACAGCGTGGTTCCACGCTCCTCATTCCCCCACCCCGATTAGAGGTCTGCTACTGGATATAGGGCTTTTAAGTATTGCTTCATATTTATCGTTTTCAAGTAAACCTGCAATCATATTTCTAGTAAGTAGTGAGTATTTAGATGGGTGACCACTTGGGAATACCAGGCGCTGTAAGCGTTCAGTGACGGATGTGCATTGTGGTGCAGTGGATGTCGGCTTGGAAAGAGAAATCGGTGAGCCGAGTTCGAATTCCAGTTGAGTACCCTGCATTCACTTAAGCACTGGTACCCTTGGGAAGGGTATTAATCCGTCACTTCCCCCAGCTATGGGTTAAATAACAGGATGGGGCCTGGAGGCAACCCATCCAGTGTTGGTGTCACAAAAAACACCCTTGGTTGCCCTGGTGAAGCATCAAGTATTCAGCTATTTGACAAGATTATGAATTTCGCTATAAACTGTGCCAGAGTTCCAAATGCACAAGAAATACTGAAGAGGTGTAGAGAGTGCTATCTCGGCCGAAGCCGCAGGACGACGACGATCATATTTACCATATCATATCAGATTAAATGAAATATTTATCGTCTTTACGCCAGCATAATTATTTCATGTATCGCACACCTTCAGGACATATGCGATCATATCTAAACTTCTTATCTCATGTGGCTCGTACTGGTTTTTATCCCTTTGCTGAGTTTCCCAACCCTTGTTCCGCCATCAGTTCCACCAATTTTCTCAGGTTGGTCGTTCGCTCAGTCCACGTGAGAGTTAAGCCAGTTTTCCTCATTATCTGTCCAAGGAATTTCAGTTGACTTAATGCTTTCAAGACAAAACTGCTCTCCTTTAACCACCATAGAGAAGCTCTCCTACCTTCCATTAATATGGATCACGCTAGTCTCCCTGAAAGCAATACACTGAGCCTCTTCGATCTCGCTCTCTCAGCTGACCTCAAGTGGAACGATTACATTAAATTAATATCTAAATCTACCACTAAGAAGGTCGGGTCCCTGTATTGGGGTAAGAAGTTATTCTCTTCTTAATCACATATACAAAAATCTACCATCCTCCCGTGCATTGAATACTGCTGTCTTATCTGGTTGGGTGCCCCCTGCTGTTCACTTTAAGGCTCTCGAGAAAATCCAAAGAAGAAGCCGCAATATAGTCAATCCTGACCTGGCGGCCCGACCCATTTCAAAAGCTAACCAGAGTACTGAAAGACAGGAAAAACTGCGCTTCCTCAGTCTCACTCTCACAGCCGACATCGAGTGGAATAAATGCATTAAATCAATAGCTACATTCGCTGCTAGGAAGGTTGGGTCGTTGTATCGAGCCATGAAGTCTTTCTCGTCAGAAACCATCTTGCACATTTATAAATCTACCATTCGTTCGTGCATTGAATACTGTTGCTATATCTGATCAGGTGCTCCTGCTGTTCATTTTGGGGTCCTTGACAAAATCTAGAGGAATATTTGCAATGTAATTAGACAGCCTCTTTTTCGCTGACGGAATATGGCTTGGCTCTGTCTTTTCTCCAAGTATTTTCACAGCTTCTGCTCTGACAAGCTTTATTACCTGCTGCCCCCCCTTATCAGTTTACCTGTGTAACTAGATTGGCAACTATATCCCATTCTTTTACTTTCAGGCATATGTAACCGCCAGCAGTTTTTTCCTCGCACTTCCGCCTGTGGAACTCCCTTCTCTATGCTTGTTTCCTTGATAGCTACAATGTCCAAAAGTTTACATGTAACGTCAATTGCCATCGTCTATCTCCTGATTCCCACCTCTTTCTTACCCTTTCTACAACATCACCTGTACGTTTTTTTTTCTGCCTTCCCTTTCTCTCATTGTAAACCCCTGCGCACCAGTGGCAGTATTGCCATGTTTGGGGGGAAACGAACATAAAATAAATCCTGATTCTGAGTTTAAGCGTTTTTGTTCTTGCCATTTTCTTTCAGACTTCCAGGTTGTTTACTCACTTTACTCACTAATTCATAGAATTCTCAGTATCCTTCTGCAGAACCACACTTCTGTTACATCCAGATTGCTCTTCATCTAAGGAGAGAAAGTCCAACATTCCCTAAAAGAGTGCTTTTTTTTATCATATTTGCTATTTTTTATTCTCCTCTTACTTAACTTTATGACTACCGTTTTATTTTATTTTTCTTCATTATCCATCTTGGTATTTTTATCTTCTTTCTTTCTTGATGTCTTTTTCTCACCTTCTTTTAATACCCTCTCTAGGAGACCCTGAAGATTTGTTTCCGCGTCAGCCATCAAAATATTGTCATCTGCCTACGACATTCATCTCTTCGTAACTGCCGTTGTTGAAGGAGGGGCTACACATTATTAGGCAGTTATCGCTGATTTTGAGGACTCTTTAGATTATGAATATAAAAGGAATTAGAAACGAATGCGGACAGGCAAAAGAGAAATGTCTTACGGAAATCTGGGCTGAAATAGGAAGAATAAGCATCACAAATAATTCAGATATGCATGAAAGAATTCGGGAAATAAGAAGACAAAATATATGCTAGTCAACAGGATGCATAAAATCAGAAAACGGAATGCTGATGATATGACAATACAAAAGATATTTCAAAATTGGAATGAATACTCCGAAGAGCTCTTCCATCATGTTTGAAGAAAATCCACAATCAGTAAAAATATACTCAATCAGTTAAGTGCCATACGTAGAAACACGCTTGGGCGATCATGTCTCTTTAGGGACATGACTGACTGGGCAGAAGATTATCCCGCAGTAGGCTGCCATTGCTTTCTGCGGTAGACTGGTTGCCGACCAAGGCTATAGAACCCAATCTGTCCTGTTATTTGATTCATGGCTAGAGAAAAAAAGAGATGTATTATATTATTAAGTAGTAATTATGGGGGGTCAGTTTATTATTTCATAACAATAGAAAACCGATCCCCCACTTTATGACCAGTAGAAGCCTTAATCATTATTTCAATTATTATATTCAGTCAGTCAGTTAAGTGCTATACGTGATACACGCTTGGGTGATCATGTCTCCAAAGAGACATGACTGACTGGGCAGAAGATTATCCCGCAGTATGTTGCCATTGCTTTCTGCGGTAGACTGGTTGCCGACCAAGGCTATAGAACCCAATATGTCCTATTATTTAACCCATAACTGGAAGGAAGAGATTAATACCTTTCCTAAGGGTATTTGCTCGTAAGTGAATGCAAGGAATTCAACTGGAATTCGAACTCGGCTCTCCGATTTCTCGTTCCGAGCCGATATCCATTGCACCACAACGCACATCCGCAGAAGCCCCAAATATAGAAGCACCAGATATATGAACATTCGAAGTGAAATCAGTACTGGTCATTTTTTTAATCATTTCATCCCAAGCAAGGCAAAAAATCACAACGACGCTAGCGGTTACTGAGTGTGAAAGAATATGAGAAAAAAACTACTGTTAAGGAGAGACGACAATAAAAGAATAAGAATTAAGAAGACAAAAGATAACGGTTGACATTGCATTTAAATTTTTGAAGATCAAAGCGAACTGGGAAGCAAGAAGCCGGAAGAGCGTTCCACAAGCAAAACGTGCGATAACTGAACTGCATTTTTTTTAACTAAACACTCTTACAAAATGAAACGAGGAGTGAAAACTTTTTTCTTATTACAAGATTACAACATTTCAGATTAATCATAATGTATTTATTTGAGCAGTCAAACTTAAAGACGAAATAAATTGGGACTTTTACTTGCCATATTTGCCCTCACATTCCCAAGGCATGAAACGGGCAGTCAAGTTAACAACGGAAGCTTTGGAAACTGTATATGGTTTTGAAGCAAGGCATCAACATATTACAGCCAAGGTTTTGATTCAGAAATTGAGACCAGCATTTTTGTCTAAGGACTCTTATATGGAGCAATTTGATTCTATATATTAAGCTCTATTAAAATAGTGTTTGTTTTTCCTTATTTGTTTGTTTGTTATATTTTCACTTATAACAGAAAAAAATCATTTAAGGTATGCATATATCACTGCTTAATTCATAACGTTAAAAGGCAGTGTTTTAAACCAGGTACTGAAAATGGAGGAAGGGCAGATTTTCAATTTGAAGATTAGTCATCATTTCTTCAATTAATATAATTTTTATAAAATAAAATGACATTCCCTGATTTAAATAGTAAAATTATTTGGTTTTCTCACCAATATGCAAAAACGAGGAATGTCCAGGATATTTTTGTTTGCGATCTTTGATGCCAAACGCTGAAAAAAACGTTAGAGCAATTGATCTAATCTTTTGTATCAGTACTTAATAGGTCAGTACACAACTTTCGGTAAGTGAGAGCTTTTGATATTTTAAGAAAAGTGAAAAATCAACATACCCTAATATATATATTATATAGTCACCCGCAGACAGATCTGTTTCGCTGTATCACAGCTCATCAGTACGGTTAGACTCATGGCGGGCCTCATTTGAAGTAAAGAGAATTCGAAACATGGTTATATCATAAATGCTCCTTTTGATAATCGAAAACTTAAATCGATTTTTATGACTTTAAACGTTATTTTTAGCGGATACCCATATTTAAGTAAGTCGTTCTCTTTATTTATTACACGCTATATTTCTTGGTTTTCATCTATCGGCTTATATTATTTACATTATTCGGACTATTGCCCTCATCTTTGTTGCCATGTTTACGACGTTTCGGCCGTTGTACGCTCCGGCCTCCTTCAGATGCTAGGAATTTCGAGCCGAACCCTTTATTACGATCACTGGGGTATATCATTCTCATTCTATGTGCAAAGTCACTTCTGGTAGTCATGAGTTATCTCCCTTTAACTAAACTTTCTAAGTTATTTCTTCATCTTTAGCGTGGTATTCCTTAAGGACACATGGCCCACTGGATATAGACATTGGTTAGTTCCAGTGACTTGACCCAGGGTTGTGAGTTCAATACCAGGCTACAGAAGTGGGGAACAAATAACTTAGAGTTAACCTAAAGGGAGATAAGTCATGGCTACCAGAAGTAGCATCACACATGGAATAAGAATGATATAATAAAAGGGTTCAGTTCGAAATTCCTAGCACCTGAAGAAGGCCAGAGCGTACAACGGCTGAAACGTGGCACCAATGATGAGGACAATAATTCTAATAATTTAAATAGTATAAATGCTACCTCATCTCAGAAGTATAGACATGTGGTGGATAGGAAATTAAGAATTAAAATCAACTTTCTTCTTCACTTTTATAAAAATACACAATGACGTAAGAAATCTTGGTTTTGTCAAATAGAAAATGGATTGACTACGTGCTTAAAGAAAAAGTCGAAACCGGATTTCGTAAGTAGATATTAAATAGGTTTTCTGACCAATGGGAGCTATTTGAAGGTTGAAAAGAGTTGGCGATCCAGTGTGAAAAAACTAAATGGTTATAAAAGGCGAAAGGAAGACCAGCCAGTCAGTCAGATGGGAGCAGCGAGACGACACACTAAAATGTAACGAGAGAAACTTCAAGTCGACTCGGACGTAAGGTTGCGTCGCATATTCGATCTCTTTCCCGTGTACTGATTCATTTTACTTCTTCTTCTCCATTCAAAGACATTTCTACCGAACAAACACTCATATACATACATACGCTTAAAATCTTTCCAACAAGTCACTACTACGAACATTTCTACAACTCTTGATACCCTTTAACTCATTACTTGTTTCTCATTGAACATTAATTTCTACCAATTTTTGTTATTCTATTCTTTTAATAAATTTCTATTTTAACATGCAAAATATATACCTTATTATTCCACTAATCCACGCATTCCACCCTACAACAACCTTCTGATGAGTACGAATAAACCCTAAGTAGTAGGGAATTCGGTTAGGTTTGACACAAGACCAATTAAAAAATAACCTTAACCATCATGAAAGTCGGCTCCCTGTGCAGGGC
This sequence comes from Ascarosepion bandense, assembly GCA_037127315.1. Lineage (NCBI taxonomy): Eukaryota > Metazoa > Mollusca > Cephalopoda > Sepiida > Sepiidae > Ascarosepion > Ascarosepion bandense. The sequence goes on from JBBBDQ010001947.1 coordinate 452,508, forward strand.
CCGGAAGTTTTTCCCACCTGAATCTATTCTGCACATATACAAATCTACCATCCGCCCGTGTATTGAATATTGCTGCCATATCTGGTCGGGTGCCCCTGCTGCTCTCCTTGGGCTTCTTGACAAAATACAAAGGAGGACCTGTAACGTGGTTGATACTGACTTTGCAAACCGGCTGCAACCACTCTCTCACCGGCGTGATGTGGCTTCCCTGTGCCTCTTCTACAAGTACTTTCATGGCTACTGCTCCGATGAGCTTAGATCACTGGTGCCGCCTAAGCACGAATTTACACGAGATACTAGATTAGCAACTAGGTCCCACCCTTTTACAGTTAAACAAATAAGATGTAACCGTAAATTCTACTCCAACAGCTTCTTTTCGCGCGCTTCCTGCCTGTGGAACTCCCTTCCACAAGTCTGCTTTCCCGACAGTTACAATCTCCAGGTGTTTAAATGTAGGGTCAATAAACACCTCCTATCACACTAACTCCCAATTATTCTCAGAACACTCTCATCTACCCAACCCTCATTCTCGGTATCCTTACCCGCCTATCACCCACCCTCTGACATTTCCTATATTTAATCATCCTTTCTCCACTCTACGTAGCCCCCTGCGCAGTAGTGGCAGTGACATGCCTTGCTCGGGGTGAAACGCTTATAAAAAAATAAAAAAAAAATCTCCCTATAGCTTCAGACCAATCAGCTGGAATGTTCAAAAAATCTTATTTATGAAAAAATACAATCTTCGGCAGGATTCGATCCTGTGTATGCCTAAGCAGAAGAAAATCTGTTATTTAATCCGACTCGACCACAAAGAAGCTTTGCCGGTCAAGCAAAGTCTAAACAGTGACTTTAAGCGAAATGCTAGTTAGATTTATTGAAATTATCATATACACTACCGGCCATAATTATTAGACCACCCCAATTTTTTTTTTTAAGAAATGATGTATTTCATACTATTTTTAGTATTTATTGCCAAGTGGATAATTCTAAATGAAAATAGAATGGTTCTTTTGTTATTATTACTTTCCAAAATTTTACAAGGCAAATAGCAACAATTTACCCATCGCACCCTGTAGATTTGATATATATATATATATATATATGCATACACTACCGGCCATAATTATTAGGCCCACCCCAGTGTTTTAAAAGAAATGATGTATTTCATACTATTTTTAGTATTTATTGCCAAGTGGATAATTCTAAATGAAAATAGAATGGTTCTTTTGTTATGATTACTTTGCAAAATTTTACAAGGCAAGGAAGCAAAGATGAACTCGTCCGAATCACCCTAAATTTTCTTCATTCTGTCTTTGATGAAACTACAATATAGGTAATTATTATTTATAAATTCATTTGATACACATGTTATTGTGCAGTCTTACCAAAAGAACCATTCTATTTTCATTTACAATTATTCACTTGGCATAAATTAATAAAAAATAATATGAAATACATCATTTTTTTTAAAAACACTGGGGTGGCCTAATAATTATGGCCGGTAGTGTCGGTTCAGTTTCGTACCCAGATGTAAATAAAGGAATTTTCTAAAGAATTAAAAAAAAATTATCCGATATGTTTTTATGATCACTTTAAATAGCCTGATGTGAGTATCCACTACTAATAACATTTATCGTGATAAAATCAGTAGGATTAATTTTAAAAAATAATTTACTTCATTAAAAAATAATTTAAATATATTACTGATTCTTCATTCACGTTCTGTGCTTTTCAAAAAAGGTGTTGGGTTCCAGAACAACCCGGATTAAAAAGGAAGATTTAATGCGAGAATCCCGGTCCACAAAAATACAACACAAATTTCGAGGAAAGACTACGCAATAAAAAATGTATAAAAATATGAAAACTTTGTATTCGAGAAGATATATATACAACATAAACAATTTGTGTATCTTTTGTTCGATTGAGAAGTGTCTTTTAGATGAGCGTGAACGCTAATAAAAGTGTCTATTTTATTAGAACGAAAGTTGGTTGAGCATGAAAGTGCTGCTTTTGAGTTTGTAATTGCACAGAGTAATAGTACAATGTTTCTTTCCGTTTCATATATCAGACGTTAAGTAGGGGGGGAAAGAGTGTTTCAAATTGTGTTGAAAAGGAGTGTGAATGAATGAGAGAGAGAGAGAGAGAGAGAGAGAGAGAGAGAGAGAGACTCAAGCGGAGATACCAGTAATTGTTAGTGTATGTGTAAACGAAGAATCAGTTTACCTGGTTTACTTCTCCTTTCTGGTGGCTGAGAGCTGTGAAAAGGTTTTATGGCCGTTGCAGGTGTTTCCTCTCTTCTTCCCGTTCGTAACGGTTGAGTGAGCGGTGGATTAGTTTGTCGGCATTGGTCTCTTTATCGTCGACACCTATCAGAATGTGTGTATCTGACATTGCGCCTTTCAGGATTTACTGGGGTGGCTGACAGATCGACTGCTTTCTTGAGTGACGGATCGCCCGACTGCTGTCTCTCAGTCACCTCTCTTGACTGACTGATTGTGACAGGTCAGGGAGCCTTCTTAAATATGAATTTCTGTTCACGTGGGAGGATGCCAGAACGATTTTTTCTTTAGCTGTGAAAAAAGCCGTTTGGCTGACTTATTTTGAATTTCTTGATTTGTCAAACAATCAGGATTCAGAATATGATTTTTCACACTGACTTGTGAATTTTCTTAGTTGGGTTTTTCCCAAATGTTGTAGTCGTTTGAATTTGATTTTTCGGGTGTGCAATTTATTTTGTGTTTTTTTTAGCTGGTTGATGGAAATTTTTTACTGGTGATAAGAGCCTTGAAGATGAAGAAGGTAGAGGACGGTCAGGTGGTATTGACAATAAACAATTGCAAGCAGTTGTTAAACAGAAAGGTCTCAGACACTGCAAGTCTCAGGCCATTTGCAGAGTATTGTCAAGGTAAAAAAGCTCGATAAATAGGTTCACGATCTGAATGAAAATAAAAAACGTAGGCATTTTGAAGTGTGTTCGATGCTCTTTCAATGCAACACCAATGATCTTTCTTGACTGAATGGTCACTTGTGATGAAATGTGGATCCTATATGATAACTGTAAACAATGGCTTGATTGCGATAAGTCCTCCAAAAATTTCCCAAAGCCAAAATTGTTTCAGTAAAAGATTATGGTGATTGTCTGGTGGTCTGCAATTGGTGAGAACACTTCCACCATAAACATAGTAAATTTTAAATCTATAATAGTGCAGTTATGATTCTCTTTTTTCTATTCTATTTATATTAGGGACCTTCACTTTTTCATTTAAAAAGAGTTTTTGGCCAGTTAAGTGCCATACGTAATATGTACTTGGAAGATCATGTCTCAAAAGAACCATGACTGACTGGGCAGAATATTCTATTGCAGTAGGTTATTTCTTTCTGTGTTAGACTGGTTGCCAGCCAAGGCTGTAGAATTGCTGGAAGTCAATCAAATCATTAAAGCAGAGCTTTACTGTAACCAAATTCGGAAATACATGCATACCTGTCAAAAAAAATGAGACCTACTGTGTTGAATCAATGTGGTTCAACTCTGCTCCACGATAATGCGCGCCCACATGTAAGAATGACATTGCAAAAACTCACAGGATACAAGAGTTTACCACATCCTTCATATTCACCTGATCTGTCACCCATTGATTATCATCTTTTTAGGCACATCTTTAAATGGTAAAACTTTTAGGACCAAACCGAAGATGGAATCAGCTTTCAAAGTTTACGTTGCATCATTGCCAATAACTTTTTATCAACGAGTTATAAATAATCTTGATCGATGGCAGAGGTACATACATGCTCATGGTTCATGTTTTGATTAACTGTAGAAATGTTGAAATTAATTTTTCAAAAATAATGTTTCTGAAATCGGCCTTTTATTTTTGCAACAGCCTAATATAAAAAAAAAAGTTCTAAAAAAAATTTATTCATTTGTGAATAAATCAGTTTCATTAAAACCTGACATTTATTTCATTTTTGCAAGAATTTCCAAATCAATGTTTTCTCCATTGGAAAAAAGGTGATAAAATTCTTATATTAGGTGTTTTGAAGTGTGCTTTGACGAAAAAAAAAAAAAAAAAAAAAAAAAAAAAAAAAGAATTTTAACAAAACTTTTAAACATGCCATAAAGGATTAAAAAAAAAACTAATGAAACAGAACATACTTTATTATTAAGAAGACCAGACCAGACATTTGGATGATAAAAGTTTTCATCAAGTTTAGGGCATTTTTTAATGGTATATTTCAGTTGAATTTGATGCATTCACTTATACACAAATACCCTCGAGAAAGGTCGCTTCTCCATCCAGATATGGATCAAATAGCAGGACAGATTGAATTCTATAGCCTTAGCTGGCAACCAGTCTAACACAGAAAGAAATAACAACCTACTGCAGTAAAACATTCTGCTCAGTCAGTCATGGTTCTTTTGAAATATGATCGTCCAAGTACATATTACGTATGGTACTTAACTGGCCAAAAACTCTTTTTAAGTGAAAAAGTGAAGGTCTCTAATATAAATAAAATAGAATAGAAAAAAATAATCATAACTGCACTATTATAGATTTAAAATTTACTATATTTATGGTGGAAGTTTTCTCAATATCGAGATATGTCCACACTATATGTTTGTACCCAGAATATTAAAATGCAGCGGTTATTCTCTAATGCCTTTGAAGTGTAGCCACACGAATTGATATTGATTACCAATAACAAGTGCGTTGTTATATTTATGCCACCAACTTAAAAAAAAAACCTTTGAATAGTTTTGGGTTTAAAACCAAGAGAGTAAGAGACAAAACTAACATTGAAGTCGGTTTGTTGATCTTATGATTTAGAGCAAGAGTATGAAACCTGTTCAGATTGAGAGCCAGATGAGACTTTTGGGAGCAGACTGAAGGCCGGAGTGACAAACAAAACACCCCAAAATGAATACTGTATTATAGAAAAACTGTGTGTATACACATTCACTACCGGCCATAATTATTAAGTCACTCCAGTTTAAAATAAAAACAAAATTATATATTTCATACTATTTTTAGTATTTATTGCCAAGTGGATAATTCTAAATGAAAATAGAATGGTTCTTTTGTTATTATTACTTTGCAAAATTTTACAAGGCAGCCAGGAAGCCTTTGCTTCAGCTAGCCAATAAGAGTCAATCATGGGGAAGAGAGCACAAAAACTGGACACCAGAACAGTTCATTTGATGCACATGTTATTGTGCAGTAGCAACAATAGAATCATTCTTTTTTCGTTTAGAATTATCCACATGGCAATAAATACTAACAATAGTATGAAATACATTATCTCTTAAATAAATGGGGTGGCCTAATAATTATGGCCGGTAGTGTATATATAATAAAAAAGAAAAATTAGAACCTGTCCTTAACTAGAAACGAGGTAAACTGAAGGTTGTATAAAGAAGTCGACTACATCATGAAACAAGAATGAAAATGTAACCATTCTAATAATAGCCCCCAAATTTTTTTTTTAAGTAGCCTTTAATTTTATGGCATTTTATCTCTATACCCACTCTTTTTATCTTTTGAACTTTCTTTTCACAACCAGTTCAAACACATGAAAAATAAAATGAAAGGACTGAGACCAAAGTCTGGAGTCAAGTAGTATGTGCTCACAAAAACCTGCAAGTTGCTGATCTGATTTAGAGGAATGGAAATTTTAGCAACTGCCAGCAAACAGATAAAGTTCAAACATCAGAAAAAAATGTGATGTTAATGCATTGTTTTATACCAATGTTCACCCAATGCAAGATCCAAGAGCCACTCAAGGTAGGGGTTACTGAATGAGGGGAATGGTATGAACATAAGAGGTGGAAATAGTAAGTGACAATTATGAGGATGAGCAATTCAACACTTTGTTTCATTTCAAATAAAATTTTTTTTATTTCTTAATAATTTGTTTAGCTTTTAGAAGGCATCATTTGCTGCCCCAATGCCTGCTTAGATTCCAGCATTACATTTTCCATCTCGGTAAATAAAAGTCCAGAAAAATAATAAGCCTGGACTTGAAAAGTTTAACATTGTAGTGTTTGAAGAAGCAGCCTTGGGAAAGCCTGTTTCACAAAGTAGCTGTACTTGAGAAGTTGAGTGGAACTTCCTCTTTACAAAAGGAATATAAAGAAAAGAAGAATTTGTTTCTGAGAACATAGCATGGTTGGTCTTAACTGGAAAGGTCTGAACTGGTAGAACTAACCAGAATGAGAAATGAAAAATATACATTATTTCAAAATATTTTTATTTCAACAAAAATAGCTATAAAAAATGTGACTGATCGACTGAATTTAAAAAAAAGAAAAATCATTTTTTGATGACTCTTGAAGCAGTTCTGGTTCGAGTAGGCCGGGTTGTAACATGATTGCGAGTATTTAAGGCTGGTCTATTTGATGGGGAAGTGTCTGTATTTCTGTTGCTGGTGCTTGAATTAGAGCAGCTAGCAGAATTGGATTCGGAGGAGTAGGCAGATGAAGTGACTATCAAAGTTCGGGTTTGATCGAGATTAGGGATGGAAGGGATATCTTCCTTACTGCTTCCATTTTGGCTGTTGACAGAGTTTGGGGTCTGCACTTGTGCTTTTTGGGCGCACATCAGTTTGATCATCTTTGCCAGCATCGGGATACTGACATTCATCCGAATGAGATCCAAAATGATCCTGCAATGAAAAGAAAAAACAAAAGTTCTATTAATTTACTTTTAAAACAACAGTTATAATTCAATCAGAAATTTTAGCAAAATGATATAGAAATAAAATGTAAAAGCTTGAGAGGGTTAATCTTTGCAGTAAGCAAAAAAAAAAGGAGCAGTTTTCAGATAGGAAAATGGGGGAAAACTTAAACCTTCATGCCTGGAAAAGAGAAAAAAAAAACAAAAAAAAAACAACCTGTATATCTGAAGAAGGCTGGAAGGTACAATGGCTGAAACATTGTGAATGCAACAACCAAGATACATACACTGGTCCAGATAGTGAAACAATTGCTCATCTCAAAATTATGACAAAAATTAAGTTTTAATGGTTTAAGACAAAGCGAATTCTTGACTATATATTTTCTATATACAGACTTTATAATAAAACAATGGTGATTCTCTAAGTGCAGCTTAGATGTGGCACAAGGCCGAAAATATGGGGCACCCAGTGAGAATTGAATTCACAACTCAATTGTAATGATTCTAGCAAGACAAGCTTGCTAACCATTACACCATGTCAAGGCGTCATATATTGAAACAAATTTATAATGAAACAATGTATCGACTATAATTATTATAATATACAATTAGAGCCGGTGCTAGGGTCTCGTGTGTCTCCAGTGAATCTATGATACAAGAACACACTTTACTGCATTACAGTTTTCATTAGATAGTATTCATATAAAATACAAATTTTATTGTACCCTAATTATATACAATAATAGTTAATATGCAATATAGTTGAACAATTTGACTAGAAAAATTAATAAATAAATACAGTGGATCTAAATACAAATTAGATATATGTCATAATAGATTATTCAAACTTAAATCAACAATGTTTTGTGGAAATTTTTGGACATCAACTTTTTCCTTGTTAAAAAGTTGATTAATTTTAACACATTCAACATTTTGGATAAAAAATAGTGAATTTTATATAGCGTTATTTTTTTTCCAAAACTTTGTATGAATAAATGAAATTCACAGATGAAAAAAAACCGTCTTTTATCCATAAGTTGTTCTTCGTTTAATTTGTAATGAATATAAATCTAAGTAAAAAAAAAAGCAAATGTTAAGATAGTAATGGTTACAAAGCATTGCCTGGGATCCCCAATTACCCAGCCCCATTGGGGGTATCAGTGGTAGCACACACCAGCCCTGGTTAAAATTACAAATATGTATTTTTTAACTTTATTTATATTGTTTTACTTTAAACATCCTTTAAACTAATACAGTTTAAAAACTCTGCAGTATGTGGAAGTTAGGCAGAAAGAGAGTGATGTTAATAAGAAAATAAGCTAAGAAAGATATTTTTTATAATTTTATATGATAACATATTACGAAAATCTAGGAACCCTTAATGGAAATAAGATTGCATCTTTGAGAATAAATTCAGAGGCCTTTCTTATTTCACTTTTGTGACAAATTCAGTTTTATAAATAATCAGGGTTTTGTATTAGAGGAAATTGAAGGCCAGGGTAACTCTTTATGGTCAAAGCAGAAGGGCAGAGTCTTTCTACAAAGTCTGTCAATACATTGGTAAGCTTGTAAAATTTACTTTACAGAGGGGTTTCATCATCTAATGAGGAGCTTTTCTGTTTTCTTTTTGTTGACATTTAATGAACCATAACCACATCTATACACACTTTTCTACTAAATGTCAACTTCCATCTCTGATCTCCTTGACTTACATTCTTTCACTGACAACCCTCGCATCAGGTTCTTCTGCCTTTCCACTCCACTCTCATTCAGCCCTCTCCACACCAGTGTTCTTATCCTTCTCTTACTCATTCTTTGACAACCCCTGTAACTTGTTCCTCTTATCACTCACCTCTTACGTAACCCCCTGTGTACCAGTGACAGTTCTGCCATGCTTGGCGTGAAATGTTTAGGCAAAAAAAAAAAAAAAAAAAAAAAAAATACAATTGCTGTCTGGAACAGCAATTGTTAGTGGGAATTCTTCAATTTAGAAAATAAGTGGGAAATTTTTGATTCTGGGAAATTAAGCCAAAGATAAAATTATTTCAAAAAAAAAAAAAATAAAAAAGTGTGCCTTATTAAATTTGCATCACCCCAGGGATTTTAGGAGGGTGTTCAATTAAAAGAAATTCTGACATCTGTATTTGGTACTATTATGAGTACTATTACAGTGTGCACATATGTTTTGCTCTTACTCAGAAAGCAAATGACATTGTTACAATTTATTGTACTAGTCACAGTTTGTGTTAGGATTTATGTATACTTTTATATGTTTTTAGCTTAGTTCAAACTACCTCCATAAAGATATATATCTGAGTATACACATGGTTCACCTCAACCTTAATTATATTGAGCCAGTACGGATTTGTTGATCTCCATTAGAGTTAGAGCTGTGTGTCACATTCGCCTGCCCCAACCGAAAAGGCTAACTCTAAACGAATAAAGCATCCTTTTCAACTCATCCAAGTTGTGGAAGTTTGTTCCTTATAGTCAATCTTGTACCCCCGGCTGTCCGGCCGACATTTTCAACAAACTCCCGGCAAAATCACAGCATGGAGAACAGCTGCCGGAGAAATTGTTAGGACAGGACCGTGGGGTGTTACAAAAATTTACACAGTTGTACTATAAGCGTCTGCGAGTGTTCTTAGCTAGGTTTTGTGTCGAGGTACCCCCGATAAATATTGAAAATTGATAATCGAAAAAATCGGGTTATAGAAGGAGTGGTCTGATTTTAATCAAATTTGATACACTCATAGACAAAGACATAAGAAACGATATTCAGAAGTTTCAAGGTTGCAGTTCTAACAATAGTACAGAAATTTTGATATCGATACCAGGAAATCAAAATTTGATTTACATCCATTCATTTTCCTTTCAGTCTACTGTTTTGCTTTAACTGGAAACAACTATTGCTTTTTAGTTTTTTGTGCCACCGTCCAAAGAGTCTGAGCTCCAGGACCATGGATTAGTTTTACAGCTTTCATTACACCTGAGCAACGCCAGGCTATACTGCTAGTCAATGATAAGTATATTCCATATTGGCTTCCACTAAAATTTTGCATTTGCACAAATAAAAATCTGATAAAATAGAAGATAAATGTTTTAAGAGAACATCAATTTCAATTAAATGATTATGCATCATTAAAGAAAAAAACAAAACAAAAAAAACAAAATCTAAAGATACCTACATTTTGGATGCCAAGGTTGATATTTAATTGTGAAAGATGAGGAAAGCAGAAATTTTTACATATCTACAAACTGTGTTTTTTATAGAATTTTTGAACTTCCAGAAGATAGTTTCTAATAAGTCGCATGATTTGATGAGTAGGAGTAACCATACCTTCATATTCACTTTGGATTTGACAATTCATTTCACAAAATGAGCATTGCAATAAATTTAACCATACAATATGCTAAAGCTTTGCAATTCTTACATATAACAAATTAAGAAACAAAATAAAAAGTAAATTGAATACTTGAAGGTTTTTTTATTTTCTAGTTTTAGTTCCAGAACACAATCGGAACATAAAAAATATTCTTGAGCAAGAATAAGCAGAGAGAATAGAAAAGAAGAGAGAAAATGAATGACTGCCAGCTGACAAACACAGCAAGAAGATTTTCATTTCAGATTCAAAAAGATTCTGTTGCAGATGACATTTGGGATTCACCTGTCTCTTCAGATATTCTAAATGCTGACCAACTTGTAGTTTAACCTTTACAAATATTGTCTATAACCAGGACAGTTCTGCCCACCCAACAAGTATTTTTTTTTTTTCCTTAGGCACACATATTAAGTGACACAATATCCTAAATTGATACATGAAAGAAACAAAACAATGCAAATACATCTTTATCAACACATAAAAACTCATTGATAATGGCTTATGAAAAATTACAGTGCTCAAAAGACATTAAACAATTCATGTTCAAGTTCTTCTTGGAAACCATGAAAATTGAAAAACCAATAAAAAACTAAAAATTCCAAAGAACTTTCATTGGTTTAATATATTGTATTCTTACAATTTTTTAATAAGATGTTGTATACCAAGAATAAAATTGTGGATAAATTATGCAAAATTCATGCTTGTTCAGTTGTTCTTGTTCAAATACGTTTGACCATCTCAGTCATTATCAAGAACCTTGTGTGGTTAGCATAGTAAACAAGATTTCATTGATTACATTCTGATATTTGATAAAGAATTGTAGAAATAAACAACCCACATTAAATATCTGTCATCACAAGTGTCAGTATCTTGAAGTGTGTATAAAATATTTAATCTGAATAATAAAGAAAAAACAAAAACAAAAGGTGTGATCTTCAACTTCATGTCAGTTTGGATAGATTCAAAATTTTAGCTATAATATACTGTTGTGGAGTAGTTTGTGCACTGAAAGTTATAATTGTGCTATGTCGGTTGCTAATCCACTTAACGCACCCTAAATGTTAGGAACTTGGTAATCTTCCACTGAAAGCTGACTTCTTAGTATTCGGCTAACTGCCGACTAATATCAACTGCCTAGTAGTTCTACTGAACTCCAATAGAACTCTCTAGGACTCCTATGAACTTCTCGAGTTAACTTCCTGTTAACTCGAGTTAATATAGGAGGGAGAGTCCATTATCTGGGGAATAGGTGTGTTTCACCATAACATATAATAGGATGTAAACAACAGAATCTTGCCTCCCACACTAACAGCACATGATTCTTGATAATCAGTTTATCTACTATTTTGATCCTGATATACATCTTATTTGAAAATAAATGAAAAAATTAAAACAGACATCCCTCGTGGTTTGGGTGAAGACATGCCGTCTAAATATTAGCTTATTGGTACTAATAAAAAAAATGACAACAGCTGTTAGTCATTATGAAATCAAATTATATTTTCTGTGTGTGTATTCTATGATTTTTATTCATGCAATCAACTGTCACATATAAAAGGAAATTTTGGATTTTAAACTATTAAAAAGCAAAAATTGTCCAAAAGCCTATACAGAACAAAAACGTATTAGTAACCTGATTTATCCCACTTATTAAGTAGCTTGTTTATGTATAGCATCAATTACTGATTTTTGTTAACAAAATACACCACTTTCATTTAACATAAGGTAATCTTAGCTGAGCCTGTTCAAACTAAGCAGATTCTCAAGTTTCTACCTTATTTTAGGCATCAAATTTGACAAAGTGAAATTTTGCTAAATTTTTTAATACAGTTAAAAAAAAAAAGTAAGAACTCTCTGCCATGCTTGAAATAGATTTCATTTTTTAACTAATCTGAACCTTGTCATGATTATAAAGCTTCATGTGAACAAAAAAAAAAAGAAAAAAAAAGTGTTTCTCATTACTAAGTAGGGAAGACCAGGATGTGTGACTGACAAATATATTGCCAGATTGGATTTTTGCTCCATACAAGAGAAACATTACTCAGCCACTTAATAATACAAATTTTAAAATCAAGTGCAGTATAAATGAAGCTTTACTTACTCCAGAACCTGAGGGTGAAACTCTATACCGGCATATTTGGCCAGTAGAGACAGTTGGAAATCAACATCACTCAGCTGGCTTTGCCAAGGCTGTCTTTTCTCTCGACTGCTGACAGGGGGATTTTTGGCTGCGTCAGACTGGCTACCAACAGAAGCCATGCAGAAACTGGAGAAAAAGATAGAAAATCAGAGAAGACATAGATGAGAAAAGAAAAAAATCCATAAAGCTAAAAACAAGTGAAATTTACTATTACAGTTCAATTACATAAAAATGCTAACATATAAAAAGTATATATCAGTGGTTCTCAACTAGGGACATATAGACCCTGGGGGTCCATATAACATTGCTGTCCACCCGCAGAAAAAAAAAATGAATTAGGATCCATGTTGATATTTTAGTAGTCCATAGTGAAATTCTACTTTTGAATGGTTGGTATTATTGAGAACAGAATATCTACAATAATTTCTGCCATATTAAAATAATTAAAGTAGAAACATTCAAATAGCTTTTTTTATCACAATCAAGTAGAAAAAAAAAACTTGATAATTTAGTATTGTAAATTTAAGGTAACCAATAATGGCTTTTCTACAATATAGCTGCAAATCTGGTTGGATGATCTTTTTTTTTTTATAATTAAGATTTATGTTTTTCTTATTTCTTTTGATTATCACTATCTACTTCACACTTGGGCTTTATTTCCATTATAAAAACATTTTTCATTTTGACCTGGCTACTCACCAACCAGATAGTGACAAGAAAAAATAGGATCCATATGGACCCCTGTTGAGAACCACTTAATGGCTATGGGGTCCAAAAAAAAAAAAAAAGAAAAAGGGTCTGTGGGTAAAAAATACTTTAAGATACACTGGTACAGACAGACGTAAGAAAAGGTTAAAAACAAAGAAAAGAGTAATATATTTATCCTCCTATACAATAGTAAATGCAAGAATTTCCTTGCAGATGAAAAAGAGACTTAAAGTGGCAGAGGTGTGGTTCTTTAAAAGAAAGCTGAGAATACCATGGGGTAAACACATGAGCAATGAGGAAGTTTTAAAGAAAATGTGAATGAATGGAACACTTATACCTAAAATCAGGAGACAGCCAACATTTCTTGGGCACTATATAAGGAAAGACAGTTTGGAAAATTTAACAATCACAGAACATATTGAAGGAAGAAGAGAACAAGAGGTAAACAGTAAGTAACCTACCTAACAAGCTTGGGTAAAAAGTCAGCAAAGTTGGGCTACAAGAAACAAGAAATTGTGGAGCTGTGATCGCCTATATCCTGAAGGGATGCAGTACATAAAAGAATGTCTACAAATGATCACTGTGTTCAGAACAAAAAACAGTCACAATGATTAAAACAGTTTTTTCTAAGATGCTGAAGACAACATGCAACTTCTGGGAGAAAATGTACCAAAGGAATGTCTTCATAAGACACTGAACCTCATCAACTGCCCACTCCTGGTTTTCCTGTTGCCTTTATTGATATGAGACAGTTGACAAAGACCCAGATTTGGACAAGTTGCAGAGAGGCTAGTATATGGGCATGTTAAGCTGTTCTGCTGCCAATGAGGAAAAAACTCATATGTGACTAACTTTAACAGACATGTCTAGCATGTGATTTGGGGCCTCTTTTTCCTATGCACTAACTCACATTTGCCACAAAAGAATAACTATATAAAAAGTATCTAATGGAAATAAAGCTTTTAGAAAAGAAAAATTAAGAGTAGATATCTAGTAAAACAGAGAACTACATAGACAGTTAGGTAGACCACCAATTTTTCCAGAACCTTTAGTTCTAGAATTCTGTCCGATTATGATATCTTACTACATCAACAGAAATCATGTAATAAATCAATAGTACACAGCTGAACCACTAATTATTTGCCCTCTTGTACATCTGTACAACATCAGTGACTATTAGAACATATTATAATATCTTCAGTGGCTAGAGAGTGAATTAGTGTGGCAGTGAGTTGGTTAAATGTCATACGTGATACACCTTTTGGGGGATTGTGTCTCGAAAGAGACATGACTGACTAGGCAGAAGATTATCCTAGGTAGTCATTTCTTTCTGCAGCAGACTGGTTTCCAGCCAATCTGCCCTATTATTTAACCCATAACTGGAGGGAAAAGATAGATTAATACTTTTCCCAAGGGTATTTGTGCGTAAGTGAATGTGAGGAATTCAAGTGAAATTCATTAGTGTGGCAACCAAGAGAAATTCAAATGCTTATTTGGAATTTTGTTCAGATTGAAGGTGCCATGCCATCAGTTTTTAGAAAATAAGTGGTGCACCTGTAGGTACCCAAGACTATTCTTAGGTTTAACAATATCATAGCTTTAAACCCCACAGACAATGCAGACAGATTATATACAAAGAATAGAAGTGACGGTTAAAATGGGATTTGCAAAATATGTACAACAGAGCGCAGGCAATGACGATGATAAAACAGTAAAATAACAAAAAACAATTAAGTGGTAGAGAAATATAAAAAGGACAAGTAATTTAAGAAAAGAACTACTGCCAAAAATAAAATAATAATAAGACATACTTACTCAAAAGAAATAATTTCAGAGATTTCATCAATGCAACCAAAAGAAATGAATTACAATAACCGATCATGTCAAAGCAGAATCCAGAAAATACAAAATTTTAATTCTTGTGGTGGGGAGGGAGAGAGAGAGAGAAAAAAAAGGTAGAAGCGATTATAGCAAACTGGCTTAGAAAGAATATGACAAAAATATAATGAACAGGAACATTGATACATGAGGAATAAAAAAAAAAAAAACAGAAACAAATAGCATAAGCACAAACAAGAGGCAATTTGCACAAATACTGATAAATTAAGTGCGAAACTGATATCTGAAGCAATGTCATTATCCAAGCAGCAATATAAAAAAATCATGGATGCAACGGTGCCATTAGACTCTAGGGTAAAAATTAAAAGGCACCATGAGAGAAATTATCAATTTGTGAGCAGAATCAGAGGACTAAAGTGGTATGGCCTGTAAGGAAATATATTGGTCAAATTAGAGATTTGCTGTCATGCAATCCTCCAGCACCATATACCAGATCTGGTGTAAACATGCAAATGTAAGAATACTACTACTACTACTAGTAATAGTAAGAGAAGGAAACAGAATAATACAAGGAAGAGGAAGAAATGAAAGAATAACAAGAAAAATAATGAAGGGAATAATAATAAGTGCAGTCGGAATAATAAAAAAAATGGATAAAAACAACACATTTAAAGAATCCCTGGAAACCCCAACTTAAGAGATATACAAAAATTGTCTTGTTAAGTACAGCCTACATACTAAGGAGAACTTTCTAGGAGTTTCCCAAAAAGATGTACGTAGTTGATAGTTGGAAAGGTAGGATGCCTCATCAGAGTTTTTAAAAACTGAAACAACAGATGATGACTTACAGAAGATAGTGAGGCATTTATTATACAGTTTAGCGAGAACAAAAGCCAGTTCAAGAGCACACGTCTTAATGAGAATTACAGGGATACCATTGGGTCCACATACATTATGGGAATCTAAGTTAAAGATGATAGCAGACACTATGGAAGGAGTTATATGCATATCACTCAACAGAGACTCGGTTCATGAGTGACATTATAGGAGAAAGAAAAAAAAATGAAATGTAGCAAGAACAAACCACAACCTGCCTTAGATCTTTCTGCAGACTTGCTAGGTAGTGAGGTCATAGCAGAAATTGAATTATGATGAAAATGACAATTTTTTTTTTTTTTTTTATACTCATATCGCCCCAAGCAAGGCATTTTACTGCCACTGTTTTGCAGGGGGTTACATAGCAGGAAAGTTATGAGAAAGAGTTACAGGTTATAGGGGATGTCAGGAAGTGGGTAAGAGAAGGATGAGAATACTGATGAGAGTGGAGTGGAGAGAGAAAAGAGCATGAGAGAGGATGCAGGTTAGTGAGATAGGAGATGACTATTGACATTTAAATTCTTGGAGATTGTAGCTGTCAGGGAAGCAAGTGAATGGAAGGGAATTCCACAGGCAGGAAGTGCGAGAAAAGAAACTGCTGGAATAGAATTTGTGTTTACATTTTATTGGTTTCACAGTAAAAGGGTGGGACTTAGTTTCTAATCTTCTAATATATATTCATATATAGGGGGCACCAGCAAGCTAAGTTCATCAGGGCAGAAGCTGTGAAAATATTTGTAGAAGAGACACAGGGAAGCCACATTGCGCCGAAGAGATTGTGACTGTATTTGAGCTGCCAAGTCGGGATCAATCACATTACAGATTCTCCGTTGGATTTTGTCAAGTACACCTAGGTGGATATCAGGCGCACACAACCAGATATGGCAGCAATATTCATTGCACGGGCGGATGGTAGATATGTATATGTGCAGGATTGTTTCAGACGGGAAAAACTTCCTGGCCCTACACATTGAACCAATTTTCTTAGCAGCAAATAAGAAGAATAATATGGATCAAAAGGGTGAGTACCTGGATTCAAAAACTGTTAGCTAAAATTCCCTGAAATTCTGCATTTCTGAGTTCTCTTCACTTTTTTATTAATAGTACTCGTAAATAAGATAAAATGTATAAGTTTTTTAAATTAATGTATTTAATTGTAATTAAGGTTTTTACTTGTACATAATTTATTATATATTTATGTGCGTTTTAAAGGGATTTTAAAGTACTTATATATATATATATATATATATATATATAATCCTAATTTTTTTTTTTTGGGAACGATTTTAAATTTATACATATTTGTAGATACTTGTATTTATAAACGGAATTTTTTCTTTTGATAAATTCTTAGACGAGTTTTTAGCCTCATATTCTTTTACTTTTAGAAACGACTTAAAATTATATATATTTGTAGATATTTATTTATTTTAAAAATGAATTGTGATTAATTCTTAGTCGAAGGTTTTTTTTTTTAATAATAGCTACATGACAAGTGAATTGCTTAACATATTTTAGAACAAGTTCATGTTCGGTTCGCCACTTAATGTAAATTGGCTTTGTCTGTCGCCAATCGAAAGCATTTGTAAGACTTCATATGGGGCTCAAACATTATAAATTTTTTCCAGTGTCTGAAAGCGCTTATTGAGGGTTGACCAGAAACTGATCATCTCTGTTTGGGTTGGCGCGGTGAGGGAGGCGGGTATGATGTTGAGAGATCCGAAACCCCCTAGTGATCCACGTAAAGACATCACTGACGACACCCTCTAGCGCCACCACTACGGTGCATATGTTTAAAAACAGAGAAGCAGAATAATAATAATAATGAGAATAATAAGCACAGCAATAACAATAGGGAAAATAATGAAGAGAATATAGAGAAATACAAAATAATAACAAAATAATAATAATAACAGGGAAAAACAACAAGAATAATGAGTATAAGAATAAGAATTGTTATTATTTATTATGATGATAAATTTAGACATTTTCCCCCCTTAACAACAGAGTTCAGTCCCTGGGTTTTGTAGAAGTAAAAAGGTGTATACTTTGGTTCAGAGGGAGAAATAGATACAAAAGAGAAAAAGACTGGGGGGAGCATTAATTATCAGCTAAGCATGGAATGTGGAATGAAAACAATCTTTCCCCTTGGACTGAATGAAGGGTTCAGTTTACAATTCCAAGTAGATTACTGAGCACGAAGAAAGACAACTGCAACAAAAAGGTCAAAGGCTACAACAGGTAAAATTACCATAACGACCAAGATGAGCATACAAGTCTGAATAGCAAAAGATATGCACAATAATTCATGTCAAGTTTTTATGGTCTGAAAAGTACTGATAATCTGTTTCAGAGGTATAGGTCTTATCATGAAACAGTGTGTAAATTATTACGGCAAAGAAGAGTGGAAAAAATAAACCCCCAAAACAATCATGTACTGTTTCATTAAAAAAAAAAAAATTAATATTTTGACCTGTATTTGTTTAACTAACCAAAGTTATCTACAGGTAGTATGAAGTAGCTACTTAATAGATCAGAATTTTTTTTTTATCTAATTAACCCAACAAGATACAGAAATAGAAATGATGACAGACATCCACAATAGCATTTTTCATGTCTTGATTTAAAACAAGACATGAAAAATGCATCAGTTTTATATAGGGACCCTTAATAATTTATAATAGCTAAGATTTAAAAGGAATTTTTAAAAATGTAAAAGCTTTTTGAAGCTTTTATATTAGCTTTAATTGAAAGTTAAAGGATTTACTATTTCTAGTAAGCAAGATACGATGGTGTATTTCAAATGAATTATGTTGATTAGAATCATCGTTTTTCTTTTTTTTTTTACTATAATAGCTGATTAGTGCCTTTTTTTTGTTTTTTTACTATAATAGCTGATTAGTGCCTTTTTTTTGTTTTTTTACTATAATAGCTGATTAGTGCCTTTTTTTTGTTTTTTTACTATAATAGCTGATTAGTGCCTTTTTTGTTTTTTTACTATAATAGCTGATTAGTGCCTTTTTTGTTTTTTTACTATAATAGCTGATTAGTGCCTTTTTTGTTTTTTTTTAACTATAATAGCTGATTAGTGCCTTTTTTGTTTTTTTTTTTAACTATAATAGCTGATTAGTGCCTTTTTTGTTTTTTTTTTTTAACTATAATAGCTGATTAGTGCCTTTTTTGTTTTTTTTTTTTTAACTATAATAGCTGATTAGTGCCTTTTTTGTTTTTTTTTTTTTAACTATAATAGCTGATTAGTGCCTTTTTTTTTTTTTTACTATAGTAACTGATTAGTGGCTTTTGTTTTTTTTTTTTACTATAATAGCTGATTAGTGCTTTTTTTTTTAAGTCCTCTTTCATTGCAATGTAAATCTTCCAAAAAATATACTTTTCTGAAACTTTGAGGAATATTAGCTGAAAGTATAATTAATCTGATTGGAAACAAATATTTACATTAAGTTTAAAGTAACACATAAATGCATTTTTAAACCAAACATCAGGTGTTTTTAACTGACAATAGCCATTTTACATATTTGATAAGCGATAACAAGGTGATTGTTGTTCTACAGAAACTTTATCTGTCAAACATAATTTAAGAAAAGGATGTGAATGTATTTTTATATAATTTTTAACTACTCAGTACTAATAAAAATGTTAGAAAATATTCTCTGTAATGTCATTTTAGGAAGAATGAAGCACTGCATAACCTTTAACAACTTTGGCTTCCATGATTATGATTACTGGCAGCTCCGTAAAAGGGTATTAAATAAATGCAAAATCTATTCCTCCTTGTCAATCAATTATCTACTGATAAAGCTGAATGCTTTGCCTGCAAAAATCCACCTCAAACTCTACTTTTGACTAATCTGGAGTATCCCCAGCTAACTTCCCACTTAGAACCGAGTCTCTGTTGAGTGATAGGCATATAACCCCTTCTATGTTTTCTGCTATCATCTCTAACCTAGATCCCTACAAAGCATGTGGACCCAATGGTATCCCTGTAATACTGAATACTTCTGAACTGGCACCTGTTCTTTCTAAACTGTATAATAAATGCTTCGCTGCCTCTTGCTTTCCTGCCTGCTGGAAATCATCACCTGTTGTTCCCGTTCTTAAGAATACTTGGTTGCTGTGTTGTACATGGCAAGTACCCGACTGAATTGTTAGAAAATCTTTGAAACTGTCACTTTGTAATGTATTTAGCAACTACCAGCTTGAGTTCTTTAAATCCTCGTCATCACAAATGTTGTATTCTTGAGAAAGGTACAATAACAAATCGTCCACCCAAGTGGTAAACTACCAAATACAGAAGCTGTAGAGCCAACCAGATTATTCTGTACGAGAGTGTCACTGAGAGATTAGTCTACTGCAATATACACTACCATATACACTCCTCGCTAATCAGTAGCTATGACTCCCATATAACAGATGGACTCATCCATCCTTCTCCACCAGAAGGGTAGCAGGTAATTCCACTACAACAAAGCTGAATGCTTTGCCTGCAAAAATTCTCCTCAAACTCTACTCTCATCTAGAGTATCCCTGCCTAATTTCCCACATAGAACCGAGTCTCTGTTGAGTGATATGCATATAACCCCTTCCATAGTGTCTGCTATCATCTTTAACTTAATGCATGTGAACCCAATGGTATTCTTGTAATTCTCATTAAGAAGTGTGCTCTTGAACTAGCTTTTGTTCTCGCTAAACTGTATAATAAAGGCCTCACTATCTTCTGCAAGTTATCATCTGTTGTTTCAGTTTTTAAAAACTTTGGTGAGCCATCTGACCTTATCAACTACGTACCTCTTTTTGAGAAACTCCTAGAAGCTCTAATCAATGCTAAATTGGTTAATCTCTTGTTATGGTGACTTACCAATATGACACATTGAACTCTTCCAAACTATATATAAGTAGCAGTTCTTTGGAGAGCAGAGTGGCAGAGAGAGAGAGAGAGAGAGAGTAAGTGAGCGTGGAATCTATTCCAACAAATAAGTGACAGCCAGACTGTCACACTAATAATTGCTCACTGGTATATGTTTGTACTACTGTCTTTGTAATATACTTGTTTAACACTATTCTGACTGTCTTTATTTCTGACCCCAACAACTTAGTGACAAGGTCACAACATCTCTCATTGCAGGCCCTTTTCTCAGACAAGCAATATAAGTTTGATTTCTCCAGCTCAACTGCTGATGTACTGATGATAATTGTGATAAGAGCTCTAGATAAAAACAGTGAAGCCTGGGCTGTAGCATTGGACATTTTGAAAGCCTTTCACCGAGTTTGGCATTCAGGTCTTCTCCACAAGCTGAAAATTTATGGTGTCTCCAGACTCTTTTTTGAGCTGATCAAGTCTTTCCTCTCAATCTCTGATATGAAAGCTGTGCTGACTGGCCATTTGTTTAGATGCTTTTTCACTGACATGGGTGTCCCTCAAAGCTCTATCTTTGGTCCTACACTGTTTTTAATTTTTGCTAACGACCTTCTCAATGACAACAGCTCTCAAATTGGCATATACACTTAAGACACTCATGACTCAATAGTAAGGCTGATCAGTCTGACAAGGTCAAAATGGCAGCAGATATCCAAAATGACCTCAAGACCATAAACTGGGGCAAAAGATGACTTGTCACTTTTAACATCTCCAAAATTACACTCTCTGCCATTAATCATTTGAGAGACCTCGCACTGACTTCCATCATGGGCGATGCTAACCTGTAGAAAAGAGACTCATTGTACCTTCTCAGTTGACATGAAGTGGAAAGACTATATAGAATTCCTTTCTTGGTCAGCTGCTAAGAAAGTCACGTCACAGTGTTGTGTGAGAGAATTTTTTTTTCCCTGGAATCTATAAGTCTACCATTTGTCCATGCTTAGGATATTGCTGCCACATATGGTTCAGAGCCCCTGCTATTTAAATTGAGCTCCTTGATAAGATTCAAAGAAGAATCAGCAATATTATTGGTCCTCAGCTGCAGTCACTTTCCCACTGCTGTAAGGTTGCCACTGGGCCTTTTTTTTATAAATACTTTCATGGCAATTGTTTGGATAAGCTCTTCACTTTGGTACTAAGACTTTTTGAATTTAAGTGATGTGCATTGTGGTGCAGTGGATATTGGCTTGGAATGCGAAATCAAGAAACCAAGTTTGAATTCCAGTTGAATTCCTTTGCATTCACTTACGCACAAATACCCTTGGGAAAAGTATTAATCCATCTCTTCCTTCCAGTTATGGGTTAAATAACAGGATGGATTGGGTTCTATAGCCTTTGTTGGCAACCAGTCTACTGCAAAAAGTAATGGCAACCTACTGCGCGATAATCTTCTGCCCAGTCAGTCATGACTCATTTGAGACATGATCACCCAAGCGTGTTATCATGTATGGCACTTAACTGACTGACTGACTGACTAGACAGCCATCAAGTTCTCATCAGTTTATAGTTGAGCTGACTAGATGTAGGCATCAATTCTATACTAACAGTTTATTTTCTCGCAATTCTTGCTTGTGAAACTCCTGACCACATCTATGCATTCCAACTTTAATCTTCAAAAAATTTAAATGCAATGTCAATTGTTATCTACTGTCTTCATAATTACTCTTCTGTTGTTCTTGCTTCTAAGTAATGTTTCTATTCTTAAATCTTGCACACCATGTAAACCCTTGTGTTTCAGTGGCTTTACTGACTTGCTTGGGGTAGAAAAAAAAAAGGTTATTGCTTTATTTTTGGATAACGTATTGTAACCATACTTTTAAAAATGGGCATGTATATATACATAAAAACATTCAAAATTCTTTTAAAAATCTTGGCATTTGATGACTAGTATCAAGCTTTACTATAGTTTTGATTTAGTAACATAATCTAAATGGTGGAAATTAATATAGAATTTTAAAAGATTTAAAACTTAAATTCTTCAGTTTAAAATTTTCAAAAAATGAAAACAATTCTTGTAAAAATTCATTATTCATTGAAATAAATTTTTATTAAGACAATAGTGTTCTTAACAAATCTTATTTAAAAAAGCCATAAAAAGCTTTCCTAAATAAATAATGTCATGGTTTTATTGCATTTTTTATTTAACAATTTAGAGCAGATTTTTGGTAATGGTGTTCTTGCTTAACAAAAATGAAATGATTGCTAAAATTCAATAGGAAGTCCTACTTTAAAATTTTTTTAGTAGCAAAACACTGAAATTTTTATTTCTTGAAATTTGATAAAAACAAGTGAGAGCTAACATGTTATTAAAAAGAAAAAGAAAAAAAAAATATATATATATATATATATATATATATTTAGGGTAGGTTGATTTTTCACTTTTTTTTTAAATATTAAAAAATCTCACTTACCGAAAGTTGTGTATGGCCCTATTAAGTACTGATACAAAATATTAGATCAAATACTTCAACGGTTTTTTGAGCGTTTGGCATCAAAGATCGCAGACAAAAATATACTCGTTTTCGCAAGATTTGGCTTGAATATTAGTGAGAAAACCAAATAATTTTAGTATTTAAATCAAGGAATGTCATTTTATTTTATAAAAATGATATTAATTAAAGAAATGATGACTAATCTTCAAATTGAAAATCTGCCCCCCCCCCTTTTCAGTATCTGCTTTAAAAAACATTATGAATTAAGCAGTGATATTTGAATACCTTAAATGATGTTTTCTGTCATATTGTGAAAATATAACAAACAAACAAATAAGGAAAAACAAACACTATTTTAATAGTGCTTAATATATAGTCAAATGTCTCCATATAAGAGCCCTTATACAAAAATGCTGGTCTCAATTTCTGACTCAAAACTTTGGCTGTAATATGTTGATGCCTTGCTTCAAAACCATATACAGTTTGCCAAGCTTCTGTTGTTAACTTGACTGCCCATTCCATGCCTTGGAAAAGTGAGGGCAAATTTGGCAAGTCAAGCTTGGTTCCATTTAACAATGATTCCTGAAGTTCAGATTCAGAAAAACCTATCATTGGTGGTTCAAAAATGCCACAATGATAAATCTATCAATTGTGTCCAGTGTGTGGCATTAAAATTAATGGTTGGTATTCTTTTTAACCTTTTCTGAAAGAATATAAAAATTTATTTATTGATTCATTTAAAAACTTCCGGTCTCTACTATAATAATTATGGTGAAATTAGATAAAATCTTTAAAATGATTCTATAAATTGCAATAAATAATTGAGTCATTGATATATAAATAAATATTTAATTACCTAATGGCTAAAACTCTTTTTAAAGCTTCTTCTCTTACTTCAACTTCATCAGATTTGACTATGGAGTATAGGTTTTAAGACAGTAAACAAAATGTACTTCCTTGTATATTTCTTAAAGTGATCTGTTGGATTTCATGAGGCTGCTTCTTGATCTTCTGGATCATATTAAAAATCTGCACTTGCTGATTGTGGAACTTATTATTTCTTTTAATTTCAAACCAACAAGTGGCATACACATTTAAAATAAAACTTATTAAACTGTGAAGTTTTGTTGTGAGCTTTTGTGGGTATGTGACACGACTCAATAAACGCATAAGCCTGATGGCCAAAGTTAACCACCTTGCCTGGTTTAAAGGACCAATTTTCCAGGAGGCATATCTAGAGTCAACCTTACCTCTAGAAATATCCACTTTGTAATCATACTGGAGTCTTTGGTCACAACTAAGATCATGTATTTCACCAATTTTCAAGATTGAATATCAAGGACTGCTAATAGTGACAAATGATATTTGTGGTAAATCATTTGAGCATATTTCCCCAGAGGAACACTGAATGCTGTAGGGCCTTTTGTGCAACCATCTATGTTTTTGAAAAGAGCTCTGAAAGGTAGTTCATTATGGTGCAAATAGCAACAATTGCATGAAGATTGCAACCATTCCACCTTCACAGCCTGTGTTGGCATTAGTGTTGTCAACAAGGATAACCTTGATAGTGTTCTCACTGTTGAATTCATGCAAAACATCCACTACTTGCTCTGCATGAACAACACCTGTTGCACCACTATTAGGGAGAACTCTATGTATCAGATATTGACTTTCATGTGTTGCCTCCTTTGTAAAAGTTAAATGGTGTTCTGGTTCCTTAGTTTTTTCATAGTTTTCTGTTCATTTTCCTTCACAATTTTCTCATACAGCAATGTGTCCTTATTCATTCTCCCATCAACTGCAATACATATAAGGTTTTCCACACTTTCATCATGTTTTTGTTGGGCAGTTGTTTTCACTTTAGACTTTGCCCTATCAACTTTGCATTTATCTATAATATCTTTCATATTAATATTTGGTATAAGAAGGCCTATAGCCTTCAAATCCAAGAGCAAGGCATTGACAAGGCTAGCTCTAAGATTAGAAGATATGCCCCCCCCCTAACTAACTTGAAAGCATAACTTGGAAATTATAAGGGCCTTTTGGATGTTTGCTTAGCTGCAAATATTCTTCTGGTTTTTCACTTGGAGGATGAGTAGGAGGGGGAAGAAACATTAGCCTGAACATTTGATGTTGGTGATGAAATAATTTTTTCTTAACCTCTCTCTTTCCCTTTTACTTTTTTATAGCACTTTTATCAACAGGTCCAAGCTGGAAAGTGCCCTTAGACCCTAATTTGCCCCTCTGATCCTCTTAGTTATTCACAATCCTTAAATACCTAAAAAAAAATATTTGTTCTATCAGAAATGAAATTCCATAAATATTTTAAAAATAAATTTGATAAAATTTGAAATAAATACATTAAATTAGAAGTAATGTTTACTTACTTTAAAGTAGTGCTACTTCCGAGATTAGCTCATAAACAGGCTTTTTAATAAATAAATATTAATTTAAAAAATATAAACAAATCAGAATAATTATAAATTATAATAATTTTCAACAGGTGAAGACCATAAAAAAATAACAATAAATAAAATGGCATATGTAAATAGTTTTTTGTATATTAAACTAAATATCATAGTGTCTTTATTTCTTTTTAATTTTGATGTTTTCATTTAATTTCTTAAGAAAAAAAGAATACTAAACTTAAAATATCTATTATTAAGCGTATTGTATTTATTTCTTATTTTTAAAACTCGGGTTTTATTTAAGCCAACACATGTTTCCAGTAACACCTATATTGCAATAAAAATCCCAATTTATTTCGTCTTTAAGTTTAAATGCTCAAATAAATAAAGTTTTGAAGAAAAAAATTTCTTGTGGTAACTCTTGACATTATTTTGCAACTTTCTTCAAGTGCAATTTTTTACAGTTCCGAAATCGACCTACCCTTATATATATATATATATATATATATTAGCTCAGAGGAAGAATCACCGACTGACGACAATTTGGTCAGGTAGCAATTGGACTGATCAGCTGTGATACAGCGAAACAGATCTGTCTGTGGATGACTATATGTATATATATTTAATCAAAATTTTCTAAAAAAGAAAAAAAAATTTAAAAATAATTCCATTCATTTGTGAAAAAGTCCTGAAAGTTTCATTAAAAATCTGACAATTATTTGATTTTTTTGAGAATTTTGAAATTACTATTGAAAAAAAATAAAATAAAATAAAAAATAAAATAAATAAATAAATACAAGAAAAAAATTTATAAAGGATTAAAAATCTTAAAAGAAAAATACTTTTGTTTTTCCTCTTAATAATAACAAACATGTTAACAAAGCTTTGTTATTATGAAGTTTTGGCCCTTTTTTATTATCATGACATGGCCTTTTTAGCAAAAAAAAAAAAAAAAAAAAAAAAAAAAAGTCGAGGGACCCAGTTTAATACATAGTGAGATTTGATTAATTTTGAGTTTTTGAAATATTTGTTGTTACCCTGAAGTTTATAATCATTTCTTCATTACCATCCAGGTCTCCTTAGTTGAATTCCTTGCATTCACTTACGCACAAATGTATGTAGACAAACATAGCTTTCCACAACCTGTCCCTTGTAGCTCTTAATAAACTTTGTCTTTCTGTTAAAAGTTCCAGTTGAATTCCTTGCATTCACTTACGCACAAATACCCTTGTGAAAGGTATTAATCCGTCTCTTCCCTTCAGTTATGGGTTAAATAATAGGACAGATTGGGTTCTATAGCCTTGGTTGGCAACCAGTCTACCACAGAAAGCAATAGGAACCTACTGTGGGATAACATTCTGCCCAGTCAGTCATGTCTCTTTTGAGACATGATCACTTAAGCGTGTATCAGGTATGGCACTTAACTGACTGACTTTGTTTATCTCCAAAGCTCTGTTCCGATATCCATTTACTCAAGTTCATTAAGTTATGCAATTTCCCTGTCCTTCTTGCTTTCTGTCCTGTGTGTATCATTTTCCAAGCCCTATTTCCTCATATGCCAGAGAAACATCAACTGTCTCTTAAAATATAAAAATAATACCTACAACACTTGAATAGAAACATTGTTTTGTTCTTTGATAATTTAACAACAAAAAAATATATTGAAATTTGTTTTTTTAATTTACTCTACAGAAGAACTGTGTTTGAAACCAAACATGTCAGTGTCCCGGATGAGGTAAACATGTAGATGTTTAAGATTTCACTATTTCCATTTGGACAACAAGAACTTTCAACAAAGATATTGATCAAAATTAACTGTTTGCTTCTTCATAATCTCGAAGTTATCCTGGAGTCATTAGTGGTTTTCTAGATATTAATCACTGCTTGCCAATTGCAACTGCTTTCAAACCATCTTAGCCCGAGTCATAAAATAATTCCATGAACTTGGTTATACAAGTCAAACTTATCTCGTGTAAATATAGTCAATTCGAAGTAAGCAAATGACAAAAAAAATATATATATATATTTTAGTGATATGTTTTGTTCTGAGAGAGAACTCCTTCAACAAATAATAGTTTTATTGACAAAATCAGTCTTAAAATGGAGGAATGGGCAGAAGAAATATAACACCAGTTAGTTTACTGTGAAACAAATATATAAAAGATACACAGCTTGAAATTTTAATTTTGGTGTCCAATGTATGCAGATGTTTAACCCATCTTATTCAACTTTTGTTTCAATTTTGATTACGATCATATTACATTGAAACACTGGTTCCACAATCACAAAGTTAAATGACATTGAGCCTGGTCACAATACCCAGATGGGAGACCACTTGTGAATATCAGGTGCTGTATGCTTGGATGTACAGGTGGTATAATGGATGATGACTCATAATTGTTAATCAGAGAGCTAAGTTCCAATTCCCATTGGGTTTATTATATTCATTTATGCACAAATACCCTTAAGAAAGGTATGACTACCTATTCTATATCCACCTGTAGGTTAATTAGTAAGATGTATCTCTAAATGATCATTATCTCAAAAAAAAAAAAAAAAAAAAAGCGGGGGGGTATAAAGGCAAAAAAAAAAAAGAAAGAAAAATTCTTACAATCTAAACATATTTTCTGATTTAAATAACCAGGAAAGGGTTGATGAGCCATAAAAACTGAAGCAATCAATCAATTTAATGATCCCACATTGCATCTGTAGTAGTTTTTTATGAAATGCAATATATTAAATCATCTTGGATGAAAATTTACCAAAAAGGATTCTGAAATTAGTGCATTTTAAATATATTTTTGCATTATTAATTGCTTTCTCTTTTAATCAAAACTGCATTTTTCAAGTTGAAATTATGGCCAGATTAGATTACAGCAGATTTTATATTTTATACTGCTATTTTGAGAAAGACAAATGATTCTGAAGAAATTTGAGGAAGAAATTATTCAAGTAGAGAAAAAGCACACTATTTTAATCAGGTGAAATAGAATTAAAAGTGGGCTTTTACTTTGTTTTGTTTGTCTCTAGTCAAACATCTTTGTTCCCAACATTCACAGTATTTGTTTAAGGTGTTAGAATCAAAGTTAAAATCCAAGAACTTGAATGCAAAGAATATATATATATATAATCCTATCACCTCTCTCACACTCAGCCAAGTGTCAGATTAAGCTTGGTAAATACAATATGCACCGGTTGAGTGATGCCTAAGTATTGCTAAGAGAATAACAAACAATTTAAACATATTTGATAGTGGACATTAGGCATGGAAAAGCAAATAAATTATGCATTTCACAGAGGTCTGTTGGTTTGGGCTTCTTCAGACTAGAATGAAAGACAAACTGTGTGTAAGGAAAATGCACTGAGATTTTTTACGCTAACTGGGGTAATAAATTAAATTACCAAACAGATCCAATGACCAGAAAACAAAAAATGTCTGTTTTTAATATGTGTGTGTGTTAAATTATGATGGTTAGTACCAAAATTGCCATTTTTCGGTAGAAAGGCAGAAAAAAAAAAAAAAAAAAACCCTGAAGAGTGTATAGTGGGTTATCTGTTCTAGTGGAGCTTAGTTGTATGTTGTTGCAGATTAACGGAATTTAGCCTCGTTGTAGATAGTCATAAAGAAAGGTTATAAACCAAGAAAGGTAAATTGAGTTTAGAAATAACATTTTATATATACACATATCAATTAAGGTTTTTACAATTAACGTAATCCTTTTAGTATGGGTCCAACAAACGTTAAATTGTTCATGGCAATAAAAGCTGAAAAGGGAAGTTGTGCAGGAGCATTGTAAATTAGGAATGTCTTTGATGTAAGTAGCTTTGAGACAGAGAAGGATGAGATGATAGGGAAGGGAGGCAAGCATAGTAATTTACTTGACTTCCGTCAAGGGAGATACTAATTACACTCGTCTCTCTTGAGTCTGTGTGTGTCTGTCTGCTTTGGTCTGTCTGGCGATGCTTTCTGTATCAGCTTTTTATTTCAGACTTTTTGGATTGCAGCAGATCATTTGGGAATTCACAGTCGTATTTGATTCTGGGCTTCCCATTGGCCGATAAATAAAATTCGCGGAGGCTCGAACTGGAATTTGATATTTAATTTTTAGTTTTCAACCAGAACATCTGCGTGGAGCTGGGTTGCACACTGATGAGTTTTGGTCATTTGCTTTCTGGTTGTCAGGGTGAAAACATCTGGTCCCTCGATATCACCACAGGTGAAGAGGTCACAATAATGCCTTCATGAAACTTTGGAGTTGGCATGACTAAAATAACACTGCTCAGCTAAGTGAAAAATGTCTCCACACACACACACACACACTAAATTCGACCAGTAAACAGTTGTATTAGAAAGTGCTCAATGCATGTTTGAAGGAAGATGAAGATTTAACATGTAGAGTATTTAGATTTTTAGGTAGGGAAAATCAGCTGGTTATGCTAGCATGGTTTCGACTGACGATATGTAAGGTTCTGATTTTAGGTTTATTGTAGAGAATTGTGAGATTAGTGTACTTTCAATGCCTTTTCTCTTCTGATCAGACTGGCATTTATTAAGACAAAATTGTGGTAAAAAATTTGTGTATTCTGGTCAACCACCAGTGTGTTTAAAGTTTCATGCAGCATATCTCTGATGTTTATGTAGTCTTTTCTGAAGATTTCTAGTTGTTTTACTGATGTATACCACTGGGCATTTTGCACAATCTCTTTTTCATATTCTTGCCTTTATCCTGCTGTTGTTGCTGCTATCTTTTTTGGTGTTAATGATATGTTATTGTTTTAGGAGGTGGTGTTGATGAATTTTAGGTTACGGTTGAGCGAGTTATTTTTTATGGTGGCTTCTACAAAGTTAGTAGATAGGATTACATGCTTATTTTTACTATGGAAATTAGGATAATTAATATTTGTGAATGTTTACATTTTTTTTCACACTTTTGTCTTTAATTCAGATCTAAAGAAGCCAAGACCAACATACTTTAGTGAAATGCCTTGTTTATAAGTTTTCCCCATTTTGTCTCATCATCTCCACTTTGTTTTGCATATGAATACACATCCTACAAAAAAAAAAATTTGCTAGTACACATTGTTATGTTTAAATGGGCTTAGGTTCATCGCGTGACAGCAGTCATCTGTTGGTAAGAAGTCCGAGTTCTATATAAAGCAGTGATCAAGGAGTCATTCAAACAAGACTATAAAACCATGTGAGTACAAACCATTCACAAGAGAAGGAACAGAAGAATTTTTTTTTTTTGTGCCAACACTAGAATAGAAGGCTGCATTGTTAACCAATGGCACAAACACTGAGAAGCCCAAAATTCAGACTGGTTGGACAGCCATTTGATTTCTGGTTGTTTACATTGAAAGAAGTATTGAAAGATAAGCATTTTTCTTCCAATACTGAAATTGAATTGGTGTACAATTGGATCAAAATTTAACAAGAAAAATTTTCCCATGAACAGCATGAAAAAGTGAATTGGAAAAATGTATAGCACTAAAGGGTGGCTAGATTGAAAGATACACTTAATTGAGAAATAAATTTACTTAATTTTCATAGCAGTTTCATTATTCTATCTATTGAAGACCTTAATGTCAATTCATATGTTGACTATGTAAAACTAGAAACAGTTTAAAAAATTTTTTGTATTGATAAAGGATATTGAAGTAATATTATCATAGTTTGTAAAAAAAATTAAATTCACATTTTATAGAAACTGTAAGAGTTAGAAACAACAGAAAGTTGTGGAGAGCAATGATTGCCCATATCTTAAAGGGGCACAGCATACAGAAGAAGGTGCGCATAGATGCACTAAAAAATGAATACTTAAAAGGTAGCTTTTAAACCCACATGCTCCTTGCATCAGTATAAACTGATCTCATATTTTTTCCATATATTATGCACAATTTGCTTAAAGTTCATATTGTTTTGACTCAGATAAAAAACATTTCAGTAAAATTTTCACTTTCTATATTTATAGTTTATAAATAAGAAAAAAAAAAGTTTGACAACCAAGAATTTTTAACTCCGTACCTGTACTGCTCTAGTAAGTACTTGACTCCTTATGCAACCTTCTACCTTTACAAAAGCCAAATCAGGTTGAAAATGAAGTACTGTGGACATATTTGGGTGACAAGGTTGGGTCACTATGTCGATCCAGGATGTTTTTTCTACCTGAATCCATCCTGCATATATACAAGTCAACCATCCGTCCGTGCATGGAGTACTGCTGCCATTTATGGTCAGGTGCCCCTGCAGTTCTCCTCAGTGTTCTTGACAGGCTCCAAAGGAGAGTCTGTAATGTGATAGGTACTGATCTGGCGACTCGACTGCAGTCACTTCCCCATCATCGAAATGTGGCCTCCCTTTGTCTGTTCTATAAATACTTTCATGGCTTCTGCTCAGACGAACTTAAGTCACTGATGCCTCCTCAACAGGTGTTTACTCGTGCAACCAGACTGGCAACTGGGTCCCACCCATTCACAGTCAGGTTAGCCAAATACAGAAGACAATTCTACTCCTGCAGCTTCTTCTCTAGCACTTCCTGCCTGTGGAACTCGCTCCTGTATTCTTGCTTTCCTGACAGCTACAACCTCCAGAAATTTAAATGCAAAGTCAATACTCATCTACTAACCACTGGACTCTAGCTCTCTTCCCATCCCTGTATAACCTTCCCTTTCTCAGCTTTCTATTGTTCCTTTCTAACTAGTTTGTACTCCTCACTCTTTTCTAATTAATCTTTTTACATTTATGTAGCCCCCTGCACATCAGTGGCGTTTCCGCTCGGGGTGAAATAATTAAAAAAAAAGACAAGAAAAAAAAAAGACAAGAAAAAAAAAAGACAAGAAAAAAAAAGACAAGAAAAAAAAAAGACAAGAAAAAAAAAAAAAGCTGCCCAGTTCTCATTTTCCAGTCTTGATAGATTTCAAAGGCGTTGTTGGAGGAGACTTATTCTACATCCTCCAACTGCTCTCTCAAAGGTGGGATGTAGCAAGCCTCTCACTGCACTATTGCTCATTCCACGGAAAGTGCTCTGATGAACTAAATTCCTTCGTTCCACCAGGTCTAACCTTCTTGATTAAGATGTGCCATGCCACTTACATAATAGCAAACCATGCACATTTCCGCTACATTCTATCGGCAAGAAGTAAATTCCACTCAATCAACTTCTTCCTGATGTATCCTTGATAAATATCCAGCAATCACTATTACAAACCTCTCTCTTTCTCTCTCACTTCCTTCCTCTTCATTGTTCACCCATCTGCCTTTACTTATACTTGATAACCTAATGGAACCTTTTAAGACTGAGCAATTACTTCAAAGACACTTCTACTCAAAGACAATGCTCAATTCTTTTTTCCAATCTTCTTACTCTTTTCTTTTTTTTTTTTTTCTCAATTGGAGTAGATGGACTAAACTATCGCCCGGTTCATACTTCACCCTCGTCTATTGAACAGGTGAAGAGGCTCATCCCTTGTTCCCTGTTTAGGATGTGGTTTCTGGCTTTCTCTTTTCTAATCTTTTTACTCTTAAGTAGACCCCTGCGCATCAGTGGTGTTACCGCCTTGCTTGGGGTGATATGATAAAAAAAAAAATAAAACACCACTGATGATAAGTTAAAATAAATGTTAAAAATGATTTATTTTTAAAATAAGTCATTTTCACCATTTATTTTAACATATCACCTGAAGAAGAACAGTATTGTTCTGAAACATGAAAATTTTTCTGTAGTGATATTATGCTTTTATAAACCATTGTAATAACAAAATTACAATATATATATATATATATATATATATATATATATATATATTCCATTTCATGAGATATGAAAACATGTATTTGAGGGAAGTCATTAACAAAAGTTTTTATTTATTAAACAGTGTTTGGAAAAAAATGCTTGATGATATCAAATTAAAAATGCACATATAATCTGCACCCTCTTTTAAACTCATCTACAAGTAGCCTCTCAGCATCTGTTACACTCAATATAGCTAACATACATTTACTTATATATGAAGTCATTTGCTTCTTGCGTTTCTTCTGAAATGTCCCTCCAGTGGCTGGTGCTGTTCATGACTCGCATTTGTATGTCAGCCACAATAAATTACAAATGAATATATAATCTGTACCCTCTTTAAACTCATCTACAAAGTTCATGGCTAGCATTTCTATGTCAGTCACAACAAATACCATTCACAAGAGAGAAACAGTCTCCTTCAAATCTAATTTCCATTCATTACTTATTGCAGCCTGCAATGTGCACACCGCATAATGATTTTGTTATTATATCTTGCACACAAATCTGTTAGTAAATTTCCTTTAAAACTGAAACAAAAAATATTTGCTTCTGCTTGCTTTGATGTCAGCAGAATTAAAGCAATGTTATATAGCCCTCTTGTTGGGTATATATTTCTTCTGGGACCCAAGATATCAGAATCAATGATGACTGGATAAATGCTGCTAAAATGACAAATGTTGCAACCATGATGACAGAATTTTCTGCAAATTTGGCAGATTTCACTAGGACCTCAATGATACTTCTCAAACTTCTAAGGCCACGACTTAAGTTCAACACTTTTGGCAGTGATTAAAAACCTCTGGGACTATGATTAAACTTGTCAAATCATATTTCATTTTCATAGGGGGAACACTGAACTTGACTTTCATGTAAATCAATTTTACAATCTCATAATCTTCATTGACAACAATTTCAATAATCTGCAACAAATGTTTTGTTGGAAAACAATAAGTCCAGACCCAAATATAAATAAAATATAAAAATTACATTTTATTTTTTTTAAATAAGATATAAAATATTATATTTCATTTTTTTTTTTTTTTTATACAAAGGTCATCTTTTCAAACAAGGTAGTGACATCTTTGGTGACATGCCATGAAGTGAATATGTTCTTTTGGTCAGATGATGTCAGCACCCCAACATCGGAGAGACCTAATCTAGGACAATCATTCACCTGGACTACTAAAATCAGATTCCTAATAATCAAACTGAAATCTTACTTCACAACTGTCAGCCAGACATCATTTCTGCTCGACTGACAGCTGTCGTCCGGGGCAGATTTATATGGGGCATAACCTTTCCAACCTGGTAATCATAATCAGTCAGTTAAGTGCCATACGTGATACATGCTTGGGCGATCATGTCTCGAAAGAGACATAAAAATCCCAAATCCAAACATATTCTCTCTTTGCACTTGTTTGGCATTTTCAACAATACACGTTTTTTTTTTTAAATTTCAAAACATCACTAAGCACAAACACACTTCACTGTCAAAAATCCACACTTAATGAATCAATTAACAGCAACTCTTGTGACAAACAGAATCAATGTAGGCATTAAGGTTAAATTGCTACTCAAGAAAACAATGAAATCATACAGATGGAATGTATAACAGAAAACTAGTGTTTGTCTACAAGAGAAGATGCAGTTTATGTAAAAATTTATGCTGATAAAACTGCACATTATTTCTCTCTCTTATACACTTGCTAACAAAAATATGTGTTGATTCTGTTATTTTTATATTTTAAAGTATTTGTTTTAGTTTAAGTATTTTAAAGTATTTGTTGCAGATTATTGAGTTTGAGTTTTGTTTAATGGCATATCAACCTCTATGGGTTATTTAATGCCAAAAAGGTAGGGTTTTAAGATATTTTTTTTAATGTTCGGTTATAGAGAGAAAGTTGATTTAGTTAGATCTTAATGAATTTTTTTTATTTTAGAAAACTGAAAATGTCTTCTAGTTTTGTATTCAAAAATATATTATGTCAATTATTTTTTCCTTCAAAAATGTGTTATGGTAATATTTTTCATTCAGAAATGTATATTTTTCTATGAAAGTCTATTTTTATACTTTCATTGTGTTTTGACCCCAGTTTGGGGATAAACTACTTGCCCATAGTTGGGACTCTAACAGGTGCTACCACTCTGGGTCAGGGTGGACCTGAGAACAACAGCAATTAAGAGGTGGTTCCATGCTCCTCACAACCTCCCAATCAGAGGCCTTGATGCTGGATGCAGTCTATTGTCATACCCAGGACTGCAGATTATTGAAATTGTTGTCAAGAAGATTATGAAATGTGATTGTGAAATTGATTTACATTAAAGTCAAGTTGAGTGTTCCCCCCTATAAAAATGAAATATGATTTGAGAAGTTTAATATTAGTTCCAGAGGTCTTAATCATGTGGCTGATGTTTGGTTTCTGATCACATGGGTTTGAATCTGCCACAGTCAATTTGTCAGGAATTTGCCTTTTTGATACTATCGGCCCATGAGTTGGGGAGGCCATCCCAGCATGCAGCAACTTTGGAAGATGCTTGAAAACAATATAATGAGTTGACCCATTTTTGTTTCCTTCTTTTGTCCTTTCTCTTTCACCCCCTGTAGCTGGTTTGTCTTTCTCTTCACTCTACTCCTGCCTAAAACTTTAACTATCTTATGTAGCCTCCTGCACATCAGTGGTGGTACAGCCTTGCTTGGGGTGAAATGATTAAAAAAAAAAAAAAACTAAAACAAAAGCATCAATGATTGTGCTAGCACAAAGTAACAAATCATCATGACTCAAGAGTTTGAACATACTGGCCTTGTTCAAACAGTTTTCATACCAGATGATGATGTCACACCCAGAAACTATAGCTAAGATCTGCTCAGCATAGTTTCATTATAGACCATAGGTAGGCACTGCAAGTGTTAAACAGTAATGTACATGAGCAGGTGTCTGTGCAACAGGGACTAGTGAGCAGTCCCAGTAGAAAAGGCATAGTCAGAAACTTGGCTTTCCAATTTTTTAATTCAAGCCAATAGGATAAAAAAAGACTACTTCTTGAGAGGATAAAATTTGAAAATGGAATGTTCAAAATAGAGAAAGAAGAACACTTCAAAGTTGAAAAATATATCAAACTCTTCTATGACGAAAGACAGAAGCCTACACTACATAAAAACATAGAAGGACATGCAGTATTAAAATCTGAAGTATAATTTACATTGGCCAAGATGAGAACCAAAGCAGCAGTGATAGGCAGGATAAGAGATTCTATAAACCTTAGATGATTTCTGACTGAATCAACCAGATTATGGAAATAATATATGATAATAGTGACATGCCTAAAGATCTTAGGAGATCTATTTTTATAATGCTACCTAGGAAATCAGGATCAAATAAATGCAAGCTCAATCAGACAATAGGCTTAACGACCCACAATACTAATTACAACTCACATGATGAATAGAGCTTGTAGCAGAATTAGACCGGAAATGAAACAAGGATAGTGTGGCTTTGTTAAAAATTACTGGAACAAGAATGTTATTTTTATGATCAGAATTCTATTAGAGATGGCAGTAAATAGGTAGAAAGACCTACACCTATATTCTGATTTCACAAAAACATTTGAGAAGGTACAACACAAAGGCCAATTTGAACTGTTAGGTAACCTTGATTTATTTCAGTAAAGATATCAGAATAATTGAAAACATTTATTAGGAACAATTTGCCAGTATATTGGAAACAGACTGAGCATGTATACAAAAATTGAAATGTGCATAAGACAATGTGTCTTCTCACAGGATTTACTTCCACAATAAGGTGATCCTTGAAAAATTGTGTCCTATCAGGAATTATAATTGGTTGATACAATCCTAACATGATATGCAGATGACTGCATGTTGATGGCAGAAAGAGAGAAAAGTAGATCATTTCTAGACAAGGTTAGTAAAAGGTATGGATACTAGCAAGAGGAAAAACGTAAGATATGTATGAGCTACAAAATGAAGACATCAAAATCAAGCAAGTCAAGAAATTTAACTGAGAAGTCGTATAACAGACAATGGAAAATATGATACTGGAATCTGAAGGTACACTAGAATATAAAGAGTTGCACTTTCAAAAGCTAAACAAAATATTAAAAGACAGTAAAATGTCATTAGAAATAAATGAGCACTGAAAAGTTATGTAAAATCAATCATTACATATGGCAGTGAAGGCTGGACAACTTCTTCAGAGGTAAGGCAACAGATATGATTCTACAGGATGCTGAGAATACCATAGAGTATGTGAGCAATGAGAAGGCAGAAATTTCTGGAATATATATTGAGGAAGGGCTTGGAAAATTTGACACACAGAGGACATTCTGAGGGAAAGATGGAAAGAGTGAGTAATCTTCTGAACAAGTTTATGTAACGGGGATGTATAAACATTACTTTAAGCCACAAGGGAAAGGAAGCTGTAGAGAACCAAGATATCCCGTATCCAGAAAGGTAAGAATGAGGTAAAAAGTAGTTGGTGCTGGTACAATATGTGTCCTACCTTGGTAAGAGTGTATTAATAGATATAAGTATTTGGCTATTTATTGAAACTAATTATTTTCTCTTAGCAGAGAATTATAATACTTCCTAATAATAAGCTTTTTAAAGGTATGCCTCATACTATATAAGCACCAAATAGTCTGTAAAGTTATCAGATGTGACAAAAATAAAGGGTTGTCTTTAATATGTAACAAAAACAAATATTTGAAAAGTAATTGAATTTAGAGTGACCAAAACATTGTGGCAAAAACAGCCAAGATATAGAACATGTAGTTTTAAATTAAGTAGTAGTAGTCTTTATTCTTATAGTCTCTGGTTTGATTTGGTTTGTTTTATGGCATATCAACCTCAGTGTGTTATTTAATGCCAAGAAAATTATTAGGATATATATGTACAGATAGAATATGTATTAATATTTTTCCCCAAAAAATGTATTGCTGGTATTTTTACTAAAATATCTATTTTTTTATACTTTCATAGTGTCTGCACCCCAATTTCAGGGTTAACTATTTGCCGATAGTTGGGACTAACAGGTGCTGCCACCCTGGATCAGGGTGGATCTGAGAATAACAGCTACCATGAGGTGGTTCCTTGCTCTTCAAAACCTCCCAATCAAAGGTCTTGCTGTGGGATGTAGTTTATCATCATACCCAAGATGCCTCATGGAGATGGGAGTGGGTGTCACTCCTCTCCAAAGGTAGTTGGCATATTCTAAAGCCCCAACCAACAGGGTGGTATAGTCTGTTTATTTTGACTTCCTAATCTATTTCCTACTCTCTACCCAACTTCCTCAGAAATTGAGTAACTGGCAAAAATCCTGAGTGGGCTTAAAGTATAATGAAGGTTTTCTAGGCAACAGACAAAAAAATTAACTGACTAAAGTGAAAAAGTATTGGCTTTATAGAATTCCACTGGGTGATCTTATGGTCAACAGGTGGTGATGTCTTCATTAAAACTAATGTTGCTAGTAAAATTTGACTGAGGGTTGTGAGCTCAATTCCAGGACTGGGCCTTAAATTTTATCTTACTCTTCAACCATGGTACCAATGATCCATTGTATGACAATCATCTTTGTAATCAATTTAATAATGCTTCAAAATAATGACAAGAGAGAGTATCAGGAACAGTCTCCAAGAGTTTACTGCAGAAGGAGTGTAATTTGGAAAATATGGTGGTTGTCAAACCTGGAGAATGATTTCCTTGACCAAAAGCTGCTGCACAAACCATGATTACTAATGGAACAAATGTAATGTTATAAGATGACCACACTACACACTATCCTTCCAAGCACTGCTAAAAACAACAGAAGTGAGCCATAATGTTAAAACTTACTGTACATGCATGACAAAGTTTAAGGTTTTCTTTTGGCAAGCAGTTTCACTATGCATACTTTGACTTTGTTACCATAGCAACAGTGATGTTTTTTGATCAGATCTTGTATCACTGACACAAGAGACATTTTATATAATTACCAGATTATATAGACAGCACTAAACCATTCTGTTTTGTTAAGACTCAATTTAAAATGATTTCTGCTGACTTTTTTCATTATGATTGTATACATGTCTTTTTTTACCAATCAATTGTTTGGCATCTCTATCACCTTCAATTCTGTTCACATCAACATTTACATGAAGTTTTGTTTCTCTATTTATACTATAATGACTACATATAATGTACAGAATTCACTGGAAGAAAAAAAAAATATATATATATATATATATTGTGTATTTAGGCAGCAATCTTTCATTTAAGCAGGTTTCATTAGAAACGACGAACAAGGAGGATATTATTAATTTTTTTATTTAATTTTTCCAATATTCTTACGTTTCCATTTTGCTAGAGTTAAGGAATGTAAAAATATTCCATAATTTTTAACTTTCCAAGCACTTTCACCCTCTTCACAGGCCATTTTCAAGGATGTTATTTTTCCGGTGTTATGTTCTCATGTTTGACTATAATGTAATTTTTATATATATATATATATATATATATATATATATATATATATATATGTAAAATATTAACTGAGCACATCAATCTTTTACTGACATTGTTATTTAATTCAGCCAAATATATGAGCAAGCATTTGAATTTCACATGATCAGTTCACTGAGTGGCTAGCTACAGGCAGAAATCTATTTAATAGTTTACTATAAATTTCTAATTGTTGATGAGTGTTGAAAAAGCCTGCACAAAATAGGGAACAGGCAAAGCTACCAATGATGGACCTTGACAGGTTTTACAGATTACTCAGTTTGTTTTGTGTTCATTTGAATAAACACAGCAAGTGATTGCATACTAACATTTCAGTTTTGTGATAGCATGACTTTATTCAACCAATATTTCATTGTCTAATTAATCCTTTTAATCCAACTTGTACAAAAAGAGAAAAAAAACTTTTGACATTCCTCTCTGCAAAATTTTCTATATCACGCATATTAAATTTTCTTATTAAATTTTTTTTGTGACTAATGTTCTGTGATCAATACATCTCAATTATTTGCAGTGAAATAATTAAAAAAAAAAAAAAAAAAGAGGGGGAGAGAGGAAAGGGGGATTTTTTTTTTTTTTAATGAGAGTTTCTTTGATGTGATTGTCATTCTGAAATGTCTATACACACATTACCACATACCTCTTAAGATAATAACTTTGTTTTTGGACACAAATTCTGTACAGGGAAGGAAGAATAATGCAGGGATGTACAAGTTTTTTTTAGAACTGTAAGAATCCTACTTGGATTTTTGTTAATATCAAAGTTTCGTGTGTTAGGATTTGGTACAATAACATAAAATATGGTTGCGTGACTTCCTGTAATTTAGTCATTTACAATAATCTCACTACTTTCATGGAAAAAATAAAATCCCGTAGGAT
This sequence comes from Ascarosepion bandense, assembly GCA_037127315.1. Classification (NCBI taxonomy): domain Eukaryota; kingdom Metazoa; phylum Mollusca; class Cephalopoda; order Sepiida; family Sepiidae; genus Ascarosepion; species Ascarosepion bandense. Next base: position 493,084 of record JBBBDQ010001947.1, read on the forward strand.
AAAACAATATAGTATGAACAAATAACATTAATTTTATATACTACAAGAAGTTGGTTAAACCCACTGAATGAATAATATCCTTTTTTTAATTGTTAGAGTTCTTGGATAAAACATAAACTGTATGTGTATGTATGTGTGAACAATGAAATGTGGTTACAAATGTGTTTGTGTGAAAGAGTCAGTATGTGTATGTGTACATAAGAGAGATAGGTAGAATTTAGTTTTTACTGTGGATGATGATGCCGTAGTATGAGGCAGTCTCTTTGTCGTCTGTTCAGAGCTGAGTTGAGCATTGTTTTTGCACATGGATGTAAATTGTGTCTTGAATATTAGGAGCTTGAGTGACATAGACATTGGTAGTATTTGTGTCGTTTTGAGCTGGCCTTAGTGATATTTATATATTTTAATTCTAAGAAATTGGCTCCAGAATTATATTATTTATGCTTAATTGGCTGTAAAATACCATGTGGTATGTCTACAACTATGCATGATATTTTGGCTTTATCAACCCAAATTAAGATGACTAATAAAACAACCTTTCTGATTTCTATTCATTGGTTTTGTATTGTATGATTTAATTGGTGTGTTTTAAAATGTAAGCACTTTATTGCATGCTATTGATTTATAAATATTTTGTAGGTGTGTTTTAATGTTTATGTAAATATTGTTGGATGATAATGCTTCATGTTTAAAATTAATAATTTTTATTGTGAAATATGTTGCATATTTTATTAGTTATTTGTTGATATCAGACAGAAAAAAAATGAGTAATTTTTATTCAAGAAAACTTTAAACAAGTTAAAAACAAGGTAATATTGATTTTAATATCATATACAATTTCTGCATAACATTAATTACTTCTCTTACAGATCGCCTAAAATTTCTTTGCATAACCTCATATTATGAGTAGAATTTGGAAACAGAATATAGACATACTTGGCTTATATATATATATATATATATATATATATAAATTGAATTTATGGATCAAAATCCAACAAGATGAATAGAATAAGTAAAGAACAGGTAGGAAAAAATGTCTTTAATCTCACATGATTCACTTTAAAAAGCTTCTTCAAAACATCATTAAAAAATCTCTGAAAAAGCTTGTTATGGTGAAACATGTAAGATTAAAATTAAAGACACTTTTTCTACCTGTTCTTTAGATAATATATATATATATATATATATATTATATTATATACAAATTTATGAAACTGGCATTAGCTGACATATTTTAATTTTACTCCCGGTGTTAGGAGTATGCAGGTTCGATTTCTGGTGGAAGATAATTTCCAAACGATTTCTGAAACGATTAAGACCAGTGAAAATTATAATGTACTGTTTAACTACATTATATATATATATATATATAGATAATAAATAAACAGACTTTCCACATAAATATGAGTATCTTATAAAAAAAAAATAATAAAGTTAAACAAATAAAAATTACACACACACACACATTTATTTGAACAAAGATTAATGCACTTTTAGAGTACATTATATTGAGATTAGGAAACTATTTTTTGTTTTTTTTTATTTTTGATACATAACTTTTCAAGTACACAGGAGATTTTAATAGAATAAGGGGAAGTAAATAAATCTAAGTACAGTAATTCAGAAATTGATTAGGATGTTAAAAATCAGCACCATCCAAAAAAATGCACACTGAAATTGAAATTCTGCAGTTTTAGAGTGAAAAGAAATAAAATTTACATTATGTTGAGGAAAATTAAGTACCTCCAAGCATTTTGGATACCTTGGTTTAAATTGAATTAAAAAAAAAAAAAAAGTTTTATTTTTAGCTTTAATTGAAAGTTAAATGATTAAACTTATTTCTAGTAGGCAAAATATGCTGGTGTATTTCAAACAGAAATTATATTGATTAGAATTTCAAAGTTTTTAGAGTTTTGAAAAGTTATTTGTTTTTCATCCATTCTGACAGGTTTGTAAACAAAAAGTAGTTTTCGGTTTTAAAAATCTTGCAAAAATAAAATACGCATCTGTGACACACTTTTGAAAAATTAGCAAATTTAAAGTGAAATTAATCTGATTTACACAAGTATTACTTATTTATAGCATGAAATTTTGAATAAAAGCATTTCTTAAGCACAGAGCTCTGATCTTTCTGACCTGTTAAGTAATTGATGACAGCCAGATGTAGTGATAAGTATGGTTAACCAGAATTGACATAATTGTCTAATTTTTTTTGCTGTAAATGGAAGAAACTGTGAAACATATAACCTTTTAATCTAACACACAATATATCGTACTTAAAAAAAAAAAAATTTCTATACACAAAAAACAAAAATCATTTAAAAAATCTTTTGGCTTAAAGATGTGTATTATCATTGAGATTTTCAATTAGTAAATATAGTCTTCATTTAATAACCTAACTGCCACAAAGCTTTGAAGAATTTAAAAATTATTTTTGAAATTTTATAAATTATAACAATTGAAAAGAAACAAAAAAATGATGTTTGTAAAAATTCATTATTCATTAAAAAAGGTTTTCTTCAGACTATAATGTCCTTAATATAGAAACAATTAAAAGAAATGATGTCATAAGTTTTATTGCTTTATTTCTTTTCATTTTAATATTTAGAGCAGATTTTCAGAAAAAAGGGATTTTGAAAAGAAAGAAAAAAAATTTTGACATATTTGGGAAAGACCTAAGAGTAATCAAGAATCTCTACTGGCAGCAAACCACTTGCATATGGACAAGTAATGAATTCAGCAGATATATATAGAAAAGATATGTCTTTTCACTGGATCTATTCAAACTGTACAGCGAAACTATTCTGAGGACCTTAGAAGTTATGCCAGGATTTGTCATCAGGGGCCACAATTTAAGCAACATAAGAGATGTAGATGATGCAGTGCTGATAGCAGACACAGAAAGGAAACTACAGGAGGTAGCTAAAAAGAGTGACAAGAAAGGACTACAAATAAACTGCAAGAAAACCGAATGATGGTCATCAGCAAAAAGGGCAGCCTAAAATGCCAAATACAGGTGAGGGATACTAAAATCAAGCAGGTGCAAAAATTTAAATACCAGGGAAGTTTCCTAACAGAAGACGGAAAGTGTGACTCAGAGATCTGAAGTCAAATTAGCATGGCAAAGGAAACATTCCAGAAGTTGAGTAAAGTATTAAGAAACAGGACAATTTCGCTAGAAACAAAGAAGAGAGTACTGGATTGCTATGTGATGTCAGTTCTTCAAAATGGCAGTAAATGCTGGACAATATCATCGAAGATGAAAGAAAAACTTGAAGCAACTGAAATGTGGTTCTACAGAAGGATGCTGCGGAAGCATGTGAGCAATGATGAGGTTTTGGAAAGGATGGAAACGAAAAGGAAATTAATACTGAGCATCAGCAAGAGACAGCTAATGTTTCTGGGACATGAAATGAGGAAAGAGGGCTTGGAGAACCTGATACTAACAGGCCAGATAGAGCGAAAAAGAGACAGGGGAAAGCAGCGGTGTAACAGGAGAAAGCGTGCTAAGAGCCACCAGGGATAGGGAGATGTGAAAGGCCATGATCGCCTATGTCCTGAAATGACAGGGAACATAGAAGAAGAATGTTTTTCAACGGAAAAAAAAAGAGTTACAACAATACCATAAACTCTTGTTTTTGTTACAATTTGTTTACTCGCTGACGAAAAAAAGAAAACAAGATTTTTTTTACCAAAATTTTCAACGTGTTAGAAAGGATAAAAAAATTTCTAAAAATACTTTTGATCTTTCCTTTTAAACATTTTGACGATAAAAGTATGATTTTTTTAATGTTTCGGTCATTTTTTTTCTTCATAGAAGACTGTTTTTGTTTTCTTTTTTCAGCGGATTATTGGACTTGGAGGCACCTATAAGGAAGTCTAGTTTGTTTGGCATAAGGCAGTACGTTTTTGGGGACATTCTGTGAGTTTAACAGTCAAGCAGAACAATTCAGTTAGCTAATTTATAGCCTAGTTATCTAATTCACTTATTTTAAATGAAAATAAAAAATGATTTTCTTCCAAATCGAAGCTGAAAGTTTAAAAATTGAGGGACCATGTTTCTTTCAGCTAAAAAAATTAATTTAACAAAACAAGAAGACATTTGCTGATTTTCAATTAATGTAAACACAAACATGATATTAATTAAAAGAATGAAAATGATGATATTTATTTATATAAAACATAAAGTAGAATTTACAATTTTCGAGTTTCTGACTTTCAAAACTTAAACAAAAAAAAAACAAACTAAAAGTAAACAAACACGCGGATTTACTAACTTTACTTTTTTTTTTACATAGTCCACACAAAACAGTAATTGTCCAGCTACACATTTTAACAAAGAATAGGTGTACTTCTTCCTTTAAACCTCGGCAACAATATAAAAAGAAATAATCCCCTAAAGAATACTTACATTTATGATTCCAATAACTTATATACAAAACGTCTCAACATGGCGGCATTCTGTTTATATAGCAGCAGTAGCTGGCGGAAACAACCGAAAATTGACGAACATTCGCTTCCCGAGCAACGGACTGACGGAAACAGCCGAAATGGCATTTTTAAATGTTGCGCGCCGATTTACCAGTTTTGTCAATTTATTTTTTTGGGGGGGGGGGGGATTTATTTAAAGACCGACTACGTTAATTTGTGAAAACCTATTTTTTAACGTTTGGAATCACGTAGACATTGATTTACTTCTCTCACTGCTTTCCTCACTGAACTATGACGTTTCGGAAGCTGAGCGGTAAGACACGCCAGTTCGAACAATGGTTTTGCTTTTGAAGCTATAGGGGGATGGTGAATGTTTATTGAATTGGCCTTGTGCCAAACATAACCGAACTGCCCACAGCTTACAGATTTTATCACAATCATCGGTTATCAGCAGGTTAGTGGATTCGTGGAAGAATAAAAGAATATCTTTTATATGTTTAAAAAAAAATTACAACCACCCACGAATTTTGTTTGTGACACACGTGTGCGTTAAATTCATTCGTCGGCTGAGAAGACATTGGCAAAAATTTTTGCCCTCAGTAAAACAATCTTTCTAAACAGAGATATCATCTTTCGTTTTGCTAGACATACCGACGCACATTCCCAAGTGGTCAAATAGGTAGATAAAAGATTCTCCCTTTACTCAAATAACATTTTTTTTTAACACGTGCCTTTACAACAAAAACCCCAAAAACTTTCCGACGAGGAAGTATCTTCTTTTCAGCCCGTACACAAGAAAAACACCAACCCAAGCAAGCATAACGAACATTACATTTTGTTCAAAGAAAGTTTAAAGAAAAAAAAAATTATTACCCTATTGGCCAACAAGGCAGAAAAAAAAAAAAAAGAAGAAACTTACTACTCTGCTCTTTTCAACTGACCACGTGGTACAAAAAAAAATATTTTGATTGCAATAACAAAAAAAAAAAAATGAGTAATACACCTTTACATTTTATTTTTTCGAAAGTTAAAGCTAAAAGAGCGCCTCCTTCCTTGACATGTAACTTTCCCGCCTAAATGGTGATTGGGCGACGCCATCTTTAATTCCAACTTTTGTTTTTAAGACAGGCCTTGAAACTGACAGTTATCTCCCTTACTAAGGAACCTTAAAGCAGCACCTTTCTCTCGTTAAACATGAATATCACTATTTTCTTGTGTCTTTTGAAATGTTTTCTCTTTCGTTTCTTTCTCATTGAGACGTGTTTCTTTGATATTTTTTTTTTTTTTGTGGTCTGTCGTCACGCTATATATTAAAAAGAAAATGGCGACTACTTTACCTGCTTTCGCTGGCGACGTTCGAGTTTGGTTTGCCCAACTCGAGTCATATTTTATAGCGAACAACGTCGTGGAGGAGCGGCAATTGCCTATTTTATTTAGTGCATTTCCCGCGTCATTGACACCAGTTGTCAAAGATTTGATAACTGACACCCCCCTTAATGCTACTTATGACAGTATTAAGCGGAAAGTTCTGCTCCGGACGTCGCTATCAGCGGAAAAGCGGTTCCAAACCTTAGTCAATGACGAGCTGTTGGGAGACCGCATGCCAAGCGAATTGCTCCGCAGAATGAGAGAGCTGGCAGAAGATGTCCCTGCTGATAGTGCCATTATAAAGCAACTTTTCTTCTCACGATTGCCCCCTCAAGTAAAGGCAATTCTGGCACCCATGGTAGAGAAGAGCTCAGTAGACGTAATAGCGTCCTCTGCAGAGAAAGTGATGGAATTCACCAAGGGGCCTATTACCGCGTCCATTCCTCAGCCAAAGGCTGAAGTCTCTACCCTCTCTGCTGCTTGGAACACAAGCGAAGGTGCCACACAAGTGGCGATACTCAAAGCTTTAGGGCAGCTTACCAATGAAGTAGGTAAATTAACTGTAATCAATTCACAACCGCCTAGACGTGGACATAAAAGTCGTTCGCTACCCACACACCACCGCCGCCAATCAAGCAAGCCAGGACTATGTTATTATCACAGTTGTTTTGGCGCTAAGGCTCGGAGGTGCAAAATGCCCTGCTCCTTTTCAAACCAGGGAAACTTAAATCTGGAGAGCTGAGCACGGCACACTCTCCACAAGATTTATGTAACAACCGTGCCTATTTTATCACTGACTCCAGGTCCCAAGCACGTTGTTTGGTTGACACAGGAGCAGCTTGCAGTATCTGGCCACTGAAACTCCTCACTGAGAAGCCGCCACTGTCGCCCATCACACTGCAAGCGGTAAATCACTCCCCTATTCCCACGTACAGTCAAATTTCTCGTTCTCTGGACTTGGAATTACGGAGAGACTTTACATGGATTTTTACTGTAGCTGATTTACCATACCCCATTCTAGGCTCGGACTTTCTGCACCACTTCAACCTTTTAGTGGATATGCGCAAGCGACGACTTATTAACGGCAATACGGAACTTTCCGTCATGGGTTTTAAGGCAAATATCTCACCTATCAGCCCGGTATTTTTCATTGCCGCCATTGACGACCCATACCAAACATTACTACGCTCTTACCCAGAGTTAACTAACTTAAATTTCGTTGTGAGCAAATCAACTCACTCTACAAAACACCACATCGAGACCACAGGCGCTCCGGTGTTCTCACGCCCTCGCCGCCTCCCTGCTGATAAACTAAAGGCGGCAAAGGCAGAATTTAACCATATGCTGCAGCTGGGAATTATACGCCCCTCGTCCAGTCCATGGGCTTCCCCTTTGCATATGGTTCCAAAGCGTTCTGGAGATTGGCGTCCGACTGGGGACTATCGACGACTAAATGCCATTACGGTACCTGATCGTTACCCAATCCCACATATACAAGACTTCGCTTCATCCCTGCATGGTTGTAAGACCTTCTCCAAACTAGACCTCGTTAAGGCTTACCATCAGATACCAGTGAACCCAGACGACATACCCAAAACTGCAGTAACTACTCCATTTGGAGCGTTTGAATTTTTAACTATGCCTTTTGGTTTGCGAAACGCGGCTAGTACCTTCCAACGCTTCATGGACGAAGTAGTGCGTGATTTGGACTTCGTCTATAATTATATAGATGACATCCTCGTAGCAAGTGCCTCACCTGAGGAACATGTTACTCACCTCCGCCTACTGTTCGAAAGGTTTCAAAAGTACCAGGTGAGGATTAACCCTGGTAAATGTGTTTTCGGTGCTTCGTCGCTAACTTTCTTGGGACACATTATAAGCCCCGAAGGGATATCTCCCTTACCTGAAAAAGTGAAGGCTCTACAAGACCTTCAACCACCCACTTCACTTCGCCAACTGAGACACTTTCTCGGTCTGCTTAACTATTACAGACGTTTCAGCCCACACTGTGCGGATCTCCTGTCTCCTCTGTCTGACATGTTACGTAACAGGAAAAAGAAAAATGAGCAGATTTCGTTGAATGACATACAGCTAAAAGCCTTTAACGAAGTGAAGAAGAAATTAGCGACAACATCGCTACTTGCACATCCTGTACCCGACTCCCAGTTTTCATTGGTCGTTGATGCATCGGGCACAGCTGTAGGTGCAGTTTTGCAACAGCAACACCAACAACAGCTACAACCTCTCGCTTATTTTTCGAGACAGCTGAAACCGGCAGAACAACGTTACAGCACGTTTGGCCGTGAACTCCTGGCAATGTACCTCGCAGTGAAACACTTTCAGCATTCACTAGAGGGCTGACAATTTGTGATCTACACCGATCACCGTCCGCTTACTTTCGCTCTGCGCTCAAAGCCGGACAGATATTCTCCTCGCGAAACTCGCCACTTGGATTTTGTTTCGCAATTTACAAATGATATCCGACATATCTCTGGTGAACAGAATGCTGCGGTAGACGCCTTGTCTCGCCTTCCCATTAATTCACTGTTCTCACCTTCAGATATCGACTTACGACGGATGGCCTTTGACCAACCACACCTGGACACCTTTGATCTATCGTCACCTGAATTTGCAACTTGCAAGTTCGCATACTTACCAGTGCCTACTGCAGATACGCAGATCATCTGTGACACCTCAACAGACGCACCTCGACCTTTTGTTCCGATGACACATCGTAGGGTTGTTTTTGACACACTACACCAATTGGCAGGCACACCCCGGACCCAAAGCCACAGTGAAGCTGATTGCAGCTAGATTTTTCTGGCCAAACATGAGGCGTGATATCACTGCCTGGACACGTTCTTGCGTATCCTGCCAAAAATCAAAGGTGCACAAACATATCCGTGCACCCCTCGGAACATTCAGCACCCCAGACGCTCGGTTCAGCCATGTCCATATTGATCTGGTTGGACCATGGCCGGTCAGTCAGGGATTTACTTACCTCCTGACCTGTATAGATCGCTTTACACGGTGGCCCGAAGCTATTCCCCTAAAGGACATTTCAGCTGAATCCGTAGCGCAAGCCCTTATATCAGGCTGGATAACGCGTTACGGAGTTCCTACAACAATTACCACTGACCGTGGCAGACAATTTGAATCCCACCTATTCCAGGAACTTTCCAGAATTTTAGGGATCAATCGAATTCGAACTACGAGCTATCACCCTGCTTCTAACGGGATGATAGAACGCTTTCATCGCCAATTAAAGGCAGCATTACGTGCCTATCCTGACCAACAGCGATGGAGCGAATATGTACCTGTTGTCCTTCTTGGCTGTCGTGCAGCTATCAAAGAGGACCTAGGATACTCTCCAGCAGAACTTGTCTATGGAGTACCTCTATCATTACCAGGTCAGATGTTGAACCCTATAGATTTAACAGGAACAGATCCTGCTTTGTATATAAACAGACTGCAATCTTATTTTGGTAATCTCCCACCAATGCACCCTAGGGAACAGACCATCAAATCATCAGTCCCAAAAGATATTTCTTCATGGACTCACGTTTTTCTAAGAAGGGACGCTGTCAAAGCCCCTCTCACTCCACCTTACCGCGTGCTTTCACGCACTGACAAACTTCTCACTCTTGACATTAGTGGCAAAAAAGAAACTGTATCTATTGACAGGGTGAAAAGAGCCTTTTTTAACACAAACACACAAGAGCCACATATCCCCCCTACTTACATACATGAACATATCTTTACACCCGTGGAAAAAAATACGATGCCAACAGACAACTATGTCACCACCACACGCAGTGGTCGACGAGTACATTGGCCCAAAAAGCTCTGTAAAACTGTTTATATATAAATTGTACCCTTCTTTGTTTTATGGCCGCTATCTTTTTCTCTGTCGGCTTTCCGCCTAAGCAGGGGGTGATGTAGCAGCCACAGATCTATTTCCTTTCGCGAATCAGTGCCCCCGACCGGAGATTCGGTCACTCACTGACCAATCAACGGGCGGAGCGCATTGATTCCTCTCTAGAACTATTTTTCCTAGTCCTGTTGGTAGAACGGAGGAAAGCCAGAGAGCCATGAGCCCGCGGCAGTAACGGACGTCTCTCTCACATCGCTGCCACTGATTCCCCATGGAAGGCTTTCGCGGAAGACGCTGCTGCTAGCTTCACCATGGACACTTACATACTATCTGCTGCTAGCTTCACCATGGACACTTACATACTATCTGCTGCTAGCTTCACCATGGACACTTACATACTACCAATCTTGTACGTTTACTATGTAATAAACCATTCTTTGTTGTTATTCAAAAAGCAAGTTTCGTCATTCATTTATGTGCCTAAAAAATATAGTGTTGGGGAAATTAAGCATTTCCCATAACTCCTATACCAGCATACATCTGACTCTCAACGAAACTGACTCTACAAAACTTCGTCAATGTAACCTGATCTACAAACTTATTTTCAACAAAGAATATATATTCTATTCAGACAAACTGTTGTAACAATCTTGTCGGCATTAAATAACCCATTGATGTTGATATGCCGAAAAAAAAACAAAAAAAAAACAAGTCGCTCCAGTGGGGGAAGTAGGGTAAAAAAAAAACCCCTTTCTAGGCCCGGAAGGTATGGTTAAACTTTAATTATCTGTGCACTCCTAGAATACTTACTTTCTGCTACCCGATCGCCTCCAGCTAGGTGTACGCTTCATTTTCAATCTCGCTACCCACGGTTTGACCCTGCTTCGGCGATGAAACCGTCTCGTACCTCTGAAGTCCCGCAACCTGTGGTCGATCCGGTTAAGAAGACGAAGATTGTTCAGATTCAATTGCCGTGGTTCGAACGTGTTAGCTCCCAGTGGTCTCGCCCATCCGCCTGGAGCGAACACCTGCCATGTCGCATCCGAACACATCCTCCTCGTAGTTATGTTCAAGCTTACAGCCGAGACACGACCTCTTCAGGTTACGTTCCAGACCGGAGCCGTCACTGTCACTACGCTGGCGATGACCCAACCTATGACTGACGACATTCCTGCTTGTGGCCGTTTCCTTCCGGCCGCTATCGATGTCGCAGTTGCCCTCGCACCGGTTTCGGATAGCTGACACGTTTTGCCGACCCAGTCATTCGCTGACCGAACGACGGTGATCTTAGGAGAGATTCTCATAACTGTCCTTATTAGGACAATCACTAAAAGTCTTTTCTCCTCGACAACGATACTTTGTTTCAATCTGGAGTCCGGAGTCTTTTCCAGTCCTGCCTGCCCTATTCGACTGTTGTACTTCCTGACCTCGAGGTTTCGACCACGATTTACCAGATTCGACGACAACACCTACCACATATCCCGACTACAACTTACCGGATTCGACGCTATCATCTACCAGATACACGTCTGATTCGACGATAACACCTACCAAGACTACGACTACGACACTAAGCCAGACGGCTTCCCGAATAATCGATTTCAGTTTGCTTGTTATTGTTCGTCGTTTTTATCTTAATAAAAATTGAGGTTTGTTAAATTTTACATCTTTGCCTACGTCTCCTCATTGTCTTTGCTGTATCACACATTTCTATACAACAAAAGCTTGTGGGGTCGACATCCTTACTGACGCCCCGCCGTAACAATCTCACGAATTCTAGCCGTGCGCAACACGTGATGGCTGGGAATTAACGCTTTTCGTCAAACCAACACAAAAATAAATTACAACGTAACAGATAAAACATGAAAAAAATAAATAAATAAAATAAAAATAAAAATAAAAATTAAAAAAAAATAACACCAGAGACAAAACACCTTTGAAAATAGCAATAGAAGTAAGCGAAAGCACTTAGGACAATAAAAACGATGACAAAATTTTTCTACTCAAAAACCGAAAAACGTAAGAATACTGAAAAATCTAAGAGCTGATTTAATCTTCTTTGTCGGCCGTATTTAATGAATGATGTATGAAAGAAAGTTTGCTGTCTCCCTGCAAATATATATATATATATATATATATATATATATAAGTAAATATATATATATAATCCTACGTCTATAGCACGACTAGGAATTTCATACGCTATGCAATCGCCAGGTGCATATTATGAACTAACCGTTCCACGATTTAGAATTTTGGTTCTTGCGTTGTTTATACTAGTTATATTTTAAATGGGATGCTATTTTTATAATTTTTTAATTGTATAATTTAATTTGATTTGAACTAAAACTTAAACATGAAATTGAAAAATAAATATCGTATAAGTTAAATTAAATTTTAAATTAATAGGTAAAATATTTTTAGGGCAATGGTTATACGTTTTGTGCCTGTGGGCCAAGAGGAATTACTTCGCCATTCATCTGCTCAAGTCCATCAAATATGATATGCATTGCTTTTCCCTGTATCTCCTTCCCTCTATCCGTCCCGTGAGTATCAGATTCTCGAAGCCCTTCTTCCTCATTACATGTCACAGAAACTTCAGCTGTCTTTTCCGGGTGTTAAGTGTCGGTTTCCTTTTCGTTTACATCCTCTCCAAAATCCCTTCGTTGCTCACGTTCGATCTATGTTATCCTCAGCATCCTTCTGTTGAACCGCATTTCGGTTGCTTCCAGTCTTTCCTTCATCTTTGATGAGATTCTCCAGTTTTTCGCTGCCATATTGAAGGACATACATCACATAACAATCCAGTCCAGTTTCTTAACACTTTACTCAGCTTCTGAAATGCATCCTTAGTAGTCGTAAAAAGAAGGTTTAGAGATAAAGAGAAAGACAAATAATGAGAGACTGGATATTCTCTTTTATATGCTGTGTCCTGTGGTGAGTACAAAATAAAAATAACTTTCTTTTCTTTACTGTTTGCAAATTCGGGGTTAGTTTAAAAATCTATTTTTTTACTACTAAAAAAAAAGTTTGCCTCCGTACTGAGAAAAAGATCAAGGCAAATTTCACGAGCAAGTGTGAAATTATTAACCAATGAAAGGAGAGCGATTTGCAGAAAACAACAAATTGAACTTGTAATCACCCAAGAGAGAGAGAGAGAGGGAGAGAGAGAGAGAGAGAGAGAGAGAGAGAGAGAGAGAGAGAGAGCATAACTCAGCATACTCTAACAGCAGTTTTCGACCGCCGATCGAGCACAGCTCTCTCGGCCACCCGTATTCGCACCCCAGCACTTTCTCTCCCGTGTTGATTTCTTTATCTCTCCTTTTTCCTCTTCACCTAATTGCCACCAACACAAAAGAAAGAGAGAAAAAATACATTACTACTATTTTGTTAATACACTCAGCGAAAACATGGATTTATGTTTTTATGCATATTTCAAATTTCGCTAAAACAAACGAACTCTTAATTGTTTAAAATTCTCACTACACTTTAGAACATTTCACAGTTAATGATTTCACTTCCTACAAATTGGATATTATTCTGCTCTATAAATAAATTTTCATTTATTTATACAAATGAAACAGTTTATATTCTTTCAACTTTCTGATCGACATCTCCATACTCCTATCTCTTGTCGTTCTTAATATTTTTCCTCTTGTTATCTCTCCCAAACCCTGCTCCGCCATCCGCTTTTTCTGTCTCTCTTTCCCTCTATCCATCCTTTGAATATTAGATTCTCCAAACCCTCTTTCCTCATTACGTGTCCCAGAAATCTCAGCTTTCTCTTCCTGATGCTAAGTATGAGTTTTTTTTTCGTTTGCATTCTCCAAAATCTCATTGTTGCTCACATGTTCGATCCATGGTAACCTCAGCATCCTTCTGTAGAACCACATTTCTGTGGCTTCGAGTATCTCCTTCATTTTTGAGGAAGAAATACAGAAGGACAAATATCACATAAAAATATAGTCTTTTCTTTGTTTCCAACGAAATTTCCTGTCTCTTTATACTCTGCTTAGCTTTGGAAATGCATCAATAGCTATGCCAATGCGATTTCGGATTTCAGTGTCACATATTTCCATTCTCTGTCAGAACATTTCTTAGGTATTTGAATTTCTACACATGTGATTTTAATATCACCGACTTGTAGTTGGCATTTTGGATTCTTCTTTTTACTAATGACCATCCGTTCGGTTATAACAATTAAATAAAACTGAACCATTTAGTGTTAGTTACATAGAAAACAATCTATTACAAACAATTAATAAAACAGAAATGTCCAAATGTGTTTAGTGTATAAAGTATCCATACTTGAAATGTGCAATATCCGACACTTGGCAACAAGAAAACGAAATAGGAATTAAAAACAAACGTTGTATATGCAGAGACCTGACAGTTTATTTAGCAACGGTTAGAGTTACATATTACATTATTTTTCAATTTTTGTGTACAGAATGCAAAGGCCAGTTGCAAAGGACAATTGGTTAGATTGGGCGGGTCATTCTAATAGTGATGGATTCCCTTTGGGTTTTAAATATAAATCCAAAATGGAGCGAATTTAACAGAGAGCCCCAAAATTTCCACCGCGAAGTCTATCGGACTCTTTGTCTCCGGGCGGAGAGGGTAGAGCCTCGTCTGAGAAAATATATACAGGTGCCCGACACTGCTTTCTGGTGGGTATACGGGAAATTTTTGCCCGGGCTTAAGGGTTCAGAGTTCCCACTATAAAATGGCTTTGTGCACCGTTAAGCCTAAGTGAGGAGGCCGGTAGAGACACAGAGGGTCTCAAGAATTCTTAATGGTCGATATGCCTCCCACACCTAGGTTAGCGATCGGTTAAGGCCACCCGCGGAGGAACGTTTAGCCAACGTGCATTACGCGTTTCTATGACAGTAGCCCTGCTACTACCTCTCAGAACCCAATTTTCCACTGTTAGTAAAACGAATATCAAAAAGAAATGACCCTTTTTGTTGATACCGTTTTATGTAGTAGCATGGGAATCCAGAGACCACACAGAACGCAACATTTGTGTACTGGCCTAATTTATTTTATATCCGTATATTTACTTAGGTATATATTAGCCCTTACGTGTGTACCCTGTCTCTCTCATACTCTTCAACTTACACATATTCATTGCTTTGACGATAAACTACATCCAGCCTCAAGGCCTCTACTCAAAAGATTAGATGTTTTGAGTAGCGTGAAACCACCTCTTAATTACTGCTGTTTCCAGGTACACCCTGACCTGGGGTGGTAGCACCTGTTATGGTCGTAGATATGGGCAAATAGTGAACCCTCAAAGAGAAATAAAACAATGTGAAAATATAAAAATATACATATTTATAGTAAAATTATCAACAATTCCTATTTATGATCAACAAAAATGATTGCAATACATCTTATAGTGGAATAACAGACAATGCATTTTATAGTAAAATGACCAACAATACATATTATCTGTAGTTGAAGACATACAATTGCATGACATAGTAGTGTGGAACCGCGTCTTAATTGCTGTTGTTACTCTATGACCCAGAGTGGTAGCACTTGTTAGGAGGACCCAGCTATGGGCAAATAATGAACCTCCGAACAAAGTTAAAAAAATGCGAAGTAAGTATTGGTTTTTGTTGTATTTGTAAAACGGGATTCATGCTTAGTCAATTTTGCCAATAAACGAGAATGATGTATGTACAATTCGAAGAACGGGGCCAGGCGTTACGGGAGCCTGTAATGTGATGTGATGACGTTGTGACGCAGAAGAAGTGGATGCATAGTTCCTGCAACTTTGGAGGGGTTAGCACCTTGTAGAAAACGTGAAATTGTTATGGCATGTGATAAGGTAGAAGTTACAAAAAAGACCCGATTTTTGTTGGAATACAACTAAACGTTTCAGAGAAATGAACGATCGGAAAAAGCAACATGTTTGTTCATGTTTGTTTGGTTTCTGTCTAGTCACCGTTATTCTTTTTTTACTACTGCGCTCACTGAAATATATATGTTAAGCCACACACACACACACACACACACACACACACACACACACACATATATATATATATATATATATATATATATTAATAATTTCACCCCAAGCAAGGTGGGACCGCTACTAGTGCACGGGGTTGGGGTTACAGTGAGAGAAAAAACTGGGGACAGAGGCTATTGAAGAAAGGATAAAAGATCAACGGGAAGATAGAAGATGGCAATCGAAGTTGCATGTAAATATTTGGAAATTGTAATCATTTGGGAAGCAAGTAGACAGAAGGGAGTTCCAGAGGCGAGAAGTCAATATAGAAAAAGGGAAAAAGTTCGTCATAGCAGTTGCCATGTAAATATTTCTAGAAAGGACAAATGGAAGCCTCGTAAAGTTGGTGAAAAAGTTACTGAAGTCGAGATGCTAGCTCAAGACCGATTACATTTCAGCTCCTTAATTGTATTTTGTCGAGAACCACGTAATGAATAGCAGAATATCCCGACCAGATATGACAACAGTATTCTATGCATGGACGAATGATAGATTTGTAAATGTACAAGATGGATTCCGACGAGGAAAACTTTCTGACCGACACAGTGACACAACCTTCCTATCAGTAGATACAGTTTTAGATTCGATGTAGCCGTTCCACCTCAGGTCGGTTGAAAAGTGATGTCAAAGAGGCACAATGTGTCACTCTTCAGGAAATTTATACATTTATCATCCACACCCAAGCATGTTTCGCTGTATCACAGCTCATCAGTGTGGCTACACATTCACTTGTGTCCGGTTGGGATAAAAACTTGACCGATTTGGTGTCAGTTGGAGTCGCTAACCCTTAAGCCATAGGCACATGGAACCAGAGAAGGAAAGTTTTAGCGTGTTGTATATAAGCGGCGTATACACACGCCAGTCACCAAAAGAACTCAATTTATAGCTGAAGAATTATGCATATATTGCCGAAGTGGTAACTGTTTTTTTTCAAATTTTCCTTTCTAAAGTGTCCAATCGTAATGAGAGCATTATATATATATATATATATATATATATATATATATATATATTAATCATTTCACCCCGAGCAAGGTGGAAACGCCACTGATGTGCAGGGGGTTACATAAATGTAAAAAGATTAATTAGAAAAGAGTGAGGAGTACAAACTAGTTAGAAAGGAACAATAGAAAGCAGGTGCGATGACAGATACATAGGTGGAGAGAAAGGGAAGGTTATACAGGGGAGGGGAGAGAGAGCTAGAGTCCAGTGGTTAGTAGATAAGTATTGACTTTGCATTTAAATTTCTGGAGGTTGTAGCCGTCAGGAAAGCAAGAATACGAGAGAAGAAGCTGCAGGAGTAGAATTGTGGTCTTCATTTGGCTAACCTGACTGTGAATGGGTGGGACCCAGTTGCCAGTCTGGTTGTACGAGGCGGCATCAGTGACTTAAGCTCGTCTGAGCAGAAGCCATGAAAGTATTTATAGAACTGACAAAGTGAGGCCACATTTCGACGATGGGGAAGTAGCTGCAGTCGAGTCGCCAGATCAGTACCTATCACATTACAGACTCTCCTTTGGAGCTTGTCAAGAACACTGAGGAGAACGGCAGGGGCACCCGACCATAAATGGTAGCAGTACTCCATGCACGGACGGATGGTTGACTTGTATATATGCAGGATGGATTCAGGTGGAAAAAACATCCTGGATCGACATAGTGACCCTACCTTCTTAGCAGTAGATTTTGCTATGGATTCAATATAGTGGTTCCATTTGAGGTCTGAGGACAGGGTAAGTCCGAGGAGGCGTAGTGTATTACTCTCAAAGAGAATCACTTGGTCCATGCTTATGGGAGGCAGGAGAGGTTGCCTGTAATGGTTGACAGACAACAGCTTGGTCTTTGATGAATTGAAGTTGACAAGCCACTTCTTGCCCCAGTTCACCACAGAGTGTAGATCCCGCTCAAGGTCAGCAGCGAGATTATGTCTGTCCGGCACGACAGGTTTCTTACTGGAGCGGGAGTATATTGTAGTGTCATCTGCGTAGATGCCTACTTGGGACTTGATCTCATCTGGGAGGTCGTTGATGAAAATAAGGAAGAGCGTCGGGCCCAGGATAGAGCCCTGTGGGACACCAGCATTCGTGCTGTAGGACGAAGAGGCACGCCCATTCAGAACGACCTTCATTTTGCGGTTATTTAAGAAAGATTGGATTAGGTCAAGCAGGCGACCTGTAATACCATAACCGCGTAGTTTGCATAGGAGGCCAGAGTGCCAAACCCTGTCGAAAGCCTTGGAGATGTCCAGAGCAACCGCGCGAGCCTCATCAGACTCATCAAGGGCCTGTAGCATGTACTCCGTTACGGTTGTTAGCAGGTCGGCTGTGGACCTGGCAAAGCGGAATCCATATTGCTTGTCAGAGAACAGTTTGTGGGCGGTGAGATGATGAACATATATATATATATATGTAAACCTCGTCCCAATTTTCAATTTCAGATTGACATTTAGTATTTTTTCAGTAATTATAGCAATTTGCAGTGTCAAGAGATTATTTTCAAGAACTAGAATTTAGTATTATGGCTCGCAAAAAAGAACTAACAATGAATGAAAATAACTATATAATCAAAGAAATTAGCAAAGGAAAGTCTTCGCTTCAAATTTCTAAGGATTTGAAAAGGGATCATCGAACAATCCAGAAAATATGTCAAATGGGAAATCAACCAAGGAAAAAAAGTATCAGGCTGAATTCCGGAATTTAACAAAGCGAGATCCATCACATATCCGAAGAGAATTAATAAGAAACCCAAATGCGTCAAGTGCATTCATATTTGAGGCCGCTGGATCGCGTATTGTGTCAAGGGAAACAAGGTGTAAAGCATTAAGGAAGTTTACCGATGTAAAAAAAATCAAATAAAGAAACCCATTTTAACAAAAAAAAAAAAAAAAAAACATAAGGAAAGAAGATTGCAGTGGGCAAAAAGATACATGATAATTGATTTCAGTAAAGTCTTTTTTACAGACGAATCAAGGATCACCCACGATAGGCCCGATGGATGGGCTCGAGGATGGGTTTGCAAGCAACATGACTCAAGAAAAATTTTTAAACGCCAACAAGGCGGCGGTGAGATCATGATATGGGCTGGGATTATTGGTAATGAGCTCTTGGGTCCATTTAAAGTGAAAGACGAGGTTAAAATGAATTCTAAAAAGTTAAAGTTTCTAGAGCAATATTTCTTTGAATGGCTTGATAACCAGTCTTTCACCAAACATAGAACTATGATCTTTATGCAAGACAACGCACCAAGTCATGCACCAAAGTTTACTAAATCCTGGTTGAAAGAAAAGGGATTTGTTGAAGATTCTCTTATGGACTGGCCTTCAAATCGCTGTGACATGAATCCCATTGAGAACCTGTGGAACATCCTCAAGAGAAATTTATTCTAATGGAAGGCAATTCAACAGCAAGTGCGACCTCTGGGAGGCAGTTAAAATCTGCTGCAAACAACTTACCAGTCACTAAAATTGCAAATCTAACATCAGATGTTGACAATAGGCTGCTAAGAGTTATTGAAATGAAAGGAGCATTTGCGCAATACATTTTAGGAGGTTCTTATTATTTTTTGTTAATATATCTTTTTTTTTAAATAAAATGTTTTTGTAGTTTTTTCCTTTAATAAATTGATGAATTTGTTCTAAATTCTTTTCATATTATTCTTTTTACATTAGTTTTACAAGGTATAATAATGTAAAAGTATCAAAATAAATTGTTGCAAATAAACTAGTGATAGTCAAATTAGTCTGTTTTGTTAACTCAGTAAAATTTTTCCAACCAAAAACAGTAGTTTTCTCTATCACTATATATCCAAGTCAATGATATTGAGTAGAATCTAAACAACATCATAATCAGACATTTAACATTAAATACCAATTCATAACTTGCATATAATCTCTAGACGCAATTTATAGTGTATTCAGGCAGCAACCACTCTTTTATGCAAGTTTCGTTAAAATGATAAACAAGATGCTGTGGTTAAATTTATTATGTAATTTTTGTTGTGATCTTATAGTTTTTTTTTCCCTTTTCAGTGGATAAATTATACAAAATATGCCCGAACTTTTTATTCTTTATAGCGCCCTCGGCTATATTTTTAGCCATTATCAAGAATTAATTTAATGTTACTTTTAACTGAATACATAGATTGTTCTATGCATGTATCTAGAGTTAAAGGAATGTTTTATTTTCCAAACATGGTCAGCACATTGTGGCCGTATTCATAGTTGGTATTATTAAGTATTGGCTTTTTCATATTTTATTAAAAATGCTTCGATTATTTTCAGCTCCTCCCTACTTGTGGACGATGTCACTGTATTTGTACTATCGATGAGTGCCGAGTTCGAATTCCAGTTGAATTCCTTAGATTAACCTACGCACAAATACCCTAGAGAAATGTATTAATCCGTCTCTCCTCTCTATTTATGGGCTAAATAATAGGACAGATTAGGTTTTATAGCCTTGGCTGACAACCAGTTTACAGCAGAAAGCAATGGCAACCTACTGCGGGAAAATCTTCCGCCCAGTCAGTCATGTCTCTTTAGATATGTTTAACAAGAAGACTGACGTTGCATCTCTCCTACCGTATCTCTGTTAGGTTTCATTTAAATATGGTGATATGATCTGTTTCTCTATAAGAAAACATTCAGTATTCATTGACCGAATAGTTGGCATTACCCCCGGTTGAAATTTATCTTTCCTTTGAAAAAGTTTTTAAGAAAAATAGGCTTCTTAAGTTCATTGAATTTTATTTAAGTACCTCCACTCATTTTCCATACCTAGCCTTTAAATATAAGTTTTAAGAATAAAATGTTTTCTAGAAACTGTTATTTTATATTTAACTGAAAGCCAAATGATAAAAGTTACTATTAGGTTTTTCAAAAAATAAAGATCGATTTCAGAAACAAATTCATTCTTGAAAAATTTACTGTATTTTGATTAGTCAAAATACAAACCTTGAGCATCTCTGCCATCGATTAACGAGATTATTTATCCTTAGTTAATAAAAAGCTATTGGCTGTGATGCAACGAGATCTTTCAAAGCTGATTCCACCTCTGGTTTGAACCTAAAAAATTACCACCTAAAAATGTGCTTAAGTACTTAAAAAATGATAATCAGTGGGTGAAAGATCAGGAGAATATGGAGGATGGGGTAAACTCTCGTAAACTCTCGTATCCCAAGTCTGTGAGTTTTTGCAACGTCATTCTTGCAATATGTGGCCGCGCATTATTCGTGGAGCAGAATTGGACCATGTCGATTCACAAATGCAGGTCTCATTTTTTGCAGGCATGCATGCATTTCAGCAAATTGATTGCAGTAAAGCTCTGCATCGATGCTGTGATTGGCTTTTAGAAAGCCGTAGTGGATAACACCAATTTCAAACCACCAGACAGTCACCATAATCTTTTGCTAGTGCAACTTTGGATTTGGGAAATGTTTAGGGGACTCGGATGCGATTTGTGGTGCAGTGGATATCGACTAGGAACGAAATATCGGGGAGCCGAGTTCGAATTCCAGTTGAATTCATGGCATTCACTTACGCACAAATACCCTTGAAAAAGGTATTAATCCGTCTCTTCCCTCCAGTTATGGATTAAATAATAGGACAGATTTGGTTCTATAGACTTGGCTGGCAACCAGTCTACCACAGAAAGCAATGGCGACCTACTGCGGGAAAACCTTCTGTTCAGTCACTCATCTCTCTTTCGAGACATGATCGTCCAAAGCGTGTATCATGTATGGCACTTAACTGACTGACTTAGAGGACTCACCACGATTAAGCAATTAACCTGATCGTTTACGGTTATCATAAAGGGTCCACGTTTCATCACAAGTGACTATTCGATCAAGAAAGAGGTCCTTGTTGTTACGCAGAAAGAGCATCGAGTACACTTCAAAACGGCTAAGTTTTTGATATTCTTTGAGATCATGAGGAACCCATTTATCGAGCTTTTGCACTTTGCCATTGCTTTGCAAATGGCGTGAGACTGTTGCAGTGCTGGCACCAAGCACCTGAGACTTTTCTCTGACACTTTGACGTGGGTTTTGTCCAACAACTGCTTGCAATTGTTCCTTGACAAGACTGCATGACCGTCCTCTACCTTCTTCATCTCCAAGGCTCTCATCACCAGTCCGGAATTTTTGGAGCCACCTTTGTACTGTCCGATCACTTGTGAACCCATCTTCCCTTGCTCTGTTGATATTGGCATAAGTTTGGAAGGCACTATGACCAAGTTTGAACTGATACAAGAAAAGTAAACGAAGATCATCCAACACTTCGAACGGCTATTATTTTTGTAAGAACCTAATATTACCAGTAAGCAAAATACTCTGGTGAATTTATAACATAAATTATATAGATTAGAATGAAAAATCTTACAATTTTAAAAAGAAATTTCAATTTTTCGATTACTTTGAAGCGATCGACATGTTTGTAAACAAAAGTTAATCCTAGGTTTTAAAAATCTTGCAAAAATAAAATATACATCTATGACACGTTATTTTGCAAAATTATGTAGATTTAAAGTTAAATTAATCTGATTCACACAAGTCTTACTTATTTATAACATGAAATTCAAAATAAAAGTATGTCTTAGTCATAGAGCATTGATCTTTCTGACCTTTGAAGTAAGTGATTGATGTGTGATGACAGCCAAACTGTTGAGGTAAGCTAAGTTGACCAGAACTGACATAATTTTCCAAATGTTTTTTTTCCGTGAGGGGAAGAAAACGCGAAACACATGATCATTTAATATAACACAGAAAATTACATAAACCCCCAAAATAATTTTAAGCACACACGCACACACACACACACACACACACACACACACACACACACACACACACACACACACACACACACACACAAAAGAAATTAAAAAAATTATTAAGTCTGTTATTAAAAGCAATTAAAAGCTTATCTAATTATATAATGTCACAGTTTTATTGCATTTTTATTTTACTATTCAGAACAAATTTTCAGCAGAGAGCCAACTGTTTAAAACAAAGTAGATAATTTACATTCCCCAAGAAGTCCCGCGTTTAGCTAATAAAAAAAAATTTCGATACAAAACTTAACCTTTTTAAAATTTCATGAATTTACATGGAAGGTGTTGGGAGTAACGGATGTTTCAAAACTTTTACTAACATTTTTTAAAAATAATAATTTCAAAAATAAGTTCATTCATGTGTGAATAAGTCATGAAGATTTCATTTAAATCTGACAATTATTTGATTTTTGCAAGAATTTCCAATTAGGATCATTCAAGCAAATATGTAAAACACAAAAAGTAAAATTGCACACACGCAAAATCGGATAAGAATCGCTAAAAACAAATTTTGAAGAAAAAAAAAAGTAAATTTCGCGAGCCTGTGTGAAAATATTTAGTAACCAATGAAAAGTGAGCAATTTACAGAAAACAACAAACGGAACTTCATGACCCATATCATATTTTTTACCACCTAAATAACGAAAGTTGCGATCAGAGCCGATCACGTGATTCGAGCTGAGTACTTAATTGACATTTCTCGACCGGTCATTCAGATAGCGACAATTGAGGTAGAGAACGTTCAACAAGCCACGATGTAGCAAGAGAAATATCAAACTGTTGAACCGGATACGTGCCCCGGCTTCACACATACGCACTCTCTCACCTTCTCGCATGCTGTTTTCTTTTATTTGTTATACTTTGTCTTCACCTACTCTCTGTCAACAAAAAAGAAGACAACAACAACAATAAGGTACGTCCACTGACTCCTAAAATTACTCCGATAAGTATATTTTACCTCTGATCTTTCACTTCTCACACACTTTTTTTCCGTCACTTAATCACTTTTTCTTCCTTTTCACTTAATCGACCCCCACAAAAAGAAAGAAAAGAACAAAAACTTTACTACTACTCTGTTAATATACTCTAAGAAACAGTCTTTTTCTTCACATACATTTCGCTACAACGAGTGAACTCTGGATTCATTTAACTTCTTACTACACTTTCTCTGAGAATATTTCCACAGTTTGATTATTTCATACAAATTGATGTAATTCTGTTCTATGAATGAATTTCTATTTATCCATACAAGCGAAACAGTTTTTCCTTTTGTTCAACCTCTTGATATTTTAAATTGTGGCTACTTCAGTTGAGTTTTGCCCAAGGCCAATTTGATGAACATAAATAAGCTCCCTACATGTTTTTCACCGGAAAAATGTGAGTAACGTAATATTACATTATCCATCGTAAACTCTGGTAACGATTTGGTTACTCGCTGCCCCCCACCCCTCAAAAAAAACAAAGCATGGTTTTGACCCAAATTTCGAACTTGTTAGAAGGGATTATGTGTTTTTTTTTAAATAATTACAAATAATTTGATCTTTCTTTTTAATAATAACATGAACATTTTGACAGAAAGACTTCGTTTTTATTAAGTTTGGTGTCTTTTTCTTCATATGATTTTTTTTTTTTGCGAATAAGTGGAGGTACTTAAAGCGCCTTTTAAAAATGCTAATGATAGAAATTTATTTCCTAATCTTTTCTTCAATGTAGAGTAGAAACTCATCATTTTAATGATGTCATTATTTTCTCTTTTAATTATATACACGAGCTATTTTTGTTGTTGCTCTTAGGAGTCTTCTAGTGGTGTATTTTTTGGTAATGTTCTTTGCGATTATCTGGCGACAGCCTTTAAGATCTGATGAAGAATTTTCTCCTATAAGGCTTAAAGAGCTCATCCACGTAAAATGCGATGGACCGGATGTTTGCACTCTCACGTCCAAAAAGCAAATGACCAATACTAGTCGGTGCGCAGCCGGATCGACGCAGATGTTCCGGTTGTAAACTAAAAATTAATTAAATATGAAATTCCAGTTCGCGAGCCTACGCGAATTTTATCGGCTAATGGGAAGCCCAGAATCAGATACGGATGTGAATTCCCAAATGAACTACTGCGATCCAAAAAGGCGAAATAAAAAGCCGATACAGAAAGCATCGCCAGACAGACAGACCGACCCACACAGACTGACTCGAGAGAGAGGAGAGTAATTAGTATCTCCCTTGACCAAGTCAAGCGGCTACTATGCTCGCCTCCCTTCACTTCTCTTTTCCTTCTTCCCTGTCTCAAAACTAGTTACTGACCTAAGGAGCGGATACATCAAAGACATTCCTTACTTACAACGCTCCCGCATTTCTAAGCATTAATTCTCTTTTCAGCATTTTATTGCCATGAACATTTTAACGTCCGTTGGACCCATATTTGAAGGATTACTTTAACTGTAAAAAACCTTAATTGATATGTGTATATATAAAATGTTATTTCTCAACTCAATTTGCTTTTCGTTATTTATAATCTTTTTATGACTTATAGTGGGTTATCTACAACGAGGCCAAATTCTGTTAATCTTCAGCAACATACAACTACCCTTCAAAAGAACTAAGGCCCACTATACATCCATTGATCCGAGAAAGCAGTTGTTGTAGCTGGTAGTTGGGACATTTCTAAACGAGTTGGACGCCATGTTTAGCATTAACATGAATGGTTAGATCTGAAAAGGCTACTTAAAAGCATGATGAGTTCTAAGGTTGATAATTTGGTTTTCTAGGATTCTTTAGTGTCGGACAAAACTACCCCTAGCCCAACCTATTCTATGTTCAATTTACTTATTCTCCCGATTATAATAACAGATTATTTGCATATATGTATTTTCCTCCTGTTACGAGTTAATTGTAACAAAAAATATGATTGGCCAAAATTCAGAGTTAAAAATCACATACAAATATTTAATTTACGATAAACATAAAATGATATATATACAAAATTTACAATTTTTTGCATTCGAAACAGAAAACAGTGTTTACTGCAGGCAGAGTGACGGGTAAGTGTTACGAAGGGAAGGAAGTTGTCAAATATCTTTACCCAGTTAAGATAGCGAAGAAGTTTAAGTGCTATACTTTCAGGAAATCTTCAAATGTTTATATAAAGAATAATTATTAGTTTGGTCAATAAAAGAGTAAAAAATATCTATTTACCCTTTTAGTTCCATGAGGTTCTCTTTCAGGTTTTAGTTGGTCAGCAACTTTTCTGAGAGATTCTTTCGGCTGGATGCACAGATCCACGAATCGGGCCGGAGTTGATAATGTAAGCAAATCCTGTTACTTTCCTCCCAAAACCTATTTTTATAGGGGCTAACACCTAATTTGCATATTTCTAGAACATTTCGAATTCTCTCGATTTTACTGGAATTTTCTAGAATCTTCCAAAATGTTCTATTCCTAATTTCTCTATTTAACAACTACTTCTTGAATTAAAACTTTTTTGTAATAACAAGTAGGACTCAATGAAATCCCTTATTATAACTTTTTAGACATTATTATTATTTTTTTTTATATATATAAATGCACCCTCGTAACACTCCTATCACGCTCATGGGGAGAGAGAGAGAGAGAGAGAGAGAGAGAGAGAGAGAGAGAGAGAGAGAATAGCGCGGCAGCGTCGGCTCAGTTCATTCTCTTTAGTACTAGTTGTTAAACTTTACTACCAGTTATGAAACCTCACGTGTTTGCTCTTTATCAGTGGTTTATTATTTTATTTTTTGCAATAATTACGTCGTCGAGTATTGAAGAGAATATATATATATACCCGCAGAGAGATCTGTTTCGCCGTTTCACAGCTCATCAGTACGGTTAGACTCCGATTGCTTTTAACCAAAGATTGAAACCCGACCGAAGTGGCGTCAGTCGGCGATTCTACCTCTGAGCTATGGGCGCTCGGTGGAAGGAGGCAGACGTTTTAGCGTATATATTACCATTATACACGCCCAATAACTGAGAGTGTTCTAATTCATTGCTGATTGAACGAGGCGTAGATGCCTAGCTAAGAACACTCGCAGACGCTTATAGTACAACTGTGTAAATTTTCAAGAAAATCGGTTCAGCCGTTTCGGAGTCTATAGGTAATGGACACACACACACACACACACACGCACAGACACACACAGAGACAAATTTCCATTTATAAATAAGTTTAGAAAGATATATATAAGGTATATAGAAAAAGCACGAAACTACATTTGGCAGGAATATTAGGTGTATTTACGAACAGCACATTTATAAATGTGCAATATAGATTCTGCGAAGGAAAATTGTTTAGCACAACACAGTGAACGATCTTTCCTCACAGCAAACCGAGCAAAAAGAAAAAAAAACGTAAGAGTAAAGCGATGCAGTCAGTTGCTCTCCTGGTGGTTAGCATCAGCCGTTTTGATGAAAAGCAAAAAGGATACTTTAAGACGATTATTAGAGAGTAGTTTCGTTTAGAAGGGCTTAAAATTAGCAAGCCACTTCTTACCCCTGTTAACAACAGATTGAATGTCATTTTCAAGATAACCTGCCAGTTTGATTTGATCAAACATAACAGACTTACTATTAAGCCAAGAGAAAATTTTTGTTTCATCAACATATATACCGAGTCGGAAGTTATTGATTTTGGGAAGATCAGTGATAAGAATAAAGAATAAAGTCGGTCGGAGAGGACATTTTTCTCCGAACAGATTCACCATTGATACTGATTTAACCTGGTTTCATTACAGTGGTGTTAAAATCTTCTTAAAATTTAAAGAATAAAGAATAAGAATAAAGAATAAGAATAAAGAATAGATAAAGAATAAATAAAGAATAAATAAAGAATAAAGAATAAATAAAGAATAAATAAAGAATAAAGAATAAATTTAAAGAATAAAGAATAAGAATAAAGAATAAGAATAAAGAATAAAGTAGGTCGGAGAGGAAATTTTTCTCCGAACAGATTCACCATTGATACTGATTTAACCTGGTTTCATTACAGTGGTGTTAAAATCTTTTTAAAATTTAAAGAATAAAGAATAAGAATAAAGAATAAATAAAGAATAAATAAAGAATAAATAAAGAATAAAGAATAAATAAAGAATAAAGAATAAATTTAAAGAATAAAGAATAAGAATAAAGAATAAGAATAAAGAATAAAGTAGGTCGGAGAGGACATTTTTCTCCGAACAGATTCACCATTGATACTGATTTAACCTGGTTTCATTACAGTGGTGTTAAAATCTTCTTAAAATTTAAAGAATAAAGAATAAGAATAAAGAATAAATAAAGAATAAATAAAGAATAAAGAATAAATAAAGAATAAAGAATAAATTTAAAGAATAAAGAATAAGAATAAAGAATAAGAATAAAGAATAAAGTAGGTCGGAGAGGAAATTTTTCTCCGAACAGATTCACCATTGATACTGATTTAACCTGGTTTCATTACAGTGGTGTTAAAATCTTCTTAACATTTCTTCTGATTTATGTTACCCAAATTTCCACCACTAGCCGTATGTGAGCACCCCGAAACCCAAGAACTAAACTAAAAACTTCGTCAACTGCGCCTAGGCTCCACACATAGCTTCCGTTTCTCTTACACACTTAAAAAAATATATATACAATCTAGAGTTTTCACCAGTAGCACCGACTCCCGCCTAAAGGAACAAAATAGAAATTGAAGTCGATCTTAGCCTAAGAAAAGGATATAAAACCCCCATCAAAGGGACTTCTTCGGTAATCGCTCGGTATATCAGCCACAATTCTCAACGCTCGTCGGGACGCGGCTTCCCATCTCCAGTGAAACCTACAAAAATAGGTCGCCGCAGTAAGTCACAACTCACCCTCCCTCTCCTACCGTACGTCTCCGCGGATAATTTTTATGACTCTACTTATCCCTTTCTTTCAACGAGAGACATTCACACCGTTTTACAATTTGTTGTATTTTTCGTTAATAGAGTTATTTATTTCCTAAACCTCCGTCGTTTCTTTTTGTTCTGCCACCATACGCTTAATATAACAGTGGCGTATATTGTAAAGACTTGAATTAAAACCCTGCTTCTTAACCACGTATATGGCCACATAAATAGTCCCTTCCATGTTATCTCGTCTCATTTGTGCGTATATCAAATAATTATTGTTATTTTCTCAATCGTGTCATTTATTCAAATTCTTTTCGCAGAGTTTTTTGGAGATCATCCAAAATTAACTCAACTTGCAGAGTCAGGGTTAGGAAATTCGTCACTCTATGCAAACACTAATCTTGCGTATACAACATCGATTTTTCTTATTGGCAAATATATTTAAAAAAAAAAAAAAAAAAAACAACCCAAAAAACAAAAAAAACAAAATAAAAAACAAAAATATTCGCGAGTTGATTTTTGGGCCAATCAGATTTTAGTATCAGACGCTGAAACCATCTTCAGTCTATGCAAGGAGATACAAAGAGAAATTTATTTCAATTTACTATTACTTTGAACACTAAAACCCATATATATATATATATATATATATATATATATATATATATATATAACAATAAATTGATTTTTAAACCCGTCTTGAAAAACCCACCGAGTATAAACGCAGAGGGAAAAAAGATGGTAACAAAAAAAGAAACGAACTAAGTACTTGACCATAAGTCAAAGCACCCGTCGAAAGAAAAAAACCCCGAGACGAGGAACCTAACACGTAAAGCGTTCAATACAATAGCAGAGCAAACAAATAAGTATGAATCGTCAGCCAACTTGCCCTGACGTGAAACCTAGGTAGGTCCGTTGGCACTAGGTTAGATTCATACTTATGTATATATATATATATATATATATATATATATATATATCGTGAGCCAACAAACCTACCAAGGTTTCACCTAAGCGGATCGTCAGGGAAAGCCAGCTTTTTTGTTAGTTGATTACTCGTCTCGGTTTTTTTTCTTTGTGCTACATGCTGACTCGGTCTGAATCCTTTTGACTGATGTCCATGTGCTTAGCTCTTTTTTTTTTATAACCATTTTTCCTTCCGCGTAGATCCGTGGAGGGTTTTCGACACGAGTATAGTCTTTATATATATACATACAAACTGTATATATATATATATATATATATATATTGGAGTAGATAGACTAAACTATCGCCCGGTTCACACGCCACCCACATCTATTGAACAGGTGAAGAGGCTCATCCCTTGTTTCCTGTTTAGGATGCGGTTTCCGGTTTTCTCTTTTCTAATCTTCTCACTTTGTTTTTTTTTTTCAATTGGAGTAGATAGACTAAACTATCACCCGGTTCACACTCCACCCTCATCTATTGAACAGGTGAAGAGGCTCATCTCTTGTTTCCTGTTTAGGATGCGGTTTCCGGTTTTCTCTTTTCCAATCTCTTCACTCTTATGTAGCCCCCTGCACATCAGTGGCATTACCACCTTGCTCGGCGTGATATGATTAATATATATATATATATATATATATATATATATATATATATATATATATATAGACAAACTGACAGATGTGTTTTCAGTTACATTTTTAGGTATGTTTTTATAATCTTTGAATATTGCTACTCTGATGAGAACAAAGCACAATTTCCTTCACTACTCTCGAGACTTGAATTCGGAGAGTTTGGAATGAACAGCGTTAGTTATTTAAAAATCTGGACAGAAAGAAGGCGTATTAGCATGACCAATGATGCATTCCAGAAGCTGAGAAGAGTATTAAGGGACAGGAAAATTTCTCTGGAAACAAAGAAAAGAGTACTGGATTATTATGGGATGTCTGTCCTTCAATATGACAAAAAACGCTAAACAATCTCATTAAAGATGTAAGAAACACTTGAAGCAACCGAAAAATAGTTCTACAGAAGGATGTTGAGGATACAATGAACTGAACATGTGAGCAACGACGAGGTTTTGGAGAGGATGAACACGAAAAGGAAACTGATACTTAACATCAAGAAAAGACAGCTGAAGTTTCTGGGACATGTAATGAGGAAGAAGGGCTTGGAGAACTTGATGCTCACGGGACGGAGAGATGGGAAGAGAGACAAGGGAAATCAAAGCATGACAAAAATGATGGATTTGAGCAGATGGATGGATGGGGGTGTGTGGATTGAGTGGGATAACCCGAGAAAAGGTATTAAGAGCGACAAGGGATAGAGAAATGTGGAAGGCCATAATCGCCAACGTCCTGAAGAAACAGGGAACAAAGAAGAAGAAGAAGAAGAAGAAGAAGAAGAAGAAACCTAGTAGGATTGGAATAAGCGAAGTGATAGGAAATTATGGGGAACATTATGATTAGTCTATTTAAATGAAGAGGTAGTATGTAAATACAGACCAAAATATTCAGAGCTAAAACATTTTTGATGCAAAAATTTTGCCATAAATATATATAAGAATTTCAAAGCTTTTGTTTAAAATATTCTTCATTTGTTAATCTTTTCTTTATGAATCATTGTGTGTTGTTGCCGCCATGAACTGTTTGGAAAAAGGCAAGAATAATGTCAACGTTTCTCATTCTAAATGGTTTTTCGAAGCCATGAAAATAGTATCAAATACATCATTTTTTAAAACGCTGGGGTGGCCTAATAATTTTAGCCGGTAGTGTATATCTAAAATTTTATTTATAACGAAAAAAAGACGGTGTTTTACATGATTTAGAGGTTCAAATTTTTAGAATTGAGTGAATAATAAATTAAATTAAGTTTTATATTACAATTGATTATAATTTGAATTAACTTTTAGATTAAGATGAACGATAATTTGAACTAATTTTATGATTGGAATGAATTATAAATTGAATTAAGTTCAAGATTAGAATATGTTATAATTTGAATTAATTTTTAGTTTAATAGGAATTACAATTTGAATTAACTTTTAAATCGGAATGAATTATAATTTTAATTATAATCCATTCCAATTAATTAATTCTTAGAATTAAATGAATTATAATTTGAGCGAAATTTAGGATTGAATGGATTTTAAAACTAAATAGATTATAAATTGAATTAATTTTTAAATCTGAATGAATTATAATTTGAATTATTTTTAGATTATAAGGGATTATAATTTGAACTAATTTTTAAAACTGAATGACAAATTTTTAACGATGTTTTAGCATTGAATGATGTATAATTTTAATGAAAATGTATAACTGAATAGCTTATAATTCAAATTATTTTTTGTTTTAGAATTGACTATAATTTGAAGTATTTGTTAGATTAGAATAAATTATAATTTAGATTAATGACTAAATTATAATGGATTATAATTTTAATTAATTTTTAGATTAGAATGGATTATAATTTGAATTAATATTTAGAGTAGAATAAACGCAATTTGAATTAATATTTTTTATAATGATTTAATTTCAAGCAAGGCAGTACTGCCACTGGTGTGCAGGGGGTTACATCAGGCGAGAGTGATGAGAAAGAGGAATAAGTTACAGGGGGTGTCAGAGAATGGATATGAGAAGGATGAGAACACTGGTGTGAAGAGAGGTGCATGAGGGTAGAGTGGAAAGGGGGAAGAACAAGATACAAGGGTTGTCAGGGAAAAAGAGATAAGAAATCGCACATGACATTGCATTTGTATTCTTGGAGATTGTAGCTGTCAGGGAAGCAAGTATACGGAATGGAATTCCACAGGCTGGAGATGCGAGAAAAGAAGCTGTTGGAGTAGAAGTTGCGGTTACATTTGATTGGTTTCACTATAAAACGGTGGGACCTAGTTGCTAGTCTAGTAGCTCAAGTAATTTCATGCAGAGGGGGCACCAGGGAGTTAAGCTCATCGGAGCAGAAGCCGTGAAAGTCTTTGTAGAAGAGACATAGGGAAGCCACATTGAGTCAGTGAAAAAGTGACTGGAGTTGAGCTACCAGGTTGGGGTCGATTACAGTGCAGATTCTCCGTTGGATTTTATTAAGAACCCCGAGATGAATAGCAGGGGCATCCGACCAGATATGACAGCAGTATTCAATGCATGGGCGGATGGTTGATTTATATATATACAAGTAACAAGATGGATTCAGACGAGAAAAACTTGAATAATTTTTTTAGATTAGAATAGTATAATCTATTGTAATCTAAAAAAATAATTCAATTTACAACCCATTCTAATCTAAAAATAAATCCAAATCATAATTCATTCTATTCTAAAAATTAATTCAAATTATAATCTTTATCCATTCTAAATGTTAATTCAAACTATAATCCATCCTACTCTAAAAATTAATTAAATTTATAATCTATTCTATTTGAATTAATTTTTAGTTGAAAATGGATTAAAATTTGAATGAACTTTTAGAATTTAATCATTTATTAATTGCACGATGTTTTAGAAGTGAATTAATTATAATTTTAATTAAAATATGGAATTGAATGCATTATTATTTAAGCGAAATTCGAGAAACAAAAGGATTAAAAATTGAATTAATTCTTAGATAAGAATGAATTATAATTTGATTTAATTTTTAGATGAGAAAGGATTATAATTTGAACTAATTTTTAAAATTGAATTATTTGTTATATGATTTGAACAATGTTTCAGAATTGAATGAATTATACTTTTACTGTAAATGCAGAATGGAATAAATTATAATTTGCGCAAAATTTTAAAATTGAACGGATTATATTTTTAAATAAATTTTTAGTTTAAGACGAATTATAATTTGAATTAATTTTTAGAATTGAATGGAATAGGATTTTAGCGAAGTTATATAATTGATTAAATAAATGAATATTTAGAATTGAATGAATTATAATTTTATCAAAATTTGAGAGCAGAATGAATTATAAGTTGAAATAATTTTATTGATAAAAATTATGTTCAAAATTAAATGAATCATGATTTTAATGAAAATGTAGAATTGAACGAATTATAATTTCATCGAAATTTAAAATTGAATGGACTATAATTTGCATGTAGTTTTAGAATCTGTATGTGCGTTGTGGTGCATTGGATATCGGAACAAGAAATCGGGGAGCCGAGTTCGAATGCCAGCTGAATTCATTGCATTCACTTACGCGCAAATACCCTTGGGAAAGGTATTAATCCATCTATTCCTTCCAGTTATGGTTTAAATAACATGACAGATTGGTCGGCAACCAGTCTACCGCAGAAAGCAATGGCAACCTACTGCGGGATAATCTTCTGTCCAGTCAGTCATGTCTCTTTCGAGACATGATCACCCAAGCGTGTATCACTTATGGCACTTAACTGACTGACTGAATATAATAATTGAAATAATGATTAAGGCTTCTACTGGTCATAAAGTGGGGGATCGGTTTTCTATTGTTATGAAATAATAAACTGATCCCCCATAATTACTACTTAATAATATAATACCTCTCTTTTTTTCTCTAGCCATGAGTCAAATAACAGGACAAATTGGGTTCTATAGCCTTCGTCGGCAACCAGTCTACCGCAGAAAGCAATAGCAACCTACTGCGGGATAATCTTCTGACCAGTCAGTCATGTCTCTTTCGAAACATGATCACCCAAGCGTGTATCACGTATGGCACTTAACTGACTGAGGTGGGTGGTTAATATTTCTTGTATTCGGTCTTGAGTCTGACATAACCGAACTCCCTACAGCTTACAAGTTTTATGCTGAATTATTATCAGAAGGTTTTTCATCATCAGAAGGTTGGTTGTCGGCAGGTTGGAGTATGTGGAATTGAGTGGAATAGCGTAAGAAGGATAAAATATACATTTTGCATTTTAAAATAGAAATCTATTAAAAGGAAAGACTAACATAAGCTGTAGGAGTTAATGCGCAATTAGAAACATTATTAAGAGGTTAAGGGTAGACTTCATGCAAAATGTTCTAGTAGTAATTGTTGAAATAGAGAAAGAGAAAGAGAAAGAAGTCAATGTCCAAGTTGACCTGAAGCTTCTCTTGTTACATTTTTGCGGTGTCTCTCGCTGCTCCCATCTCTGACTCCAGACTGACGCCGAGGTCGTTTATATAATCCTTCTGAATTTCACACTGGATCACCAAGTCCTTCCAAGTCTTACAAGTCGTTTCCATTGCTCAAAAATAAATTTTAACACCTACCTGCGAAATCTGGGTCCAACTTTTTCGTTAAGCAGATGGTCAATCCTTTTTCTATTTGGGAAAACCAGGATTTCACACATCATTATGAATTTTTGTAAAAGTGAAGAAGATTGATTTTAATCAATTTCTTATCCGCTACAATACCACTTCTGCAATTATAAATAATCATTTTCGAGGAAGTTTCTACGTAAATAAATAATCTTGACTGGTGTCTGAAATAAAATTTGGAGTGTGTGTGGAATTTTTCAAAGATTAATAACTGGTAGGTAGCGATTATTTTACTAATTAATTCACACAACCAATTAAATTTTTCAAAGAAACACAAATATCTTTCTGCATAACAAGTCACGCCAAATAAACTGCTTACTACTACTTGAGCGATCGATACTTAAACTATCAGTGACTTCTTTTGACCAACATTTCTAACTTGACCAAGCTTCCAACTACCCTCGTGTCGCTATCCATTCACGCAAGCTTTTCAAGTAGGTGCACAATTGACTTCCCAATTTTACTCACTCTTGTGTGTGTCAAGTTCTTCAAGCACATCTTCCTCATTATGTATCGAAGAAAATTTAAATGTCCCTTTCTTTCTGTTTCTGTGAATAAGTGTTCTTTTTTTGCTAACGTCTTCTTTAAGATGTTCTCGTTGTGCAAACCACTGCATATCCTATATATATATATATATATATATATATATATATATATATATATATATATATATATATATATTCCATTTGTAAACGAGTTATTACAAATGGAAAATAACTCGTTTACAAATGAAAAATATTCCAAAGCTCTACAATATAATGGCATTGAACACTTTTAATACAAATGTGCACTGGTCTAATCTTATTTTGACTAGAAACTAGGTAAGTAAACAATCAATCAATTAATCAATATATATATATATATATATATATATATATATATATATATATATATATAGTTTAAATTGTGTGTATTTAGACAGCATTTTTTTTATTGATTCATGTTTCATTAAATAATATAGACGAGTTTTGTCGATTTATTTTATGTAAATTTTTCATATCGTCTGATAAGCTTAATAGCATTATCGTTGAAAGAGGAAAGATTAAATAAAAACATGTATCAATATTGTGATTTTCTTTCCTCTTTCAACGATAATGCTATTAAGCTTATCAGACGATATGAAAAATTTACATAAAATAAATCGACAAAACTTGCGTATATAAATATATATATATATATATATATATATATATATATAGAGAGAGAGAGAGAGAGAGAGAGAGAGAGGTTATTGAAAATTAAAATACTTACAATTTATTTATTAACTATAATTTTTACAAGAAATATATATGAGAGGAAAGTGTTTAGCAGGAGGTTTTATTTGAAATTCGATACGGCCACTGTCTTTACTGTGCTCACCGGTGTGATCAGCAATCTGAAGAAGGCTAGCAGGCTCAAACTCTTGGTCATTCTGATTTGCAACTTCATGTTATCACAACCATCAATTGCTCCCAAACAGTTTCATCTATCCAGTTTCACTCACAAAACTTGGGTCAACACAAGGTATGGTTTTCAGGCACTTTCCAAAAGTGCCAGATGTTTGGATTACTTCCCCAAGCTGATAACACTAAGAAGTCACCTTCCTTATCAACCATGATAAGATTTGAACCTGGGTCTTATACTTGTAAAGCAAACATTCAAACCACTCAACTATGCACCTCTTTGTGTATATATTTACGACATATATAAATATGGTTTAATCATATTAATAAGTATATGTTTATGATATGCATAGTGATTAAAAAGTAACCCTCCATTTTGAAATACTTATAATTTATTTATTAAATATAATTTTTACAAGAAAAGGAGAGGAATATGTTTATCATGAGGCTTTGTTTAAAATTCGGGCGGACCTGAATGAGACTACCACCACCTTTAAATTTGTTGTTTTTCTTTTTTTTTAATACTTTTTCCAGTGCACTGTTATTGATTAAACCCTAAAATTTCTGATTGACAAAAAATATTTGTAAAAATTTCAATATTTAAACACTTTTTTTTGGGTTGGGGGGTCAGTTTTTAATACAACGTTATAGTAAATCGATCCTCCATTTTAGAACCACTTGCCCGTACGACATAACCACCCCCTGTAAATTTGTTGATTATTATTTTTTTTACTTTTTTCAGTGCAATCTTTTCGATTAAACCATAAACTTTCCAATTGAAAACAAAATTGTAAAAAATTCAATAGTTAAACAATAGGGGGGACTTAGTTTTTCATGCAAACTTATAGTAAATCGATCTTGTGCAATTAACTTTTATGCTTGCGCATATTCAACAACTGAGCCCTTTGCGAAATTATTGAATAAAGCCATTCTTGGAGTTTCTGAGGAAGATGCCTTCGTAAGAACTAAAAAAGAAAACTTGAAAAAGATAAAACAAGAGCACCAACTCGTCCCCAAAATACCAAAGCAAAGCGACCCCCAACGCGCGTTATTCCAAAATTGTTTAAATATTGAAATTTTTCTAAATTTGTTTTGATAACTTTATGTAATAATCGATAAGAATGCGCTGAAAAAAGTAAAAAAAAAAGAAAAAGAAAAACAACAAATTTAAAGATGCTAGTAGTCACCTTCAGGTCCGCCAAAATTCGATATGGGCTTCAGATTTCGCTACCATCTTCTCAACCCACCCAGGAATCGCATCAACTGATTTCACAAATGAATTCTTGCGGTATGGAAGACAACTTTTTGTATTCACTCTTCAAGTTCGTTCACAATATTAGTTTACTCTTTTAACCAGCCCCAAAGAAAAAAGTCACAATGTGTTAAGCCAGGATTCTTGGCTTGCCACTTTTTTAATGACAATATATATATATATATATATATATATATATATATATGGAATTTTATCCATCCATTTCTAAGGACCTCTTTACCTTGGCTTTGGAATTCGCTAAGGAGTACTGTGATATTTCTACTAGCGAAATGGATATTATGCTAAAATGTAGAAGTTCTGTTCTGATTTATAATGACGAAAAATTAACTAAAAAGACCTCTGATTAAAATTTTGACATTGCAATGGGTTCCCTAGATTCGGCTGAGGCCTCTGGTCTTGTGGGATTATTTATTCTCTACAATTTAACCGCTTACGAGGATATAAATACGGATAGTATAGGTCTATATAGAGATGATGGTTTACTGATTTTTAGAGAGTCCACTAAAATTAGGGTAGATCGTATTAGGAAGATAAAACACAAAGAATTAAAGAGTTTAGGGCTTAAGGTAGAAATTACCACCAAAATTAAACAAGTAGACTTTATAGATGTTTATCTGGACCTTAATAATAATTCTTTCCAACCTTACATGAAGGCTAACTCCAATTCAATATACATAAATCCTAATTCTAACCATCTCCCATTAGTCATTAAACATATACCATCATCTATTGGATCTAGACTCAACTCATCTAGTAAAGTAATTTTTGATAAGCATAGCAAATTTTATAGTTCTGCACTCTGAAACAGCGGTTATAAGGCTGCTGATATCAAATTCAGAAACCTTACTATGATAATAGCAAGAAGAAAAGATCTAGAAAAATCATATGGTTTACCCCTCCCTACAATTTGATGGTTAAAACTAAATTGGGGCATAAATTCTTAAACTTAATCAGCAAACACTTTCCAAAAACTAATCCTCTTAGCAAAATATTCAATAATAATACACTCAAGTTAAGCTACAGCTGCACGGATAATCTATAAAAAATTATTAAAAAACATAACAACAAAGTCCTCAACAAGTATTATGATACAAAAAACATTGCAAATTACAATGCTCAAACAGATCGTACCAGGGACAAAGGAACTAATACCAGGGAAATCTTAAGATTGCCCTTTGCATAATAACTGTCTAGTTAGCTCCATAGTTTATCTTTGTACCGTCTCCACAATTGAAAATCCTAATACTATAAAATTTTATATCGGTTCTACTAAAATTCCCATTCAAATCTCGCTGGTATCAACACACATTGTCTTTCAATAATAGTTCTTATAAATACAGCACTTCATTATCCAAATACTATTGGTCTTTAAAAGAAAAAGACAAAACACCCACTGTTAAATGGAAAATACTTACAAAGGCCCGAACTTGTAAGTCCCTCCGTACACCTTGCTACCTTTGTCTCAACGAAAAATTAGAAATTATCAAATTTGAGGACAAGGTTAAATTGTTAAACCAGAGGAATGAGCTCACAGTTCATTGTAAGCATAATTCAGCATTTACATTAAAATTCGGGCTGTAATATTGAAAAATTAAGTAAAATATCTTTAACTGCCTTTTTGGTGGGTGTTTTTTATTCGGGTGGGGCGTTCTGGTTGATCTTTACTGGGTGCGTTGTTCGCCATGTGTTATACTATTTTTTGCCGGCCGTTCGACCTGATATTGATCGGCGGGTTGTATGGTTATATGGTGCTTTACCTGACATTGGTTTTCGCGGGGTCGGGGATTTATAAATAGTTAAGAAACTGTGTGGGACGTGGGCCTTGAGTATTATGGTTATTAGTTGTTGGTTTGACAGTCGGTGCTATGGGGAAGCGTGTTGGGCTTTGGCCGAATGATTTGTATTGGTATGGGCTCTGTCGTATATAGGCGTGATAATCGATGTCGGATTAGATGCCTCATGGCTATTTAGGTTGGCGTTCGGTGTTGGGTTCGGTGCTTGCAAAGTTCTATTGTGTTGATATGTGCCGGATTGTGTACCTGGGGAATATTTTGTTAGAGCGTCCGAGTCGGATGAGGGTATCCATCAGATATAGGCCAATTAATGCCTATATACTGGTGTATATATATATATATATATATATATATATGTGTGTGTGTGTGTGTGTGTGTGTGTGTGTGTGTATATGTATATATGTGTATGTATGCATATATAAGTATACATCTGTCCTTTTGTACTAGTAGACATATTGATATTTGCTTTACTTACTGATATGTATGTATTTGTATTCATTTACTTGTATATGTGTGTATGTCTTATATGTATATCTGTATGCTTTTGTATGGGTATATGTGTATATATATGTGTGTGTGTATATACGTATGTATGTATGTGTGTGCATATGAGTATATATTCATTCTTGTATATATGTATGTTCCGATGTCCATGTATGCACGTCTATATCTATATCTATATATATATGTATGTTTGCGTATGTGTGTGTCTATGTATATATGCGTGGGTATATTAATCTGTATATGTGTCTGTTTACCAGTGTTTGTGAATATACTAATCTATTTTTCCATGTGTGGATATTTGTAGGTTTATTTATGTATGCGTTCTTTCTCTTCCTCGTTTAATATATGAATAACTTTCTAAATCTAATAAATTGTTAAACTAAATTTTTTTAAAAAATTTCGCAACAAAATAAAGTAGATCTAATAGTTAATTAATAATGCTGGTCTCAATTTAATCAAATTTTAATACCAATGCCCACCAAGATTATTTTTAAGTCTGCCCACATATTCTCCAAATTAGAAGTTGCTTTACTCTGATTGGTGCACATTGTACAGACAACAATGCCTCCCTGATTAAAGGGGGTTTGCTTGTTTCTAACCTTTTAAAACCATTCGATTTAAAATAAACTACATCACTTGACAAGACACAAGAAATGTCGAAACAAAATAGCTACTTTTGTAGTGATATTATAACATATCCACGTTATAATTTCTGAATATATATAATAAATATAAATATAAATATATTTCACAGTCTAAACGAAACCGAATTAAACCTTATAAACACAGACTTTCAAACAGAGTATCTACTCTAATACGAGTATCTATTAAAAATAATGTTCAAACAAATAAATTAAATATGTCGGTTGATAATCCATTTCGTAAATCTCCAGAACTTTCCGTAACATTGTTTGTTTACATTTGTTTACATTGCGATACACTTTCAAACCATAGATGAATATTTACGAGAAATCGAAAATTTGTGTTCATAAGCCTTAATTCAGCTTTGTTTAGACTGTGAAATCATTCGTGGTCGAGCGGTCTAAGACGCATCAAATCAAACCATGTCTTCCCTTATATTGTTTAGAGTCGCAGGTTCGAATCCTGCCCAACAACACACATTTTCATAATAAAATTTCTTGGAAAATATTCAGTCTGGCAGATTTCTATATAAATATACTGTTTAATTAAAACCTGAGTATCTATTAAAAATAATGTTTAAACAAATAAATTAAATATGTCGGTTGTTAATCCATTTCATGTTGTAAATCTCTGGAACTTTTCGTAATAAATATATGTTTAAAGTACTTAATTTCTTTAAGCTTCAGTCTGTTGAAGGACAATAATAGTTATTCATCAAAATAAGATATCTAATAATTCTTTTCTTTGTATTTGTTCTTTTAAGTAAGGGAAATGATAAGTTTGCATAACTTCTTTTCTATAACATATTCGAAAATATACATAATTGATATCTTCATTCTTTTCTATTTCTGTTTGCTGGGAGAATTGCAGAACAAATAATGGGGAAGAGTTTTCATTTCATCACAAGCAAGGCAAGAAGCCCCTAGGTTACTGAGTGTTAGAGAATATGAGAAAAAGTCCTATTAATGAGAGAGGATAATAAAAGAACAAGGAATCAAGAAGACAAAAGATAACGACTGACATTGCATTTACAATTTTTGATGGTCAAATTTGACTGGAAAGCAAGAAGCCAGAAGAGAGTTCTATAATCGAGAAGTGCGATAGAAGACACTATTAGCATAGAACTTACGGTTAGATCTAGCTATTTCAACTGTAAAATAATGAGATCTTGCCGCCAGTCTAGTACCGTGCTTAAATTCATAAAGTCTAGGTACTACAGCGGAAAGAAAAATGTGGTACAAGGCTCAAATGGTGGATGAGGGAAGGCTTATCTAGTCACAAACATTGACCTAAACAAACTACATTTTTCCTTGCTCTAAAACAACATATTCTTACTTACCATTCTTACGACAGTCACCACAATACCCCAGAGTCGCTATGAAATCTTAACTAGTCCTCATATGTACAATGTGTCTGGGTGGAGGATAAAATAATAACTTTTAAAAGAAGAAATACTAATAATTAGCGGAAAATTTAC
This sequence comes from Ascarosepion bandense, assembly GCA_037127315.1. NCBI lineage: Eukaryota > Metazoa > Mollusca > Cephalopoda > Sepiida > Sepiidae > Ascarosepion > Ascarosepion bandense. Next base: position 534,775 of record JBBBDQ010001947.1, read on the forward strand.
CAGAACAATTACCATGAATGTTTTTTATAGAAAAGGCACAAGGAAGTTACGTTATGATAGTAGGAAAGTGACTGAAACCTAGATGCCAGGTCAAGATCAATAACATTGCAGATTCTTTTAAAAGATTTTTTTCATGAATCTCTAGATATATATGGCAGCAATATTCATACCAAGGACGAATTGTAGACTTATAAATATGTAAGATAACTTCTGGTGATTAAAATCAATTATTAATAATATTATTATTATTATTAATAATAATAATAATTATAATATATATATATATATATTTATATATATATATATATATATATTTTGAACAAAATGGACGTCATTATACTAACCCAATCTGAGGAACCTTTCGGCCAACACTCTTCACAGGCTTACGTTGGTTTTATTTTAAATGGTAAATATAGGGAAAAAAAAATAAGATGGAGCTCGTCTAAAAATAAATTTTAATAAATAAATCAAAATGTAAAGGGGGTGTAAACACACAACTCCATAAGAGTGATAAAAAAGAAAAAATGTAACACTCACAAACCCTCCAGTAATTGCAAGGAGCGAATAAATCGCTTTTCTGCCTCTCGGTTGATGGAGTTTAAGATAGAAAACTTCTCTTAATGAGAGGCACATACTTGACTGTCAAGCAGGTGTTGAACAATTGCTGACTCCAGAACAGCCTGAGTTGTTTTATAGATCGTTGAGGGCTACCCGAACGTACATTTGCAGGGACGTGCTGCGACACCCGCGTCTCCAACCTAAGATTGGTTCGTCCGTTAAAGAGTGTTGGCCGAAAGGTTTCTCAGGTTGGGTTAGTATAATGACGTCTATTTTGTTCAAAGTAATTAGTTCTTTCTGTGGGTACAAATCTTTGTTTATATATATATATATATATAACGGAAATTAACGAATTTTAACGAAACTTGGTTATAAACAACCGGCAATTTGAAATAATGTTTAAACAATTCATTTCGTATATATATATATATATATATATATATATATAAAAGCAATCATCAGATACTTTACAAATCTAGAAGCAATCAGCAGATATTTTACAAAATTATACAACTTTTTTTAGATGAGAATGAAGAACATTTTTTCTAAACAAAATATCTTGGCATCAGTGCAGTTAGATTTACAGAAACGCTGACACAGACGAACAAATATCATGTCTTTTCTTTTGCCGTTTTCTACGAGGAAAGTATGCTGAAAAAATACAAAGAAATAAGAATTGCTCGTTAGCATGATATGTTATGTGCGTGTACGTGCGCATCCATTATATTTTTGCAGGATGAAATTCCTCAAAATATTGACCTACTCATTTTTTCTGTCGTCAGTAACTGTCAGCGAGAAGATGCTTTTCAACATATTTTACTTCGGTACGCAGCCATCGGCCATCATTGCTTAAAATAAAACAAAAAAGAAAGAAATATAAAAAAAGTGTCTTTTGAAATGTTGCTACAATATGCAACTGCTCATTTTGTCTTTGCCACTTTTTCCATTCATGGTTATTTATTATTCCCTGTTTTCTGACCTTAGCTTGATCCACCATAACGGTTACGAATGGCGCAAATATTCATCAAAACTGACAAGCCTTCGACATTTTGACTCTCAGTATGTCGACCAAATTGACGAGTAACCCGTATGGCAAAATATGTCACAAAAGAATGAGAAATATCTCTTTTAACCATTTTTTTGTCTTAGATTTATTGTTTTTATTTTCGATTATTTTCTTCATTTTTGGGGGTTTCTTTTGATTGTTCCGATTCTTGACATTCTTAAAAGCAAACTTTTTTATTTTTATTTGTGCCGTTGGGTTTATTATCGTCTTCTCAATTTCTTTCCCCAAAAGCCACATTTCCTTTACTATTCTTGCAACAGTTTCAATTTTCGTCTATTTCTTTCTTCCATTCTTTTCACCATATTTGTTATTTTTATTTTTGTTTGTTAACTTATCTTTCTTCTTACCTCTTTAATTTTCTCCTCTCTTTTTATTTCTTCTCAGTTTCTTCTTCTTTCTTTTCTTCTTTACTCTTTTTCTTTTTTCACTCCTAGCTTTCCATTTATTCTTTATTTCCTTTTGAGATTTACCTTCTTTTTTTTCTTCCTTCCATCTTTCCTTTCTTCCTTTGTTTCTAGTTTTCTTTTTTCTTTTTTTCCTCTTCTTCGTTCGAGCATTCTCTTCTTTCTTTTATTCTTTCGAACTTTCCTTTTTTCTTTTAACTCCAGGCTTTCCAATATTATTCCTTCCATTTTTAGCTTTCTAATCTAATTTTTTCCTTTGCTTTTCTATTTCTATTTCTCACGGTTGTTCCCCTTATATCACTTCTTCTCTCGAACTTTTATTTTATTTATTTTATTTTATTATATTTATTTTAGTAAATTTTATTTTTTTTATTTTTTTTCAGTCAGTTAAGTGCCATACGTGAAACACGCTTGGGCGATCATGTCTCCAAAGAGACGTGACTGACTGGGCAGAAGATTATTGCCATTGCTTTCTGCGGTAGACTGGTTGCCGACCCAATATGTCCTGTTATTTAACCCATAACTGGAAGGAAGAGACGGATTGATACCTTTCCCAAGGGTATTTGCGCGTAAGTGAATGCAGTGGATTCAACCGGAGTTCGAACTCGGCTCTCCGATTTCTCGTTCCGAGTCGATATCCACTGCGCCACAACGCACATCCTTATTTAATTTACTTTACTTTACTTTATTTTATTTTATTTTATTTTGATTATTTTATTTTATTCTATTTACTTTATTTTAGTTTATTTTTTGTTTTATTTATTTTATTTTATTTATGTTATTTTATTCTATTTACTATATTTTATTTTATTTACTTTTTTTATTTTATTTTATTCTATTTTATTTATTTTATTTTATTTTTTATTTTATTTGGTTTTATTTCTTCTTGGCTTCCCATTTAAAAATCCAGAAAAGCAAGGCAGTAAAGCCTCTAAGACGCAAGTGGGGTTTACTGAGTGTGAAAGAGTAAAATACATTATTAAGTAGCAAGAACAATAAAACAGAGGAATCGCGTAAGACAAAAGATAACGATTGACATAGCATTTAAATTTTTTAAATATCAAACTTGGCTGGAAAGCATGAAACCAGAAAAGATTTCCACGAGCGAGATCTGCGAGAGAAGAAACTGATAGCATAGAACTTACGGTTGCATCTAGTCAATTTAACTATGAATTAATAAAACTTTGTTGTCATTCTAATATTGTGCTTTGATTCATAGGGTTTAGGAGTCATAAAGGAAAAAAGATATTTATTATGTGGAAAAAATAGGGAAGACTGATCTTCTGTCTTATAACTAAACTTTGCTAGCTACAGTTTAGTCAGTCAGTTAAATGCCACACGTGATACACACTTCAGCGATCATGTCTTTTTCGATCCATGAGTGACTAGGAAGAAGATTTTTCTGCAGTAGCTTGCCAGTTCTTTTTACAGTAGACTGGTTGTCAACCGAGGCTATAGAACCCAGTCTGTTCTGCTTTTTAATCCATGGCCGGAAGGAGAAGAAACAGATTAATACTTTTTCCAATGGTACTGAATGCAACAAATTCAACTGGAATTTAAACTCGGCTCTCCGATTTCTTATTTAGAGCCGATACGCACATTCACAATAACTGACCCCAAAATATCACAGTATTCCTTACACAAATTCAAAACCTTTTATTACTACAATCATCATCATACCCAAGAGTCTCTATGAAGTCCTAACTAGTTTGCGTGTGTAAAATTTGTCACAGCGGAAAGTTCATGAGAACAATTACCATATCTATATTAAGGCGGTAGGAAAGACACCGAAGCCCAAATGCAAGATCAGGACTAGTAGCGGTGCGGATAATTCTTTAGATTTTATTAAGAATCTCTAAATATAAATATGTACAGTACATTATAGAGAGAAGAATTGTCTATCATAAGAGAGGGAATCAACTTTCTTAACAGCAAACCTAGTAACTAATTCTCTATAATTTTTCACTTCATTTTAACAGATAATGTTAACCCGAGAAGGCGAAACGAATCACACTCTTGATGGTTAGCATCAGACATACAGATGTTTAAGAGAGAGAGAGAGAGAGAGAGAGAGAGAGAGAGAGAGTCACTCTCTTGATGGTTAGCATCAGACATACAGATGTTTAAGAGAGAGAGAGAGAGTCACTCTCTTGATGGTTAGCATCAGACATACAGATGTTTAAGAGAGAGAGAGAGTCACTCTCTTGATGGTTAGCATCAGACATACAGATGTTTAAGAGAGAGAGAGAGAGAGTCACTCTCTTGATGGTTAGCATCAGACATGCAGATGTTTAAGAGAGAGAGAGAGAGAGAGAGAGAGAGAGTCACTCTCTTGATGGTTAGCTTAAGACATACAGACTTTTAAGAGAGAGAGAGAGAGAAAGTCACTCTCTTGATGGTTAGCATCAGACATACAGATGTTTAAGAGAGAGAGTCACTCTCTTGATGGTTAGCATCAGACATACAGATGTATAAGAGAGAGAGAGAGAGAGTCACTCTCTTGATGGTTAGCATCAGACATACAGATGTTTAGAGAGAGAGAGAGAGAGAGAGAGAGAGAGAGAGAGTTGTGCTTTCTTGCCTTTTTTCATTTTAAAAAAATTCTTCTTTTTCCCCCCCGTTTTGGTTTCATTTTTTCTAGATTTTTCTTAATTTTTCTTCTTTTTAAATTTCTGTTTCGTATTTTTTTCCTTCATGGTTTTCATTCTGTCTTTTCGTCTTTGTACTTTACTTTCTTTCTTTTTTCTATATAGCCTTTCGTTTCGTTTTTATATCATCAACTTACCTTTTATCTTTTTTTCATTTCTCTTTCTTTTTTTTTTTAAGTTGTAGCGGATAATAAATTAATAAAATTAACTCTCTGCTTCACGTTTACAAAAATTCACAACGACGTGTGAAATTCTGGGTTTTCACAAATAGAAAAAGGATTGAGCATGTGCTTAAAAAAAAGTCGAACCCAGATTTCGCAAGTAGGTGTTAAAATGATTTTGACCAATGGGAGCGATTTGTAAGACTTGGAAGGACTTGGCGATCCAGTGTGAAATTCAAAAGGGCTATATAAATGACCTCGGCGTCAGTCAAGAGTCAGAGATGGAAGCAGCGAGAGACACATCCAAAATGTAACGAGAGAAGCTTCGGGTCAACTCGGCCATTGTCCTCTTTCTCTTTATCTATTTTAACAATTACTACTAGAACATTATGTATGAATTCTACTCATAACTTCTTAATAATGTTTCTAATTGAACACTAACTTCTACAACTTGTGTTATTCCTCCTTTTAATAAATTTCTGTTTTAACATGCAAAATATATATTTTTATTCATACACTATTCCACACATTCTATCATGCCGACAACCAACCTTCTGATGATAATTTTGATGATTATAACTCTGCATAAAACTTGTAAGCTGTAGGGGGTTTGGTTAAGTCTGACACAAGACCTAATCAAAGAAACATTAACCAGCTCAACACGCTACAAAGTCTTTACTTTTTTTTATAATCATTTCACCCCAAGCAAGGCAGGAACGCCTCTGGTGCGCAGGGTGTTGCAGTGAGAGAAAACTGGGTACAGGGAACGCCTAAAGAAAGGTGGATGGAATCTAGTGAGGATTTCGGGATTTGGGGAGGTTGATGATATTTAGGGAAGTAGGAGATGGCAATTGACGTTGCATTTAAACTTTTTGACATTGTAGCTACCAGGAAAAGATTCATATTGAATGGAGTTCCACAGACGGGACGTGTGAGAAAAGAAACTGATGGAGTAGAAGTGGTGATTGCATTTGACTATTTGAATGATAAAAAGGTGAGATATAGATGCCAATCTAGTGGCAGGTGTAAATTTATATGGTCAGGACACCAGAGAAAGAAGTTCGTCGGAGCAGAAGACCAGAAAATATTTGTAGAAAAGACAGAGAGAAGCCATGTTACGTAAATGAGAAAGTGAGTGAAATCGAGATGCTAAGTCAGAACCGTTAATATTGCAGATCCTTCTTTGGATTAGGTGGAGAACCACGAGATGAATAGCAGGAATACCCGACCAGATATGCAAATAAATATATATTTATATTATTACGGAAGCCTTCTCTTCGCCGGCAGAAAGATTTTGTTAAGTCTCTTTATTTGCTGGGGGATATATAATTTTAACTGTCCCTCGATAATTATTCATACGCAATTTCTCCTCCCCTCGTTATAAATGTATCATTTATTTATGATTAACATAAATGGAATCCAATCATCTATGCTGATGATAAAACTGTATATGAGTGAGCACTTCCAAAACTCTATATGATCTGAGCTTTGCAGCTGCTCTTGTCTTTAGCCGAGTTCTTACAAATCAGCTTGGGTGGGGGAAACTGGTGGGTCACATTCAATATCTCGAAAACCAAACTAGTGATATTCAACCATCGGACCAAGAACTTTCACGAATGGTAGATTTATAAATGCGAAAGATGGCTTCTGTCGAGAAAAAATTCAGGACTGACATAGAGACCCAACTTTCCTAGCAGTAGATGCAGCTATAGATCCGATATATTCGTTCCACTCGGTTGCGGAACTTCGACGTGGTGTAATGGTTCTCAAGCTTATCTCACTAGAACCTATTACAACTGAGTAGTTAGTTCGATTCTCACTGGGTACCCCATACTTTCGCCATCGTGCCACCGCTAAACAACGCTTCAGGTTGGTTGAAAAAGTTAAGATCGGTGAAAAGTGACTGAAAGCGGGCTGCCAAGTCAGGATCGATTATATTGCAGATCCTCGTTTGAATCTAGAACCTCAAGGTGAATAGCAAGAGCACCTGACTAGATATGACAACAGTATTCAATGCACAGACGCGTTTGTAGAAAGAAAAATATGTATAGTAGTACACTTAAATTCATGTGGTCAGGGCACCAGAGAAAAAGCACATCAGAGCAGTTAACATGAAAACATTTGTAGAAAAGACATAGCACGTTGATTAGAAACCGAGATGCCAATTCAGGACCGATAACATTGCAGATTTTTCTTTCGATTTGGTCGAGAACATCGTGATGAATAACAGGAACACCCGACAAGATCTGGCAACAGTATTCGATGCAAGGACGAATGGTAGATTTATAAATGTGCAAGATGGATTCTGTCGAGAAAAAAATCTCCCTGGCCCGATACAGTGACCCAACTTTGTTTGCAGTAGACGCAGCTATTGATTCGATGCTGTCGCTCCACTTCAAGTCCGTTGAAAGCGTGAAGCAAGAAGGCTCAGTGTTTTGTTTTTCAAGAGCTGATGGCAGGCACAAAAGTTTCTCTAGAATTTGTCTAATAAAAACAGATATATATAAAAGCCTAGAGGTCCAAAGCATGTCAGATCTAATGACGTTTTCCCTTAGCGAAACGCAGAGTAGAATCCTGCCGGAGAGCACATGTTTTTCTCTATTAAGTTTATAATTGAAAACCAAGAAATGGTGATTTTAAGACATACATAAGAGATGTATTTCAAGAAATGAATACACAAAGAGGCTTGTACAAAAATGTTTGTCTGTCAAAGGTAGACTTTAGAGTTGTGTAAATTGTAACTGACAACAGTTTAAAAACCTGCGTTGATAAAATTTAAGCGATTTTGTATTTTTGTACAAAATAAAATTTAATTGTTAATGTTATAATTGTATTGGTAAATATAGTTGTATATGTAATCTCAAAAAATAAATGTTATTTATTGTTACCCTACTTTTTGACCAAACTCTATATTCAAATTATATATATATACATAGTCATCCGCAAACAGATCTGTTTCGCTGTATCACAGCTCATCAGTACGGTTAGACAGCCGATCGCCTTTTACTCAGGATTATGCTCGAATTATTATAATCTTAAATTATATATATACATATATATATATATATATATATATATATATAGTGTATAGAGGCAGCAAAGAATTTTCTAAATATATACTGTTAAATATAAGAGACAATGAATGTCTATTATGTTTAATCATGAGCCGTTCTAAACATCGTATTTTGGCTTTAATTTCAGTTGAAAATAAAGACAAACATTCTCCAACAATTGGATAATTTTTTATTAAATTGGTTCCAAGCTTTCGGCTCACATGAGCCATCTTCAGAGATGTTACAAGGACGTTAACAAAAAAGCATCCACCATCAGCGACGATTTTATCTTGTGTTGACATAAAACTCCGCTAAGCAATGGCAACAGTTACCAAAAATAGCAAACACAGTTCGCAAATTTGTAATGCGGTTCTATGACGTCACACCGCGTGAGAGCTCGAAATGATAACAGAACCATATATTTAAATGCAATGTAATGTGTTATGACCAGATTTAAACGTGATTTTATTAAGTGTGGGTTGTTTGGATTTAATGTACATGGCCTCCAATATCTGAAGGTTCTTTTTACTATGTGTATGAGTGAAGATTATTGTATTGTTGACTAAAATCTGTCTGATATTACCTACATGGTTATGTTTTTCTGAGAAATGTTGTTTAATTGTACTCTGATCAGAAAGGTGACAGGTATGTCTACGGGAGAGCGTAGTTGTAGTAAAACCAATATATGTAGTGGGTTTATTATTAGGACCAGAGATACAATATCTGAACGGGCATGTAAATTGATACACTACATTGATTTTTTGTAGAGAATTTAGTTGAGTGCTTGGAGGGTTATTAGAGACTATGAGGTCAATTGTTTTGCATATTTATAATATATAATGAGTTTAATTTGATTATTACTATAAACTCATCATATATTATATGTTTAGAATATATATATATATATATATATATATATATATATATATATATATGATTTAACATTATAATAATCTAAAAATATAAATTTTTCGTTTAATATATTATTTATGAAAGCATGTTTAACCTTTTTCTTAATAGTGATCAATATTCCCAACATAGAGCCTTGCTGTTATTGAATATCTATCTATCTATCTATCTATCTATCTATCTATCTATCTATCTATCTATCTATCTATCTATCTATGTTTTATGCAAATATTTTTTCACTTTGCGAATGCAAATCAACTGTCTTTTTTATTCAAAACTTTCCCCTTTTTAGAAATTCTGCTCCGAATTAGGAAAACAAAAATACAATAAAACTATGCCATTTTTTTATTTGGATAAACTTTTAATTGCTTTTATAAACATAAATTAAAATTATATCGTAGTCTAAATAGAAAAAAAAAACTCCGTTAGTAATGAATTTTTACAAGAATTGGTTTTATTTTTATTATTTTATTTTATTTTTTATTAAACGTTTCATAAGTCTTTTACAATTTCCTCCTTATAGGACTCTCAGATTTCTTTTAATTAATGTGTGGCAAATATATTTATTAATCGAAAAATTTAAACAGTTACTCTAAAAAGGTTTCTCCTTTTTGTAAATTAATGAAAACCTGTTAATTTTTGCATGTTGATTTTCCGTTTTTTTGATTCTACGAGTGGCCATACGCGATATATATCTGCAAAAGGTCACGTGACTCAATTATTTTAAATATTATTTATGAAAGCATATTTAACCTTTTTCTTAATAGTGATCAATATTCAAAACAAATAGCCTTGCTATTATTGAATATCTATCTATCTATCTATGTTTCATGCAAATATTTTTTCACTTTAACTGAGCAGGTTCATGCCGACTTCGAAGTTTACTGAGGATACACTTATGATGTCTTCACTCATTGGGACTGTTTTTTTTACCTTCAAAGCCAGCATGAACCTGTTCAGTTAAAGTGAAAAATTATTTTTATTAGACCTATAAACGATCTATTCTCACCATAATATCGACCACTTTACGATAAAGTACCTGTTTGCCAAAATACCTTTCACCAGTAAAACAACTTAAAAACAACAATCTTAGCGTTAAATATTTTCACAATTTAACTTTATATATATATATATATATATATATATATATATATATATATATATAAATGTGTGTGTGTGTGTGTGTGTGTTTATTTTCAGAATTTTGTTTAAGGAAAAAGAAAATACAGGGTGACCACTAAAAAAACAGAACCCATATATATCGTAGTAAATCCTACAAAGTTCCAGTTATTTTCAAGAAACTAGGTGGATTTACACTTCAGTCGGTGTACGATCATTCCCTAAAGTTTTAATAAATCGATCGCTTTGCATAAAAGTCATGATCTTTCCAAAATATGCTCCAAAATGTCACCGCGGCGTTGGAGGCAAACTTGCAAACGTCGCGCAGAATTTTTTCTGTGGTTGCAGCCTTTGTTTTTATTTAGTTTGAGGCCTTTTCCTTCAGACTAAGCTGCTTTTTCCAGCGAACAAGCGTACGTACCTACCCTCATTCAATCAATCGTCACCTCGTATTACGTTGATGACAGGACTACTCTATTTAAGATACAGTTTCTGTTTTAAATTTCATAAAGTAAGGAATTACTATTGTGTGAAATCAGATTAAGGTAAGTTTCAATTTAAACATTTGACTTTAAAAACGTGTCTGCGATGTATATTTTATTTTTTCAAGATTTTTTAAGCAGAAACTTGGCTACTGTTTACGTAATGTGCCGATAAATCAAAAATTTTAAAAAATGGCGGAAAATTAAATTTTTTTTTTTCGAAAAATTTCGGATTCCAATCGATATAATTTCAGTTTAAAATACACCAGTGTATTTTAATTACTGGAATTACTAACTTTAATCCCTTGGCTTTCAAATAGACCTAATTTTAAAGCTTGAAGATAGAATATTTATTTTAAAATTTCATTTTAAATTTAGGTTTCTAAAAATTAATTGGAGGTACCTATTTGAGGGTTGTTCTGGTACACGTTATCCTTGAGATCCCCCCTGCTCTAAAAATCTGGGGCTTTTAAGTTCGGAGAGTGCGGTGCCCACTCAACGTCACACTTCCTGCTGATCAGTCTATCCTGAAATCGGTCTCTCAACCTGGCTAGGGAGTCATATAATGTGGTGGGGAGGGAGGGTACCCCATCTTGCTGGAACCACTGTTTATCTCAATCCATCTCTCTGTGTCGTCTCAGTGATTAACGGTTTTATTAAAAAATTTGTAGGTTTTTTTTGTGGGGTCACTCTGTGTGAAAAGTTAAATAAAATGGTTCTAATAAATACAAACAATACATGTAGATATTAACTTGATCTTTGCTGGTGTAAATTTTCTATTTGAAATTAAATATACGGGTTGGCCGACAAATGAATGGTGAGCATATAAGCGTGATACATGTGTGTAGACAAAACAAAGTGAGACATTTTATCGGAAATATTTGGCTAACGACGCACAAGTATAATACAAATAACACAACATGAAAACAACACTACTTGTTAGAAGATCAATTTTCTCGAGGAATTTTGCCAAAGTTGAAATAGATTTTGAATAATAAACAAAATATATCACGGAAAATACAGTAAAACTGATTGAAAAATAATTCTTGATAATTTCAATAAATATTAAAATCTACAAGCACATGTTTAGCTTATTTTTTAAATCGATGTTACCCCAAGCAAGACCGTAAAGCGACTAAGACTGAAAGGTTTTCATGAATGTAGAAAAATTAGGAACAGAAACATTAATAGTGAGCAGAAAGAGAAAAGAATAATCAGGAGGACAGTGTAGTGAACAAAACAAGTTCTAGATTTAAAAATTCAAATGCTAAGCACTGACTCATTGATTTCGTTAGAAATACACGAATTTTCTCGAATTTACAAAATTTGCTTAACGCACACAAAACTCGTGAAATTTCACACCTCGGTGCGAAATATTTGTTGTCCAATGGAAAGGCCAGAATCACACCCGGGAGTGAATTCCCAAACGTTATAAAATGCGAGCAAGCTAGACCGTCGTCAGAGAGTTAAGATGATGAGCAATTAACACGTACCCTTGACAAACGTCAATAATCGTTATTAGTATTGTCTCTCTCTTTCTCTCTCACCTCTCATCTCTCACCCTCTCTCTCATCTTCTTATTTTGACCATTCACCATGAGCAATAGCTTCGAAGACAATCCTATCCAATAATAAACGCTCATACATACATGCACACATACGTTCCTGCCTACGTACACATAAACTCATTCCTGCAAGGACTACTACGAACATCTCAACGAACTCTTGTTACCCTTAACTTCTCAATACTGTTTTCCCAATGAACATTAACTTCTACCAATTTTCTATCAATAAATTTCTATTTAAACATGCAAAATGTATACTTTTATTCTTCCACACATTCCAATCTCCAACTTACAGATAACCTTCTGATGATAGAGAATAATCCTAAGTTGTAGTAGGGAGTTCGGTTATGACTGACGCAAGGCCGATTTAATAAATATTAACCACCCTCTACTGTTTCAATAGTAGATAGCTATTGACATTGCATTGAGTTTTTTGCAAAATACAGTTGGCTGGAAAGTAATTAGCCGGAAGGGAGTTCCACAAGGTAGAAAGTACAAGGAAAAACTGTTAGCTTAGAACTTACCGTTACCTCTAACCAGCTCAATTGTTAATTGTTGAGACCTCTACGCCAGTCTAGTACTGCGTTTAAATTCATAAAGTCTAGGTACCATAGCAAAAAGCTCACCCGAACAATTTTTTAAAAATCATTTCACCCCAAGAAAGGCAGCCTCACCGCCACTGGTGCGCAGGGGGCTACATCGGAGGAAATGATAAGAAAGAAGACAGGTTATAGGGGGTTTCAGGAAGAGGGTAATAGAAAGATGAGAATACTGGTGTGATGAGAGTGGAGTGGACGGAGAAAAGAGCATAACAGTAAGGATGCGAGTCAGTGAGATAAGAGATGACTATTGATCTTACATTTAAATTCTTGGAGATTGTAGTTGTCTGGGAAGCAAGTATACGGGAGGGAATTCCACAAGCGGGAAGCGTGAGAAAAGAAGCTCATAGATTAGAAGTTGCGGTTACATTTTATTGGTTTCACTGCAAAAGGGTGGGACCTTGTTGCTAGTCTAGTAGCTCGAGTAAATTCATACATAATGAGCTAAGTTCATCGGAGCAGAAGCCGTGAAAGTATTTGTAGAAGAGACTTAGGGAAGCCACATTACACCGGTGAGAAAGTGACTGCATCTGAGCCGCCAAGTCGGAATCGATCACATTACAGATTCTTCGTTGGATTTTGTCAAGAACCCCGAGATAGAAATGATACAGGCGATGGGAAATATTACTGAAGCCGAGCAGCTAGATCAGGAGCAATAATATTGCGGATTCTTAGTTGGATCTTATCAAGGAGCTCTAGATGAAAAGCATGGAAACCGGAGCATATGTGACTGCAATGCATGGACAAATGGTAGACTTATAGATATAAGATATATTATATAGATATAAGATATCTGTGATATAAGATATAATAGATAAGATATTATATAGATATAAGATATCTGTGATATAAGATATAATAGATAAGATATTATATAGATATAAGATATTATATAGATATAAGATATCTGTGATATAAGATATAATAGATAAGATATTATATAGATATAAGATATTATATAGATATAAGATATCTGTGATATAAGATATAATAGATAAGATATTATATAGATATAAGATATTATATAGATATAAGATATTATATAGATATAAGATATATTATAGATATGCAAAATAGATTCCGGAGAGAAAAATTGTCTTTCAGGGCCCAGTGAACCGACTTTCTTAGCAGCTGACTTTTGATGTGATTTTGCATACTTCTTGCACGTTTGACACGAAAACAGTTTAGATGGTTCGTGTAAGTCCAAAGGAAAAATAAGGCACAATTTTTTAACAAAGTAATATTAACAAATATATTGATAAAACATTTTACAAAAGGAAAAATGGGAAATGAAAGGAAATGTGGGAACTTCAAAGCAACCTTCAGCGTCTGTAGTTGAGATACTTGCATATTTGCGGGAGCGAAAAGAATACGTATTCTTTTTGCCGTGAAAAGTCACCGAGAAAGAGAGTAATTCTTTCAAATCTCACACCGTCTGTAATTATCATCACGGGGTGGTAATTCCAAAATCTCGCCGCCTGTGGTTATCATCAGGAAGCGGTAATCCAACAAGATCCTACAATATGTGACCGAGCATTTCATTCAGTTACTAGCAGTAGACATCGGCTGTGATTCTCTGGTTAGATTCCAGAAAGCTGTAATAGATAACACTAATGCCGGACCACCAGACAGTCACCATGACCATCTGCTGGTGCGATTCCGTTTATGAAAAATATTTGGGTGCTTCGTAAATCGTAATGATCAAACAAATGAGCCGTTCGTTTAAGATTGCAATAAAAGGATCCGCTTCTGGTCCCAAATCACTATTTGACTAAGAAGTGGATCATTTCTCATTACAAGTCACTAATCGACTATGAAGTGGATCATTTCTCATTACTAGTCACTATTCGGCTAAGAAGTGGATCATTTCTCATTACAAGTCACTATTCGACTATGAAGTGGATCATTTCTCATTACAAGTTACTATTCGACTAAGAAGTGGATCATTTCTCATTATAAGTCACTATTCGGCTAAGAAGTGGATCATTTCTCATTACAAGTCACTATTCGGCTAAGAAGTGGATCATTTCTCATTACAAGTCACTATTCGACTATGAAGTGGATCATTTCTCATTACAAGTTACTATTCGACTAAGAAGTGGATCATTTCTCATTATAAGTCACTATTCGGCTAAGAAGTGGATCATTTCTCATTACAAGTCACTATTCGGCTAAGAAGTGGATCATTTCTCATTACAAGTCACTATTCGACTATGAAGTGGATCATTTCTCATTACAAGTCACTATTCGGCTAAGAAGTGGATCATTTCTCATTACAAGTCACTATTCGGCTAAGAAGTGGATCATTTCTCATTACAAGTCACTATTCGGCTAAGAAATGGATCATTTCTCATTACAAGTTACTATTCGACTAAGAAGTGGATCATTTCTCATTATAAGTCACTATTCGGCTAAGAAGTGGATCATTTCTCATTACAAGTCACTATTCGGCTAAGAAGTGGATCATTTCTCATTACAAGTCACTATTCGACTATGAAGTGGATCATTTCTCATTACAAGTCACTATTCGGCTAAGAAGTGGATCATTTCTCATTACAAGTCACTATTCGGCTAAGAAGTGGATCATTTCTCATTACAAGTCACTATTCGACTATGAAGTGGATCATTTCTCATTACAAGTCACTATTCGGCTAAGAAGTGGATCATTTCTCATTACAAGTCACGATTCGACTTTCGCAGATGTGGCATCGAACAAATTTCTGATAGTCGAATTCTTTGATTTTCTTTTGGAACTCATCTATTGTGTTTTTTCACCTTGCCACGATGGATGTGACAAAACCTCGTATCCCAAGTCGGTGAGATTCTGCATTGTCATACTGGCAATATGTGACCGAGCATTCTAAAGAAGCAGATTTGGACCTCGTCGATTAACCAGTGCCGGTCACATTCTGCTCAATCGAATGTGCATTTCATCCATTTGTTTGCAGTAAACTTCAGCAGTGAGGTTCTGGCTAGATTCCTGAAAATTGTTATAGATCATGCCAATGCCTGACCACCAAACAGTCATCATAATTTGTTGGATGGGGCAAAGTCTTGTATCCATAGTCGGTGAGCTTGTTGCAGGCTTCAACACTTTTGATGATGTTTTACAAGCTCTTGGTGGATTTGGCCCGTAAACAATTTTTGGCGGATTCGTGTAAGTCCAAAGGAAAAATAAGACATAGAATTTAAACAAAGAACAATTAACAAATGTATTGATAAATTATTTTACGAAATAAAAAAAAATGAGAAATGTGAAAATTCAAAGCAACCTTCAGTGTTTGTATTTGAGATATTTACATTTTTGCGGGAGCGAAAATAATACGTCTTTTCGCTATGAGAAAGTGTTGTAGAGCAGCTAACACCCCTCTAGCGCTCTCAAAATAAAATTGTCTGTGGATCAAGGTAGCTATAAAAGTAAAGACTACTAGCAGTCAACATTAGAATTCAGAGTGTCATTGACACGTGATCTGAACTCTGTTTTCGTCAACTCTCTGCTTCCGAGTGGAGAGGGTCCCAGACGGGACTCTGCCGAAAGGTAGAGACTCGTCTGGGATGAATAGACAAGAGCCCGACCTAACCTTAAGTTAGGCTGAGCTTAAGGGCTCGAAATCTTTGCTTTAATTGACCTTGTGTCGCATCCACCTTGGTAGGAAGGTGGTAAATCTCAGAATTCGGAGTGTCATTGACGATTACTATCGGTCTGTGCTGTCTGTGACTCTAACGACTTAACCTCTCCTCTCTTTTGCTATTTGTTGTTATGTTTTCTGATGTTTGTCTTATTTGTATTAATATTCCTTAGCACGGATATTGTGCTTTAGATACTCAGCACACATCTTCTGGGTATCGTCCTGCCACCTCGGCGATACAACAAAAGGTAATCGAGAAAGATTTATTCTTTCAAATTTCCTGTCTACTGTAATTATCGTCAGAGGATGGTTATTCAAACTCTCGTCGTCTATGATTATCACCAGGGGTGGTAATCTAATAAAGAAAACTTAATGACGTAGCTAAGCAAAGATTTAGCCAGATCGTTAAACTGACACGCTATTTTGCGCGAGCTTAGCTGCTCCTCTTGCCAACATAACAATGAGAAACATTATTAAAGAAAACGCTCTAATTCACAGTTGTTAACAGTAAGAAAAGACGTTTTCAACTAGACGTTCATTGTATTTGTCATATTAGTATTCCTTTTTAATAAACTCAGCCTACATCAAAATATATCTTACTAGCAGTATAACCCAGCGTTGCTCGGGTGTAATGAAAGCTTTAAAACTAATCCATGGTCCTGGAGCTCAGACTCTTTGGACGTTGTCACGAAAGACTAAAAAGCAATAGTTGTTTCCAGTTAAACCAAAACCGTAGACTGAAAAGAAAAATAAATGGATGTAAGTCAAATTTTGATTTCCTGGTATCTATATCAAATAAGTTTTTTCGTCGTAAACTGAATTTGAAGGCTAAATAAGTCCTCTGAGTAAATGGTATCATGGCTGAGACTAAGAACTACAATTATACCTACTTAGAGCCAAACCCGAAGCAAAAACTAAAATAAAAGGGCTGAAAAAAAATACAGATATACAGGCAGATAAACAGACATACACACAAACATCTTGCCTTTTATCTATATATATTATCGATTTTCTGCACTATTGTAAGAACTTCAACCTTGAAACTTCTGAATATCGTTTCTTATGTCTTTGTCTATGACTGTATCAAATTTGATTAAAATCGGACCACTCCTTCTATAACACGATTTTTTCGATTATTGATTTTCGATGTTTATCGGGGTACTTCGACACAAAACCTAGCTAAGAACACTCGCAGACGCTTATAGTACAACTGTGTAAATTTTCAAGAAAATCGGTTCAGCCGTTTCGGAGTCTATAGATAACGGACACACACACATACACACACACACACACACACACACACACACACACACACACACACACACAAAGTTCCATTTATGTTTAGATTTCAGTTTCTTTAAGCTTACAAGTCGAATTAATACAAACATATATTTTACATTTCTTTTTCCTTCACCTTTTACAGAATCTAAAAAGCGTAAATTTATTTGTTGATGTAACTTAATTACATTATTTGCATGGGGGCTAATGTTCTTCCCTTTCTTTCTGTTATCACAGCCTAGTAATTTAGTTGTGAGTTCGATCCTTGGGTCTGGCTGTGTGTACGTGGACTAAGTGGCAAAAGGGCGAGCAATAACTGAATAGAACTAAATAAGCACTATACGATATTTCCTTTAAGATGAGCAGAGAAACGAGAACAATCTTCGCCCGTAGATTAAATAAAGTGTTCGGTTTGAAATTCCTTGTAGTTTAACCGGATTTGTGATAACAAAAGAGAAGAGGTTAATACTTCGTATGCCAATGTAAATAGTCCTCATTCCAGAAATCTAGAAATGCAAACAAAAATTGTTGATTTAACTAACTCTTTAGATTTTGCCATTCAACTACAAATATTCGAAACTCTCAACTCAGTATGACCTGCTTTGCAAACTTAGCGGCCATACACCAAGCGCTCAAAAACGTGTAATATCTTCCCACAAAAAAACTCTTAAAACTTTATAACGGCCCCGCTAAAATAAAATGACGTTGGGATTTGTATAATTACACATTATTTTTGTTTAATCATTTCACTTCCAGCAAAACGATAATACCCCTAAGACGCAAAGGGGTTTTTGGCTGTGAAAGAAAATGAGAATACTTTTAAGTGGGTAACTGGTAACAGAATTCTAAACAAAAAACAAGGGTCAAAACTATACTCATGTTTAAAAGACCGGGGCAAAGTGCGAACCTGTCGATAGATGAACCTATCTATTCTTACGAATTTGTAGTAGATAGGAAATTAAGAATTAAAATCAAACTTTTTCTTCACTTTTACAAAAATTCACGAAGACCTGTGAAATCCTGGTTTTTCCCAAATAGAAAAAGTATTGACCATGTGCTTAAAAAAATTCGAAACTGGATTTCGCAAGTAGATGTTAAATTGATTTTCTGACCAATGGAAGCGATTTGCAAGACCAAAAAGAACTTCGCGATCCAGTGCGAAAAATCTAAAGGATATATAAATGACTTCGATCAGCGTCATTTAGTCAGAAATGGGAACAGAGAGAGAGAGAGAGAGAGAGAGAGAGAGAGAGAGAGAGAGAGAGAGAGAGAGAGGAAATAACTAAAATGTAACGGGAGAAACTTCAACCAACCACGATCCGGACGTAAGGTCGCGTCGCACATAGTTCTCTTCCCCTTCTTTCTCGTGTGCTGATTCCTTTTACTTCTTGTTCTTCTTCATTAAAGACACTCCTACCGAGCAAACGCTCATACATACATACAGACGTACGCATAAACTCTTTCCAACAAATTACTACTACGAACATTTCTTCAACTCTTGATACCCTTAACTCATTACTTGTTTCTAATTAAAGTTTTACCTACTACTTATTCTTGTTATTCAATTCCTTTCATAAATTTCTATTTTAACATGAAAAATGTATAATGTTATTACACACTATTCCACACAAATTCACACATTCCACCCTTCTGTTGCCAGTCACCCTTCTGATGATGATAACGAAAATAACCTGATAATTTTGGGATAAAACTTGTAAGTTGTAGGGAGTTTGGTTATGTATGACACAAGGCCGAATTAAAGAAACATTAACCATCTCCCTATAGCTTGAAATTAATAGTACCTTGAAAACTCGTGAACTCAAATCACGCGAGAACTCGTTCATTTTAACCAAGCGTATAATTTTACATAGTAAACGCGCGTGTGTGCCTTCGTACGTGTATGTATAATTACACATGTAAACGCATAAACATTCAGTAATAATTATATTGACACACGTGTCAAAATAATCTTGTTCGATGCGAGGGAAATCGTTTGATTAGAGATTTGTGAAATCGTTTTGGTTGACTTGAAGGTTTCTTGATGTTAAGACGTTTTCTCGCTGTCAAATGTCAGACTGGAAACGTCGATTCAAATCCAACGGGATTAACGCGTTCTCTCGTCGTTTAACCTTCAGCGGCATGCGTTTTCAATGAAACCTGAACTAAATTGTATTTAATACCTGAAAGTCTCATGTGTACAGATATGAAAGCATTCCTTCGAAAAGACATTTTATTCGACTTAAACGCAATGATAAGATAGTCAGCAATTAAGTGATTAACTAAAAGAGTAAATTAACTAAAAGACTGATAAATGGATTTATTTCTCAAAGACATTCCGTTTGATGTCGGATTAGTATCTCGGTTGCTTTTAGAGCCAGAACTAAGAAGTTCTTGGTCGGATTAGAAAAAAATGCATCGATTAGCAGTAAATACTGCTGATATAATGGTGATAAAATATACAAGCAAAAAGATTGACTAATGATTACGATACACAGCCAAATAGATAAATATAAAGCTAGATAGTTATGAATAGACAGACAGACAGACAGACAGACAGACAGACAGACAGACAGATAAATAGATAGAAATAAAGTGGGATACAGAGGTAGAAAGGAACAGGCTGGGAGATGAGCAGACTGAAACACACACACACACACACACACACACACACACACACACACACACACACACACACACACACACACACACATATATATATTTTCTAAACATATACTGTTAAATATAAGAGACAATGAATGTCTATTATGTTTAATCATGAGCCGTTCTAAACGTCGTATTTTGGCTTTAAATTCAGTTGAAAATAAAGACAAAAATTCTTCAACATTTGGATAATATTTTATTAATTTGTTTCTAAGCTTTAGGCTCACATGAGCCACCTTCAGAGAGGTCACCAAGACGGTAACACAATGACATCCACCATCACCGACGATTTTATTTTGTGTTGTCATAAAGCTCCGCTAGGCAACGGAAATAGTTACCGAAAATAACAAACGCAGTTCGCAAATTTGCAATGCGGTTCCATGACGTCAAACCGCATGATAGCGCGAAATGATAACAGAACCATGTATTCAAATGCAATGTAATATATTATGGCAGATTTAAACGTGATTTTATTAAGTGTGGGTTGTTTGAATTTAATGTACATGGCCTCCAATATCTGAAGGTTCTTGTTGCTGTGTGTATGAGTAAGGATTTTTGTATTATTGACTAAAATCTGTCTGATATGACCAACATGTTTATGTTTTTCTGAGAAATGTTGTTTAATTGTACTCTGATCAGAAAGGTTACATGTAAGTCTACGGGAGAGCGTGGTTGTAGTAAAACCAATATATGTACTGGGTTTTTTATTAGTACATAGAATAAAAAGTGTGAGAGGCCGTGAGTGTTTTATTTAAAGTGTATATTTATTGTTGTTTAAAAGTATTATACATGTTATGATTTTTTAAGTGTCCGTACTGATATTTGTGACGCTACACGTGTTTCGAGTCTAAGATTGACTCTCTTCAGGCGAATAAATTTGTGGTTTTACATATCGGGTTCTTTTTGTTTCTGAGAGCCAAGTCCTTGTTTATATAGTTAAGTTGACAAACAAACTGTAACGTTTTTTCTTCGTCCACGAGCGCGTTAATAATGGTAAACGCCTTTAGGAAATTTCATTGCCAATACAAACTGCAAAGAGGAAAAATCGTTTTGTTTCACCTGAACCCGGTGTGTGTGCATGTATGCGCGTGTGCATGCGTTTGTGCATGCACATGTTTATCTGCATGCTTTTCGGTGTGTATTTTATGTCGTTTTGTTGAGTGAAGGCTTGTATTTTTTTATGAATCTTTCTTCCTGCATTAATAATATTTCGTAGTCTGTATTTTAGTAAATAGGTGCAACTTTGAAATTGCCATCACTACATTCATGCATATGTTGGGAGACATATAGTTTCCTGTTGTATGATAATATATATATGTTACCCTTCAGCAATAAATTGAGTTCTTTCAGTGACTGGCGTGTGTATAACCCGCTTATATCTAACACGCTAAAATTTCCCTTCTCTGATTCCATACGCCTATGGCTTAGGGTTAGTGACTCCAACTGACGCCAAATCAGTCGAGTTTCTATCCCGTCAGAAGCAAGTGGATGTGTCTAATCACTGATGAGCTGTGATACAGCGAAACAGGTTTGTATGTGAATGACGAATATATTATGCTCTCAATACGATTGAGCTCTCTAGAGAGGAAAATTTAAAAACAACAGTTACCACTTCAGCAATTTAAGCATTACTCTTCAGCAATGAATTGAGTTCTTTCGCTGACTGGCATGTATATACACCGCTTATATACAATATGCTAAAATTTATCTTCTCTGATTCCATATGGCTATGGCTTTGGAGGTTAGCGAACCGACTGACACCAAATCGGTCTAGTTTCGATCCCGGCCAGAGGCAAAAGAATGTCTAACCATACTGATGAGCTGTGATACAGCAAAACAAGCTTGTATGTAGATGACGAATATATATATATATATATATATATATATATATATATATATACTCAGTTATAATCCGAGTAAAAAAAACGGTATGGTTAAAACAAGAAGACATGAGAAAAACTATATTTTTTGCTTACCAGTTTCGTCCTGTGATCGGCTTTATCAAAGCAAAGAGATGAAGCGAATTTTATAAAATAAAAATTCATTTTATCTCTTCTCTTTGATAAAGTCCATCGCAGGACGAAACGTTTAGGCGAATAATGCAGTTTTTCTAACGTCTTCTTCATTAACACTATATATATATATATATATATATATATATATATATATATATATATACGCTAAAGTCAGCCTTCCTCGCAGATGTCAATTCGGTCGGGTTTCAATCCTGGCTAGAAGCAATCGGATGTCTAACCGTATTGATGAGTTATGATGCAACGAAACAGATCTGTCTTCGGATGACTAATATATATATATATATTGATAGTTAGTAAATAGCTAACCTAAAGAGCCAACGAACCTACCAAGGTTTCACTTAACCGGATCTTCAGGGAAGGTTGGCTCCCTGAAGATCCGGTTAGGTGAAACCTTGGTAGGTTCGTTGGCTCTTTAGGTTAGCTATTTACTTTGTTTGCTCTACTTGCGGATTGAGCGCTTTTCTTTTAGGTTACTCGTCTCGGGTTTTTTTCTTTGGGCTACGCACTTTGACTGATATTCAAGTGCTTAGCGCGTTCTTTTTTTATTACCATTTTTTCCTTCCGCGTATGTACTCGGAGGGTTTTTCGAAACGAGTATAGCGATAAGTTTACATTTAGATAGATAGATAGATAGATAGATAGATAGATAGATAGATACGAATATATATGACTATTAACTATAATATACTGGTTGAAGGTATATGGCGTATTTCTTATCTCTGTCTCGAACGCCTTTTCTTATCATCTATTTAAAACACTGACTGATACACAAGAGCACTCTCTTTATCGCATTCTCATTTTCTGTTTCTCTCTGTCTGTGACTTCATATCTATCTATCTATCTATCTATCTATCTATCTATCTATCTTAGTTTGTTCATTATCTTTATTCATATCTATCTATCTATCTATCTATCTATCTATCTATCTATGTATCTTAGTTTGTTCTATTCATCTATCTATCTATCTATCTATCTATCTATCTATCTATCTATCTATCTATCTTAGTTTGTTCATATCTATCTATCTATCTATCTTAGTTTGTTCTATCTATCTATCTATCTATCTATCTATCTATCTATCTATCTATCTATCTATCTCAGTTTGTTCATATCTATCTATCTATCTATCTATCTATCTATCTATCTATCTATCTTAGTTTGTTCATATCTATCTATCTATCTATCTATCTATCTATCTATCTATCTATCTATCTTAGTTTGTTCATATCATATCTATCTATCTATCTATCTATCTATCTATCTATCTATCTATCTTAGTTTGTTCATATCTATCTATCTATCTATCTATCTATCTATCTATCTATCTTAGTTTGTTCATATCTATCTATCTATCTATCTATCTATCTATCTATCTATCTATCTATCTATCTATCTATGTGTACGTCGCAGGGAGAGCAGAGGAGAGAGCCGTAACTGAGAGATGATTATCCCTACCCGCCAAAATGATAGGCAAGCATACACACCTGCGTATATGACGTCTTAGTTCTATTAGCCGCTAATAAGGAAAGGACGACAGATGACACTAAGTTATCAACAAAAGAGAATCACTTAAGTGATTGCAGTCAAGCGATATCAGCAGCACTCATCTGCAGGCAGGTTAGGTTCAAGTTCTATACTCAGGATTGTCTTATGTGACAAAAGTATAATAGATTAAGGCGTTCGTTAATTTGACATAGTAATCCCTGTACTTGGACTCAGATGAAACTTGGTCTCAGTGGAAACAGGGATGTAAAAATAAGAACTAGATGAGAAATCTCTAAAATAAAAAAATAGGAACAAGATAAGATATCCCTAAAATAAAAATAAAAAGAACAAGAACTAGATGAGATATCCCTATATATGGTGAGTGGGACGAGAACAGTCTAACCCCGTAGAGTAAATAAATATTAAATAAAGAATTCAGTTGTAGTTTATCTCGGTAGGCTGTCTGGATCAACATATACCCATGGCCGTATCTGACTACCAGGCACACCGGGCACGGGTCCGGGCCGATCCGTGCAATCATAGTGAAAACCCGGGCAAGGAAAATTGTCTTCGTTAGAAATCAAACTAAACAATTCACGAAGAAAGAAAGAAAGAAAGAAAGAAAGAAAGAAAAACGAAGAAAACATTCGAATGAACGCAGTAAAAATCTGTTTGTTTATTTATTAATTTTGGGAGAAAAGACTGGTTATACTCAGAAAGTCCGAACCCGATTTCCTGCTTTCGTTCACGTTCTTTGCCTGATTTCCATTGAAATAGCTGAAAAAATCCGCAAAAATCATAGTTTCTGGAAACGGGTGGCACTGATGACGTCATCACATTGTCAACTAATAAATCCGGGCAATTTTCTCTGTGCCCGGTGTTTTTTTAGCGTCAGCTACGGCCCTGTATACCTACATACACCTGATGAAGACCGGAAGGCAAAACTGCTGAAACGTTGTGACAACAATAAGAAAGATGAGGAAAATAGTCTTCATATAAATAACGTAAATAACGTTTAAAATCACTTGAAAACTTTCAGTGTGTGGCAGCGTTCTTTTTAAGGATAAAAGCGCTTTGTCCTCGAACGAATGGAACTAAAACGTCATATATACACGTGGTTTTTCTGTGTGCGCCTAATAGAGAAAGGGAAAATGCGTTTATTATTCGTGATAAACACCCAAATTAATCTGTCTGTGCCGTCCTAGTCATTTCTCCATCTCTCTCTTCATGCATCTATCTATAGTTATCTCGTTCAAGTAGGCCTTGAAAGTGTAATCGCCCTGAAAACTGTCTCATTCTGTTACAGTCGCTCTAGACATTCCTAATCCAAGATAAACGAATTAATGCCAGAAAGAGAATTAAAGTAATCTGAAGCGTAAAAGCACTTGCACTGAAAAAGAACAGACACGCAAAGGAGACCAGTGCATACCGATGTCTATATGCATGTGCGCAGATAAAAGAAGGTAAGCAGATACTAAAAACTTTAGCGTGCACATGTATCTCGGATATGCATGCAGGCCTGAACACATGTAGATAGATGCAAACACTGGAATGCATCTTATCTTTCTTTTGTTGCATGCAAGCGTCAACTCATCTCAAAAAGATAATTTCACTTATATGGTGGCAATCGAGATTGGGAACTTGCTTTTTTGAATGATTTCTTTTTTAACAATTGATTCCAGAATCAAGGGGTTCAAATTGTCTGATTACTCTGAATTTTGGGGTTGAGTTATCATTACAGGGAGAGAGTGAAAGAGACAATAATTTGTGTAATTTTGGTAAATATGTCTGTTGAGTTGTTAGTATTATTTTCATTTTTGCATCCCAAATTTATATATATATATATATATATATATATATATATATATATATATATATATATGAAAATCCCCACGGGGGATAACACATAACCTCAGCAACAGAAAAATCCTTTCAGAAACTGGAGAAAAATCAGTCTAATTTTCCTTTTTAAATAGATTTGTAAAGAAATTAAAAAAGAAAATAAAAAAAAAGAAAAAAAGAAAAAGATAAAACAAAATAAAAATAAATAACCAAGAAAAGAAAAAATTGACATCGTCTGGGTTCGCAAAAAAAGGAAAGAGAATTGTAACTTAAAAATTAACAGACGGCCGTGTTGAATTGATGTAAGGTTAAGCAACACGGAAAAAAGGTGGGAGATAAGAGAGATAAAGGAAGGGAGGGAAAAAGAAAAGAAAAGAAATAAATTTTTTTTATATATTACAGACGCTGGACATATTCAAAAACCTAACTTCCCAAAAAAGTATTAGAAAAAGGCCTGTACTTAAAAAGGCATAATTAATTTTAAAGGGAATAAAAAGATATAGGATTTAAAATAAAATTAAAAAAAAAATAGGTCATTTAATTTAAACTAAATAAAGACATCGCTAGGTAAAACAAAAAAAAATTCATTTACAATTATACATACATATAGAAGTGCACACATACATACATACACATACACATACACACTCACAATTCTTCGATTATGAATACATATATACATACATACACATACACACACATACATTCAATTCCATACACACATATATAGGTATATACACATACATGTGCATACACACATATACAAAAATTCACACACACACAATATATATGTGTACACACACATATTATAGGGTCCTGCCCTTCCTCCTTCATTTTCCAAAATCTACTTGATAGTGCCGTCTGGAATCTTTGGTTAGGGTTCGAAAACGAATACTTGTGGTTGTATATATATATATATATATATATATATATATATATATATGTGTGTGTGTGTGTGTGTGTGCGTGTGTGTGTGTGTGTGTGTGTGTGTTGTGGATCCCTGGAATGGAACCCGAACAAATAACTGAACAACGACCAGTAATTGAGATAGAAAATAAGTGTATTAACGTAAGAATACAGACTTAAATGAAGATTATTATTCCAGGGATGCCGGTTGGTAAAAAGTATATGTACAAGTCTCTGGGTGTGAAGCCGTAATATATTGAGTATGTCCGCGTCGGAAGCTGACGGGTACGGCGTAGCAATCTTCGCAATGTTTGGAGCACAAAGCTACGAGGAATTACTGGCGGTATTCTCTAGTCTCGCTTCTATAGCAGCAGTATAAGTATACTCTAAACGAGTCCATCTTTAATAAAAGGGAGAACCCCACAACAGTATATATATATATATATATATATATATATATATATATATATGAAATGATTTGTTTTTTTTAAGATGAGGTAGTCTTTACATTATTTACACTGTTCGGACTGTTGTCCTCATCTTTATTGCCATGTTTACGACGTTTCGGCCGATGTACGCTCCGACCTTCTTCAGATACTAGGAATTTTGAACCAAACCGTTTATTTTGATAACTGGGATGTATCATTTTCATTCCATATAAATATAAAGGAGAATATGAAAAATATAATAGAGAAATTGGCCCTCCCCATTGAGGTTAGGCTGCAAGAACATCGCACGGTGAAATAAAAAATCAGGTGTAGTTGACCACATATGGAGGAAGAAAAGGGATATTTGACCCCTATGGGATAAAGTTGAAATAATTGATAGAGAACACCGTTGGAAACTACATAAAATTAAGGGATCAGCGCATATGATAGGCTACAAAAATCTCTTAAGCCAGCCAAGCATAGAAATGAATTCAATATGGAAACTAGTAATAGGTAGTGCTAGAGAAAATTATTAGCTTCAAAGATTTTAATATAAGCTCTGGTAAGAAATGGGAACTGAGTCATTAGGTTTATAAGTTTCAGAAATTCATACACTCATGTCCTCAAGGACACATGGTCCAGTGAATATAGTTGTTGGTTAGTTTCAGTGACTTAACCCAAAGAGTTGTAAGTTGTGGCTACAGCAGTGGTGAACAAATAACTTTGAGTAGATAACTACATGGCATCCGGAAGTGGCATCGCACATGGAATGAGAATTATATACCCAAATTATCGAAATAAAGGGTTTGGCTTGAATTTCCTGGCACCTGATGAAGGCCGAAGCGTACAACGACCGAAACGTCGTAAACATGGTAATAAAGATGAGGACAACAGCCCGAACAGTGTAAATAATGCATATTATTTGCATTTGTGGTAATGTTTGCACTATTGCTGTTATTAGGATTTTGGGGGCAACGTGCTAACTCATGCTAAAATCTTGTACTGTTAAGTATTGTTGAAATTATTGCAAACATTTTTTGTCGAGATTTACAAATTCTACCTTTTGTTCAATTTCGAAATTCAATTTGAATAAGCTGATTTTTTTGGAAAAATACTTTTAAAAAAAACCCTACTTCCCGGTTTAATAATTTCTTTAATTTTATAGGAGTTGATGATAAACAGTGTTTTTAAGAAAATTTATATTTTCCTCTTTTAACAGCGAAGAATAAATTATTAAGATTTCTTTTTCTTGAGCACTGCAACAAAAAACTGGTCATGCGTAAATATTTTTTTGTGATCCAAATTCCAACTTTTTGAAGAGTGATATACGTAAACCTAAGTCTTATATTTTGCTTAAGGAGGGGTGGCAGATGAGTCTTAATACATATTGACTTTTAAACGTAGAGATAAAAGTCAGAGTTAATCTTCTATGACTTTTTCGATTCAACCCATTTAAAAAAATGATTTCCCAACCTATTTATTTAGCGCATCGACGTTGTCTAATGGTTAGCAAGCGTGTCTCGCTAGAAGCTATTACAACTGAGTAGTGAGTTCGGTCCTCACTGGGAGCCCCACACTTTCAGCCCTGTGCCACATCTAAACGGCGCTTTGAAAATCAACTATTAATCACTACGCATTCAATCGTCAACTCCGACTGATTGAAACCGACGGCTCTTCAGTTCAGGGTCACATTTTTCTCTCATTTTTGCTCTTACTTTTTATGGACATTCATGAGCAGTTCCGATTCTCTAGCTACCCTTGATTTTTATATTGTTGTCTCGGTGACGGCCTATATTTTCAGTTCATCTGTATTTTCATCTGACTGAAAGATTACGCTGGAGTCTTCTGTTTTGTTGTTGGGCTTTCTCTCTATGTGTGTATGCCCTATATTTTAACTGGTAATACTCATTCATTGGACGCTTCTTTAAATGTCAAACAAATGATACCCTCATACTAGCAAGACTTGCATCATTTTTTTCTAAGTGCCGTGTCTCTTCAGGAGTTAGGTGACCATGGCTCTCGAGAGCTTACTATCAATTGTAGCCCTTAGAAAGATTTCTCATTTCTAATCCCTGCTGTGTTAGGTAGGTACCTGCGCTCATTTTAGATAGCTAAATTTAAATTGAATTTTTAAAAATAAAAAATATTGCTTAAAGCTTTAATTTGAGCTTTAATTGAAAACTGAGAGATTAAATTTACTCATTGTAGTCAGCAAAATACTCTGTATTTAAAAAAAATTATATTGATTGGAATCTAAAATTTTCCTGCTTTAAAAAAAAAATCAATTTTGCGGCGATTTTTCGTCGATCGACACATTTTGTAAACAGAAGCCAATTCTCGGTTTTAAAAATCTTGCAAAAACAAAATATACCTCGTTAAAACATTATTTTATTCAAATTATCAAATTTAAACTTACCTTAATCTGATTTGAAACAAAAATTACTTGATTATTACCTGAAATGTACTATAAAAGGTTATCATCGCATTATCAGAGCCGATAATTGACATGACAGACAGAAGCCATCAAAAAATGCTAAGTATGGAAGATGACAGTATTTGCATTATTCGAACTATTGTCCTCATCTTTGTCATAAAAAATTGCAATATGAACTCTGGTAAAAGAGGGTTACTTGACATTAAGTTTATAAGTCCGAAAAAATCAGGTGTTCTTGTCCTTAAGAACATATGGATATAAATGTTGGTTAGTTCCTGTGACTTGACCCAAAGTGGTTTGAGTTCAATACCAGGCTACAGCAGTGGTGAACAAATAATTTACAGAGTTAGAGGGAAATAATTCATGACTACCAGAAGAGGCTCTAGGCAAGGAATAAGAATGATATACCCTAGTGATTGTAATAAAGGGTTCGGTTCGAAATTCCTAGCACCTGAAGAAGGCCGGAGCGTATAACGGCTGAAATGTCGTACAAATGGCAACAAAGATGAGGACAATAGTCCGAATAATGTAAATACTGTAAATACTACTGCATCTCAGAAATATAAACAAAAGCTATGGAAGACGAATTTGGCATAATTTGATGTTAGCTTAATCGTACGTTTTGACTTTTAACTATATAGTAAAATTGAAATATATAGTAAAATTTAAATATTTTCAGCGATTATCCAGTATTTTATAGAATTTTAGTTAGCTTAGCTTGAAAGCTTTACGTTTGAAGATGATTATAAAAAAATAAACATTTAAATAATATCCTTTAAATAATATCCTTTAAAATAATATCCTTTAAAATAATATCCTTAAAATAATATCCTTTAAAAATAATTTTACAATTTAATAACAAAATGAAATTATATAATTATGAAATGTTATGATATTTATTAATTTTTATTTTTAATATCTATTTTTATATTTAGGTTACTCACCCTTTTACCTGCCCCTCTTGCCGTCAATATGTCCCGTGAGTGTCATCTTCTCCCAGCTCAGAAAGTTCAGTTTGTTCTTCCTGCTTCCACATATCAGCATCGTATATTTACACGACACATGTTTGTATCGGGTGGGTCCCGAATCATCTCTCAGTTGCGTCTCTGTTCTTGAAGACAGAGTGCGGCTCAGTGGTAGCTTTGTCCGGGAGGACAGGGTTGCTTCTGAGAAAAATTACACTAATAGATGCCCGGTCCCGGGGAACAGTGTCTCGTGGCCATTGCAGCAGAGGGGTGGACCAGGTGCTCGTCACCGGTGCCAGCTCAACCGACGGTTGAGAGGACTGGGGAATCTTTGTCTCTGTGCCCGCCCGTACGCGGTCGGGTCCCCCACCTAAAAAAAGACCTTGTGCCACATCCCGCTCCAGTGGGGGAGTAGAGTAAATACCATATCAGCGTCGTTTGACTATCCATTCCACTCCCTGTTTTGCCATACATTTACAACAGCATGTTACGTAGTTTACTCGCTTTTTCTCTCTGCTACCTGTGAGTGTTAAATTCACCAAGTCCTCTTATCTCAATATGTCTTTTTCCGAGTCTAAGTATAAACGTTTTTCAGTTTAAAATTGCGTATACATGAATAATTTGTATTTGTAATCGATCAGACAATCTTTAGCTCTTGTCGGTGACTAAACAGCAAATAAAAGATTATTTTTCTAGAAAAGGGTTTCTCAAGTATTTATTTATGTTTTTTTTTTTTACTTAAGGGCCCCACTTATAGAATAACTAAAACACTGGGTTGAACTTTAAATTTTAATGTGGAAAAATTAATTATCAGATTTGAAAAAAATAGGAAAATAATAAAGAAGTCTTCTGAAATAAGCATTTAAAATGTCCTTGTGCGGAAGCTGAGCTTGATGTGATTTGGCAATGTTTTAAATTTTAGGCCTTCTATGTGATAAACACATTTTCTCACCAATGCATTTAATATTTGATCAGTTTTTTTGTATTTAATGTTGGTAAGTGCAGAATATGCGTTGTGGTGCAGTGAATATCGCCTCAGAATCAACTCAAAATAAGAAATCGGAGTGCTGAGTTCGAATTCCAGTTGAATTTGTTGTATTCAGTTGCGCGCAAATACCATTAGGGAAAGGTAATATTCCATCTCACCTCCCTCTATGGGTTAAATAGTAGAACAGATTTGGTTCTATAACCGTGGTTGGCAACCAGTCTACCTTGATTGGAGAATAAAGAGGTTTGTGTAGGGTCAACATTCCTTACAAAGACAAGTTGCAGAAGCATTGACGACCCCCCCCCTGGAAGATGGCGAGGAGTCGTCGATGGCGAAAGGACGTCGATAACGAGGAATCGTCTACTGACAGCTATGAAGGTGCAGGAAGTTTTAAGGTATGATGTGCAATAATTGCAATAAAATTTTCAATGTTTTACTAGCTGTCAAAGAATATTCTTTATTGGAAATTCAAAATTAACTCATGGTCACTACTTTATGTTTAATTGTGAGTCACGATCAGCAGATACCGTGATCAGTTCCTCTTCTGTTATTAACGATAAACCAGCACCATCAGTTGAAGTGTTTATTGATTTAGACATGGAAGCAATGTGCTTGGTATCTCTTACTTAAAAAAAAGAAGATATTTTTAATGTTAAACCTTATATGTTATGCCTTGAAAATCCTCTCCTTCTTAAAATTTAATGAATTTAGTATCCAATTTAAAATATCAAATGAGAAAGACTTGACTTAGAAATGGAAGCCATGTGTTTGGTGTCTCTTACTTTAAAAAATAAAGATATTCTTAATGTTAAACCTTAGATGTTATGCCTTGAAAATCCTCTCCTTCTTAAAATTTAATGAATTTAGTATCTAATTTAAAATATCAAATGACAAAGACTTAACTTATCAATGGAAGCCATGTGTTTAGTGTCTCTTACTTTTAAAAATAAAGATATTTTTAATGTTAAACCTTAGATGTTATGCCTTGAAAATCCTCTCCTTCTTAAAATTTAATGAATTTAATATCCAATTTAAAATATCAAATGAGAAAGACTTGACTTAGAAATGGAAGCCATGTGTTTGGTTTCTCTAGGTTTTTAAAAATAAGATAGATATTTTAAATATAAAAAATCATTCTTCTGTTAATTTGCGGCGCACCTAGCTATCTTTCAGGGCATATTAATGCGCCCCGGGCTCACAAGTTGAGAAATACAATGTTCTGGCGAGCCAATGGCGTATTAATACACTTTACAAGACACATTTTCAGAAGAGTACAGTTGCGATTGTTGCAATAAGAACAAAAGGGAAAAATTCGAAAATTTATGTGAATGACAAATCTCTAAAGCGTAAGGCGTTCGAACAGGGAAGACATTGATTCGTGTTCCTTGAACGTCGGGAGTCACTAGTGTTGTAGTAGGGGTGCGTGTTGTGTGTTCTTTTCAAGCATCGGTGGTCACTAGTGTAGCGTAGAGAGCTGGTTAATGTTTCTTTGATTCGGCCTTGTGTCAGACTTAACCGAACTCCCTACAGTTTACAAATTTTATGCAGAGTTATAATCATCAGAAGGTTTTTCATCATCAGAAGGTTGGTTGTAGGCAGGTTGGAATATATAGAATTGTGTGGAATAGCGTAAGAAGAATAAAATATACATTTTGCATTTTAAAATAAAAATTTATTAAAAGGAGGAATAGCATAAGTTGTTGAAGTTAATGTTCAATTAGAAATATTATTAAGAGGTTAAGAGTAGAGTTCGTACAAAATGTTCTGGCAGTAATTGTTGAAATAGATATGGAGAAAGAGAATGAGGACAATGTCCGAGTTGACCTGAAGCTTCTCTCGTTACATTTTAGCGGTATCTCTCGCTGCTCCCATCTCTGACTCTTGACTGACGCCGAGGTCATTTATAAAGACCTTTTGAATTTCACACTAGATCGCCAAGTTCTTTCAAGTTATACAAGTCGCTCCTATTGGTCAAAAATAATTTTAACACCAACTTGCGAAATCTGGTTTCGACGTTTTCGTTTAGCACATGGTCAATCCTTTTTCTATTTGGGAAAACCAGGATTTCACACGTCGTGAATTTTTGTAAAAGTGAAGAGAGTTGATTTAAATAATTTATTATCCGCTACAACTTAAATAGATCAAGCGGTAAAATTAAGTTAAAACTAATGCATTTTGCGAGAGTCAGAAGAAAAAGGGATTTAGTAAAAAACCCAAAATACTGTGATATGTTTAACTACCAGTACTTTGCGATGGCTGATAATCAATTGAATAAACACAAAATAAAGTTCAGTAATACTCTTGGAGCCAGGAAGAGACCACTGATGTTTCTGGGATATATAATGAAAATAGAAGGCTTGGAGAATCTAATACTCGCAGGACAGATAGAGGGAAAGAGATAAATACCCATGTTGTTGAATTAAGCTTTAAATAGTACTCCCCAGAGAATTCTTGAGAGGCGTCTAACATTTCTGAGTCGGAAAAAAGTTAATGTTCACGCTTTTAAGTTAACGTGTGTAAACCGAAGTGCGTTGTGGTTCAGTGGATATGGATATATCTAACTCATGTTCAATCTCCTCTCGTCATGTTAACCTAATGCCATCTAAATGGTTTTGTAATCCTCGAAATCAGTGATAATCCGAGGGAGCTAGGTCAGGAGAATATGCAAGATGGGGCAAGATTTCCCAACCAAATTCTCCTAGAAGATTTTTGGTCAGTAGTGCTGTGTGAGGACGACCATTATCATGATGGAAGATGACTCCCTTTCTGTTGACTAAAGAAGGTCGCTTTCAGGTCAAAGTAGTTTTCAGACGACGAAGTTGATCACAATAAAGACTAACAGTAATGGTTTGACTGTTGTCTAAAAGTTCGTAATGGATGATCCCTTCAATACCCCACCATACGCTCAACATGACCTTTTTGGGATGGAGTCCTGCTCTCGGTTGCTGAACTGGTCTTTCTCATCGATTTATTCACGATCGCCAACATTTAAAGTTATGGTAGAGAATCCACTCCTCATCACCTGTGACAAGCCTACTTAAAAATGGTGTCTGAAGGTGTCGTGAAACTTATAGAGTAAAGCATGTCTAGTGTGTTCTTGAGATTGAAAGAACATGGGTGAGAATATTGCAGAAAAATATGAATGATGCTTTAATAATCTGAAAGAAAAAGTTCTAAATTAATCATGGTGATATGTTTAAGTAATAACAATATGCATAAAATAAATTACAATGATTTGAAATACCCCTTTAAAAACCGGCAAAAACTTTTGCACCGACCTGATATGTACTATAAGTAACAGTTGGCCCTCGCCATGAAGCGATTAAGAGTGTAATGGACAGGAAAGCAACGTCACGGGAGCCTGTTAAACAATGCAGCAATTCTGTGGAAGTAGCTGCTTGAAAGGAACTACTTGTGAAAATCTGAACTAGTGGATAGGTATAGAATAGTATAGTTGCGTGTGTGGGAAAGCGGTTGCAGGTTGAAAAATAATTCACGGTCAAAAAGGCCATGTAAACACTACTTCTACTAGGTCGATGC
Organism: Ascarosepion bandense; assembly: GCA_037127315.1. Lineage (NCBI taxonomy): Eukaryota > Metazoa > Mollusca > Cephalopoda > Sepiida > Sepiidae > Ascarosepion > Ascarosepion bandense. Next base: position 569,530 of record JBBBDQ010001947.1, read on the forward strand.
TGGAAAGAAAAGATTGGGGGGCCCCGGTCAAGATGTGGCAGCAATATTCCATTTTTTTTATTAAAGCTGATTCTTGTATAAAAAGAGGATGGTAGGAAGAGTCAAGTACTTTCTAGTGCAATACTGGGAGCCGCTTATTTTCCCCGTGTCTTTGACGTTAGTCCCTATATATTTGACGTCCGGTGTGTGGATAAGCTTCTTTTTTTTTTTTTTTAATCATTTCACCCCGAGCAAGGCAGAAATGCCACTGATGTGCAGGGGGCTACATATCTGTAAAAAGATTAATTAGAAAAGAGTGAGGAGTACAAACTAGTTAGAAAGGAGCAATAGACAGCTGAGAAAGCAGGTGCGATGACAGATACATGGGTGGAGAGAAAGGGAAGGTTATACGGGAGTAGGGAGAGAGCTAGAGTCCAGTGGTTAGTAGATGAGTATTGACTTTGCATTTAAATTTCTGGAGGTTGTAGCCGTCAGGAAAGCAAGAATATGGGAGCGAGTTCCACAGGCGGGAAGTGCGAGAGAAGAAGCCGCAGGAGTAGAATTGTCGTCTGCATTTGGCTAACCTGACTGTGAATGGGTGGGACCCAGTTGCCAGTCTGGTTGCACGAGTAAACACCTGTTGAGGAGGCATCAGCGACTTAAGTTCGTCTGAGCAGAATCCGTGAAAGTATTTATAGAACAGACAAAGAGAGGCCACATTTTGACGATGGGGAGGTGGCTGCAGTTGAGCCGCCAGATCAGTACCTATCACATTACAGACTCTCCTTTGGAGCCTGTCAAAAACACTGAGGAGAACGGCAGGGGCGCCTGACCATAAATGGAAGCAGTACTCCATGCACTGACGGATGGTTGACTTCTTTCGTACAAAAGGAAGACAGTTGTCAGTTGAGTGAACTGAACTAAAAATAGCTTGTCATATTTGAATGTGATTCAATAAAAACTGGATCAACCAAGTAAATCGATGGTCTGACTTTGTTGGACCCTCTGCCTTCGGGCAGAGAGGAATCCAGACCCCGCTTCGTCGAAGGCCAGAGACTAGATAATGAATTTTTGCCAGAGCTTAAGGGATAATATACTCCCCAGGACACTGGTCCTAGTGGGGAGGTAGTTGATATTTCAATAAAAAAGGATTAAATCAAGGAAAAATATAAGAAAAGGGTCTTTTAAGAGAGTAAAAGAAAACTTAAAAATAAAAATGGTAAAAATCTAATAACAGAGATAAAGAGATTAGCAATATTGACGTTATTTCTAAGCTAGGCAAAATTGGAAATAAAAAAAACTATTTGAGTTGATAGGTGAGCTCGGTTTAAGAAAAACATTAGAATGATTCGTAACGTTTACTGAGAATAAATTGTCTACATGTAGATATAAAACGCGTTAAAATAACACGAAAACAAAAATGTGTTTGCGGTTTCCCATCAGGTTTATTTAATCAATACAACAAGATTTTAAGAGAACGAGAAAATTTTTCAGGATTTTAAGCTATAGGGAGATGGTTAATATTTATTAATTCGGCCTTTTGTCATACATAACCAAATTTCCTACAGCTTACAGATTTTTATTCGTTTTTATCAAAAGGTTAGTTGGCAGGAGAAGGTTGGTTGCAGGTTGGTTGGAAGGTGTATTTGTGTAGAATATTGGAAGAATAAAAATATACATTTTTCATGTTAAAATAAAAATTTATTAAAAGGAAAGAATAACAAGAATTGTAGAAGTTAATGTTCAATTAGAAACTTAAGGGTATCAAGAGTTGTAGAAATGTTCGTAGTAGCAATTTGTTGGAAAGAGTTTATGCGTACGTACGTATGTATGTATGAGCGTTTGTTTGATAGGAATGTTTTTGAATGGAGAAGAAGTAAAAGGAATCAGCACATGAGAAAGAAGGGAAAAGAAGACGATGTGCGACGCAGCCTTACGTCCGGTACGTGGCTGAAGTTCCTCCCGGTACGTGGCTGAAGTTCCTCCCGTTACATTTTAGTTGTGTCTCCCTCTCTCTCGCTGCACCCAGCTGAAGAGAAAACGTCCGCTATACGAGCAGAGACACGAGAAAGTGACGTTGCAACATAACAACTCTAGGCCACATGTTGCAAAACGGGTTAAAACCTACTTGGTAACACTTAAATAAGAAGTTCTACCCACCCCGCCGTAATCACCAGACATTGTTCCGTCTGATTATCACTTGTTCCAATCGATGGCACATGGCCTGGCTGAGCAGCACTTTCATACTTATGAAGAATCCCAAAAAGGAGTCGACTCGTGATTAGCCTCAGAAGACGAGTAGACGTGGAATTCAAATACTGCGAAAAAGATGGGAAAAATTCGTGGCTAGCGATAGACAATACTTTCAGTGTCATGTTTCTTACTAATTTTTGTAAATAAAACATTACTTTTCATGAAAAGTCAGCAAGAACTTATTCAAGGTACTAATACTATGCCATTTCTAACCTTCTGTATGGCGAGGAATACTGGATAGTCTTCACAGACGACTTCACAGACAAAGAAACTCAAAGAAACAAAGATGTGCTTCTGTCGATGGATAAGGTAAATACTGTGGACATAATATATGAGTAATGAAGTGCTCTCAAAATAGTGAGAACTAAAAAGACCATCATAATTAACGAAAGAAAAATAATTTAAATTTTTGGGTTAAATATAAGGAGGGAAGGCTTGGATATTTTAATACTCAAAGGAAGGATTGAAGAAAGGTTGGATAGAGAAAAATAGTCAGCAACTTACCCAATGGGGTTTGTGCATAGATGGCAGGGCAGCAACATATATTTTTTTTAATCGTTTCACCCCAAGCAAGGTGGTAACGCCACTGATGCTCAGGTGGCCACATAAGAGAAAGAAATTAGATAGGAGGGGAGTAAAGAGAAAGACGAACCCGTTACAGGAGGTGTCAGAGAAAGGAGCAAGAGAAGGATAGGAATACAGGTGTGATGACAGTTACGAAGGTAGAGAGAAAAGAAAAGACATATAGGTTGACTAGCAGTATAGCCCTGCGTTGCTCGGGTGTAATGAAAGCTTTAAAATTAATCCATGGTCCTGGAGCTCAGACTCTTTGGACGTTGGCACGAAAGACTAAAAAGCAATAGTTGTTTCCAGTTAAAGCGAAACCGTAGACTGAAAGAAACATGAATGGATGTAAGTCAAATTTTGATTTCCTGGTATCAATATCAAATAAGTTTTTTTCATCGTAAACTGAATTTTGAAGGCTAAATAAGTCCTCTGAGTAAATGGTATCATGGCTGAGACTAAGAACTGCAATTATACCTACTTAGAGCCAAACCCGAAGCAAAAACTAAAATAAAAAGGCTGAAAAACTGCTTTCGATCAGACCCTGTATGTATTATCGATTTTCTGCATTATTTTAAGAACTGCAACCTTGAAACTTCTGAATATCGTTTCTTATGTCTTTGTCTATGACTGTATCAAATTTGATTAAAATCGGACCACTCCTTCTATAATCCGATTTTTTCGATAATCGATTTTCGATATTTATTGGGGGTACAACGACACAAAACCTAGCAAAGAACACTCGCAGACGCTTATAGTACAACTGTGTAAATGTTCAAGAAAATCGGTTCAGACGTTTCGGAGTCTATAGGTAACGGATACACACACACACAGACGCACACAGAGACAAAGTTCCATTTATAAATAAGTTTAGATAGATTTAGAAAGAACTGGAGTCAAGTGGTTAAGAGATGAGTATTGACATTGCATTTAAATTCCTGGAGGTTGTATCCGTCAGAAAAGCAAGAACATGGAAGAGAGTTCCACAGGCGGGAAGTGCGAGAAAAGAAAATGATGGAGTAGAATTGTCGGCTGCATTTGGTTGATCTAACTGTAAATGGGTGGGACCCAGTTGCCAATCTGATTACACAAGTAAACTCATGTGGCAAGGGCACTAGTGACTTAAGTTCCTCAGAGCAGAAGCCATGAAAACATTTGTAGAACAGACAGAGGGAAGCCACATTCCGCTGGTGAGAAAGTCGCTGGGGTTGAACAAAGAGGTAAATTAACTGTGGAGATAAAAAAAATCAGGAAGTTATAGCGAGTCATGACCACTCAGGCTCTGAAGGAACACAGACCATGAATGAGGATGATGAATTGAGAATCCAAGAAGGTAATTCCCCTTCACAAGACACTATACGCGAAAGTTGATACCGAGAAACGAAATGCAAAAGAAATGTGCCATAGGCACAACAATCGAAAACGATCTTCACAACGCCAAATTGGCAGCTAGAAATTATGTCGAGGACAACCATCGAAATACAGAGTACACCTGAAAAGGGAAACAGTATTTTTAATTTTCAACGCAGATAAAAGATGACAAATGAAGAAACAGTGCGAAAAACAAAAGTAAAGAAAAAAAAAGAATTTAAAAGGTAGTTAGAAATGATCGCTCGAACAGCCATCGACATGCTTTCGAAAACACCTGAAAAATGAAACTTTTATCATTTGCAACACAGAGAAAAGACAACAAATAAAGTAACAGTGAAAAAGACAAAAAGGAATTAAAAAGAATGAATTTAAAAATTACTTAGAAATTACCGAACGAACAGACATCGACATGCTTACGCAGAGGACACTTAAACAGTGAAACGATATTTCTCATAGCTAGAGCTTATATTAAAGACGACAAAGGAAGTAACGGTGAGAAAAACCAAAAGTGAAAAAAAAAAATTAAATGATAGAATTGAAAAGACTGTTAGAAATTATCTCTGTGAGCCATCGACATGTTTACGCAGAGGGCACCTGAAAAGTGAAACGATATTTGTCATAATTGCAGGTTATCTGAAAGACGACAAATGCAGTAATAGCGAGAGAGACACAAAGGAAACAAACAGAATGTAAATATCTGTTAGAAATTATTTCACGGGTAGACATTGGCATACTTACGCAGAGGACACCTGGACAGGGAAACGATATCTATCATAATTGCAGCTCAGATAAAATATAAATGAAGTAATAGAGGTGGAGGGAGACACAAAAAAAATTGAAAAGGCAGTTAGAAATTACTGCATGAACAGACATCGACATGCTTACGCAGAGGACACTTGAACAGTAAGACGATATATCATTATCGAGATTAGATAAATTATTGATTCCCAGATAGAAAGATTCTGTCTGAGACGCAATAATGTTCAGGAATATGAGGATGCTAAGAAAAGTGCTGTCGAACTGTACGGATAATGCCGTTTCACAGTTTTACTGAGTAAGAATCACATAAACATGGAAATGCAATAAACATTACTCTTACCAGTGACAATAAAGATAACAATACCTGTACTTCTTATTCGGCAAACTGAAAACTTATTAGTCACAGCAAAAATATCTTAGTCGTACACGAGTCAATGAAATAATACAATCTCTAATAGTAGAAATAAGAAGAATCTTATTATAGTGAGAGCAGTAATGATGGTAATATCCGTGTCTGTCGCCAGAAAATCTCTTTTATCACGCAAATTGAAATTCTGTAGACTTAAGGGTCTTTCTATCATTTATAATCAAACTAGAATTACTAGAAAGTTAAAAAAAAAAAAGAAAAAAGAAAAAGGAAACATGAATTCATATATCACGTTTCTTTATTGTGAGCATAATACATTTCTGATGAAGGAATCGCGTGCCAAAGGAGTATTTTGAACTCGATAAGTATGGAGCTTAGCCGACATATTCACCAGTTAGTGATAAAATTAGACTACAAAAAAAAAAAATAATAATAATAAAGAATAGCGTTGGTAATGAATGAATGAATCCGGTTACAGTTTAAATGGTTAGTCTGAGGAGATTGTACGGTTTTATAGAGCAGGGATGGCCAGACTTGCTTCATAGTAAGAGTCATACCACGAACAATCGACTTTTGGAATCGACACCCAGGAAGATGCTTCCCCGATCGCTAAAATGTTAATAAAGCGTAGGAGGACATTCACATAGTATGTACGCACAGATTTTGAATATTTCACCCCTACTTTCCCTTGTACGCATTTTAAATTAATCCGTCTCTTACTAGCTATAAGTCAAATAACAGGACAAATTGGGTTCTATAGCCTTGGCTGGCAACCAGTCTATCGCAGAAAACAATGACCACCTACTGTAGAAAAATTCTTCTGCCAAGTCAGTCATGTCTCTTTCGTGATATGATCACCCAAGGGTGTATCACGTATGGTACTTAAATGACAGACTTATCACGTCAAGAGCAAATATATATATATATATATTTTTTTTTTAATCATCTCACCCCAAGCAAGGCATTCCACTGCCACTATTGAGCATGGGGCTACATAGGGGAAGGTAAAGAGAAGGAGTGGTTAGACATAGGGAATGTCAGGAGGAAGGTGACAGATGAGTAAGGATACCGAGGATGAGGGTTGGGCAGATGGGAAGAGTGTTTGATAGAATGGGAGCAGGTTAGTGTGTTAGGAGGTGTCTATTGACCTTACATTTAAACTCCTGGAGATTGTAGCCGTCGGGGAAGCAATTGTGTGGAAGAGAATTCCACAGTCGGGAAGTGCGAGGAAAGAAACTGTTGGAGTAGAAGTTACGGTTGCATTTTATCGGTTTCACTGTAAAAGGGTGGGATCTAGTTGCTAATCTAGTATCGCGTTCAAATTCGTATTTAGGGGGCACCAGTGATCTAAGTTCTTCGGAGCAGAAGCCGTGAAAGTATTTATAGAAGAGACACAGGGAAGCCACGTCGCGCCGGTGGGAGAGAGACTGCAGGCGGTCTGCCAAGTCGGTATCTATCACATTACAGACCCTCCTCTGAACCTTATCGAGAAGCCCGAGGAGAATAGCAGGGGCACCCGACCAGATATGGCAGCAGTATTCAATGCACGGGCGGATGGTAGATTTATAAATGTGCAGGATAGATATATAACTTCCTTTTTCAAATTTTGTAAAATAGAGTAGTATGAGTTTTCTATTGTGAACTCTCGTAACGATTTGGTTACCCCCTAACTAAAATCAAAAGATTTTTTACCAAAATTTCGAACGTGTTGGAACGTATTAGAAATTATTTAAAAAAATGTAAAATAATTAAAAAAATGCTTTGATCATTCTTCTTAATAACACGATAAACATTTCGATGAAAGAAGTTCGCTTTTTCGTCATACTATGCTGTTTTTTAGCAATTTTGTGGAGGTACCTATAGGTACCTCCACTAAATTACCGAAGAAACAGCATAACATGATTTTAAAAAGGGCACAAACTTAATGAAAACAAAGTTTTATCAACAAAATGTTTATGCTATTATCAAGAGGAAAGATCAAATTTTGTTGTCATTATTTTTTAAAAATCTTTAATCCTGTCTAACACGTTCGAAATTTGAATTAAAATTTCTTTTTTTCTTGTTTTCCGTCAGCTATTCACGCCGTGTAATGTGATAATTAAGCAAAACAAAATATTACGCATGTCGCTTTTTGGCGTTGAAAGACACATTAAATTGAAAATTCTTGCAAAAATCAACTAATCGTCTGAATTTAATGAAACTTTCAAGATATATTCACAAAGAAATGACATTATTTACCCAATTATTATTTTTAGAAAACCTTGGTAAAATACTTTTTTTCACATCTCTTACTCCTCCCACTCAACTCCAATTAATTGCATGAAACTTCTTGAAATACATTATATAAATCAATTTTTTATTTATTGTTTAAGTGCAGAACTCATTGGGGAATGTAGATCATGTACTTTTTTTTAATTACCGGACTATTTTTCAAAAAAAACTGTTCCGAATAGTAAAATCAAAAATGCATTAAAACTACCTTTTTTTTTTTAAAAAAACCTTCTTCTTCTTCTGTGTGCCCTGTCTCTTCAGAACGTAGGCGATCATGGCCTTCCACGTCTCCCTATCCCTGGTGGATCTTAGCACACCTTCTGCTGCTTCACCATGCAACTCTCATTCCATCATCCATCTGATTAGGTCCTTCAAATATGTTATCCGTTGCTTTCCCCTGTCTCTCTTTCCCTGTATCTGGCCCGTTAGTATCAGGTTCTCCAAGCCCTCCTTCCTCATTGCATGTCTCAAGAAGTTCAGCTGCCTCTTCCTGATGCTCAGTATTAGTTTCATTTTCATTTCCATTATTTCTAGGATCTCATCATTGCTCACATGTTCGATCCATGATATTCGCAGCATCCTTCTGTAGAACCACATTTCAGCTGCTTCCAGTTTTTCTTTAATCTTTGATGATATTGTCCAGTATTCACTGCCATATTGAAGAACTGACATCACATAGCAATCCAGTACTCTCTTTTTTGTTTCTACCGAAAATATCCTATTTCTTAATACTTTGCTCAACTTCTGGAATGTTTCCTTCGCCATGCCAATTCGCCTTCGGATCTCGGTGTCGCATTTTCCGTCTTCTGTTAGAACACTTCCCAGGTATTTAAATTTTTGTACCTGCTTGATTCAAGTATCTCCGACCTGAATTTGGCATATAGGGCTAATTGATTTTATAAATAATATAATTTTAGGATATCATACTTTGAAGAAGAAAAGAAATTTCGACGAGTAATGAATTTTTATAAAAATTGTTTTATACATTTCAGAATTGTTTTAGAAACTAATGATTGCATAGTGCATGAAACTCTGAGTTTTCTGAAAAGAGAAAAAGGAAGTAAAAAGGAAGCAAGAGAAAGACAAAGCGAATGAAAGGAAGGATATAAAGAAGAAAGAAAGAAAGAAAGAAAGAAAGGAAGAACACAAAGAAGAAAGAAAGACAGAAAGAAAGAAAGGAAGGATACAAAGAAGAAAAAAGACAGAAAGATAGAAAGGATAAACACAAAAAAGAAAGAAAAACAGAAAGAAAGAAAGGAAGTACACAAAGAAAAAGAAAGACAGAAAGAAAGAAAGAAAGGAAGAACACAAAGAAGAAAGAAAGACAGAAAGAAAGAAAGGTAGAACACAAAGAAGAAAGAAAGACAGAAAGAAAGGAAGGAAGAAAACAAAGAAGAAAGAAAGACAGAAAGAAGGAAAGGAAGAACACAAAGAAGAAAGAAAAACAGAAAGACATAAAGGAAAAACACAAAGAAGAAAGACAGACCGAAAGAAAGAAAGGAAGAGCACAAAGAAGAAAGAAAAACAGAAAGAAAGGAAGAACACAAAGAAGATAGAAACACAGAAGGAAAGAAAGGAAGAATACAAAGAAGAAAGATAGACCGAAAGAAAGAAAGGATAAACACAAAGAAGAAAGAAAGACAGAAAGAAAGAAAGGAAGAACACAAAGAAGAATGAAATACAGAAAGAAAGACAGGACGAACACAAAGAAGAAAGAAAGACAGAAAGAAAGAGAGAAAGGAAGAACACAAAGAAGAAAGAAAGACAGAAAGATAGAAAGGAAGAACACAAAGAAGAAAGAAAGACAGAAAGAAAGACAGAAAGGAAGAACACAAAGAAAAAGGAAAGACAGAAAGACAGAAAGGAAGAACACAAAGAAGAATGAATGACAGAAAGATAGAAAGGAAAGAACACAAAGAAGAGAGAAAGAGAGAAAGATAGAAAGGAAAAACACAAAGAAGAAAGAAAGACAGAAAGAAAGAAAGGAAGAACACAAAGAAGAATGAAAGACAGAAAGGAAGAATACAAAGAAGACAGAAAGACAGAAAGATAGAAAGGAAGAACACAAAGAAGAAAGAAAGACAGAAAAACAGAAGGATAGAAAGGAAAGAACACAAAGAAAAATGAAATACAGAAAGAAAGAAAGGAAGAACACAAAGAAGAAAGAAAGACAGAAAGATAGAAAGGAAGAACACAAAGAAGAAAGAAAGACAGAAAGAAAGACAGAAAGGAAGAACACAAAGAAGAAGGAAAGACAGAAAGACAGAAAGGAAGAACACAAAGAAGAAGGAAAGACAGAAAGACAGAAAGAAAGAACACAAAGAAGAAGGAAAGACAGAAAGACAGAAAGACAGAAAGGAAGAACACAAAGAAGAAGGAAAGACAGAAAGACAGAAAGAAAGAACACAAAGAAGAATGAATGACAGAAAGATAGAAACGAAGAATACAAAGAAGAAAGAAAGACAGAAAGACAGAAAGATAGAAAGGAAGAACACAAAGAAGAAAGAAAAAACAACTGACAGGTAAGGTTTTTATTAATTTTTTATTTAAATTTTCTAGTATTCTTACATGTATTCTTTTTGCTGGAGATCAGTCAGTCAAGTACCATACGTGATACACGCTTCGGGCGATCATGTCTCGAAAGAAGCATGACTGACTGGGTAAAACGTTATCCCGCAGTAGGTTGCCATTGCTTTCTGCGCTAGAGTGATTGCCGACCAAGAACCCAATCTGTCCTGTTATTTAACCCAAGTTTGTGCGTAAGTAAACGCAATGAATTTAATTGAAGTTCGAGCTCGGCTCCCCGATTTCTCGTTCCGGGTCGATATCCACTGCACTACAACGCACATCCTTTGAATGTTCCACAATTTTCGACTTTTCAACCGCTTTCAGCCACTTCACCGGTAACGTAATTTCTGTTTTTTTAAAAGATGATTTCTTTGAATCTATCATGTAACGCACGAGGCTTAGTATTGCATAAGTTGTTGTCTATTAAAAAAAAACTTTAACAACTCCATTTCTAGTAAGCTTGATGGTAAGAGAAAATTGTTTGATGTATGGTACCTTTCTAGCGAGATAACACGTCTTTAGCGAGGTAACGCGTTTCATTTTTCAATAAATTTTCATCAAAAATGAGATGTGGCGAAAAAGAAGAAAAAAATTCTGATGTTTTGTGTTGTTTGCTTTTCATTGACTAATTAGGTTTCCCGTGCATTCGACTTGTTAATCAAACGTTATCAAAAGTTGTGGCTTTCCGAATTCAAAGAGAGAAACGACACGTCCATTTGAAGATGGATTGGGATGTACAAAGCAAACAAGGAAGGGTGAAATGGAGAAAGGAATACCAAAAGAAAAAATAAAAAAGAAACGAGAAAAAGAAAGAAGCAGAATGAAAAAGAAAGGAGAATGTAAACTTAAATTAGGAAACTAAAAGAAAGAAAAGAAAGAAAAGAAAAACGAGGAGAAAACGAAAGAAACAAAATAAAGGGAATGACTATGAAAAAGAAAAGAGAAAAGGAGGAAAAGGAAAAAAAGGGTAAAAAAAGGGCAACAGAAAGACACAAAGAGAAAGAAAGAAAGGAAGGACACAAAGAAGAAAGAAAGAAACGAAGAACACAAAGAAAGAAAGAAAGAAAGAAAGAAAGGAAGGAAGGAAGGAAGGAAGGAAGGAAGGAAGAACACAAAGAAAGAAAGAAAGAAAGAAAGAACACAAAGATGAAAGAAAGAAAAAAAGGACACGAAGAAGAAAGAAAAAAGGAAGAACACAAAGAAGAAAGAAAGAAAGAAAGAAAGAAAGGAAGAACACAAAGAAAGAAAGAAAGAAAGAAAGAAAGAAAGGAAGAACACAAAGAAGAAAGAAGGAAAGGAAGAACACAAAGAAGAAAGAAAGAAGGAAAGAAAGGAAGAACACAAAGAAGAAAGAAGGAAAGGAAGAACACAAAGAAAGAAAGAAAGAAAGAAAGGAAGAGCACAAAGAAGAAAGAAAGAAAGGACAAAATTGGGGAAAGGGAAGAAAAAGAGAATTATGAAAATGGAAAAAAGAATGAAACAAATAGTAAGAAAAGGCGAACAGAAAAATAAGAGGGCTCTAAGAGAGAGAGAGAGAGAGAGAGAGAGAGAGAGAGAGAGAGAGCGAGAGAGGTTGAAGAGAGATATAAGAGAGAGAGAGATCAAAGAGAGAGAGAGATCAAAGAGAGAGATCAAAGAGAGAAATCGAAGTGATAGATAGATAGATAGATAGATAGATAGATAGATAGAAGCGGAAGGAAGAAGGCGTATTGGAAAAAGGCAAGAAAACCGATGGATTAAACGAAAACGAGACAGGAAAGGAATTTAGTGCAATAAACGAAACATGAATGGATAAAAAGACCAAGAAAGGCAAAAAGAAGAAAAATAAATACCGTTAATGTATTCATAATTCCATAAAACATATTGCATAGCGTTTTGAACCCCTACCTCGCCTTCCCACTATAAAATAAAAGAAATATTGAAGAACATGAATCAAAAGTCAATAACTCAATAAAGTAACGTCATTTCTAAAATCGAGAAAAATGTCCGTTGTAGACATTTGAAAGCTATAGCTTTGTGTGAAATTTGAAGAAAATCCTATCAAACGCGTCTTCTTCAGCTAGAAAACTCAAATTCAGACAATAAAGATCGAATAGCAGGCAGCTATAATAAAACGTAGCATATTTAACGATAGAGTCAGAATTTCCGTAGCAATATCCGGAAGAGAACGTAAAGAAAAAAAAAAAACGTATGAAAACGAGACAGAATAAAAGTGACGTGTGGAGAGGAAGGAGGAGGGATAAGAGAAAGGGTAGGAGGTCTCCGCCCAGACACTACTTCTTCAGAAATATTTGGAAAACGAAGATGGACCAATAAGGCCATATTAGTTGAATTTTAGTTTGAAACTTTCACACACACACACACACACACACACACACACACACACACACACACACACACACACTTTACAAAATGTTACGGAAATATTGGTAGATTTACGACATGGATTAACAACTGACGTATTTTCATTTATTTGTTTGAACATTATTTTGTGTTTATAAGGTTTCATTCGGTTTCGTTTAGACTGCGAAATCATTTGTGGTCGAGCAGTTTAAGATGCCTCAGATCAACTGAAGGCTTCCCCTATGTTGTTAGGAGCCACAGGTTTGAATACTTCCGAATGACGTTTTCCTGACAAAATTTCTCAAAAAATATTTCCTTTTCCATTTTGTCATACATTTTTCGCAAATATTATTCTTGATAATCAAAAATATATATCGTTGTCTCATATATATATATATAGTGTATCGAGACAGCAGATAATTTTCCAAGCATATACTGTTAATATAAGAAACAATGAACGTCTATGTTTAATCATGAGCCAAAAGACAAACAATCTCCAAGATTTGGATATTTTTTTATTAAGTTGGTTCTAAGTAGAACTTAATAAAAAATTATCCAAATGTTGGAGAATTTTTGTCATTATTTTCAGCTGAAATTAAAGCCAAAATACGATGTTTAGAACGGCTTATGGTTAAACATAATAGACATTCATTGTTTATTATATTTAACAGTATATGTTTAGAAAATTATTTGCTGCCTCGATACACTAAATTTAACAGTATATGTTTAGAAAATTATTTGCTGCCTCGATACACTAAATTTAAGTTACATGATACCGCAGCATTAAATGATCCTAACACCAAGAAATTTCAATGGAAGATGGCTCATGTGAGCCGAAAGGTTAGAATCAACTTAATAAAAAATTATCCAAATGTTGGAGAATGTTTGTCTTTAGACATTCATCGTTTCTTATATTTAACAGTATATGTTTAGAATATATATATATATATATATATATATATATATATATATATATATATATTATAAATTATATTTTAGAACATGTACATAATTTTTTATATATCCACTACAAATGGTACATTTGTTTCGACATTGAAACTTCAATGTCTCATCAGGCGGTGTGGCTAGGAATGGAAAGCCTCTTTTCTTATATTTGGTCAGTTGTGTGTGGGATGTTGATGGGGGTTAGTGATAAGGGAACAAGTCTCGTGGATTGAGCGTTTAGAATTTTGAAGAAAGTGAGTAGTTAATATGGTTGATTAATGAGCGTCTTTGATTTCTAGACAGATTTAACATTAGCAGTTCCAAAAATTAGCTTTGGAAAAAATTAGGAGTTCAGAAAGCAAAAATAGAAACAGGAAAATCATATGGTATAACCCTCCTTTTAATCAATCAGTTAACTTCAAGCTGGGACATAAATTTCTTAAACTAATAGATAAGCATTTCCCTAAAAATGACCCTCTAAGCAAAATCTTCAATAAAAATACAATAAAACTAAACTATAGCTGCTCCAATAATCTAGTAATTAAAGTACATAACAGCAAAATATTAAAAGTACACAACAAAAATAACTCCAACACTAATACCAGTCCGCCCCATAATAACAACATCTGTAACTGTAGAAACCCTAACCAATGCCCCATGACCAATAAATGTCTAACGAAATCCCTGATATATATGTGTTCGATTTCATCCATGGAGAAACCTAAAGATGTAAAAAATATATATCAGAAATACCATGAACGTATTTAAAACGCGATTTTACAATCACCTCTCATCCTTCAATAACAACGAAAAACAAAACATGACGTCTCTCTCCAAATACCTTTGGAAGTTAAAAGACGAAATAAAACGGAGAAATGAAAAATCCTTAAACAAGCAAAGACAGCTAAATCTATAAAGGAACCATGCTTCCTTTGTCCTAAAAAAAAAAAATGAAATCATTAAATATATGAATAGTAACAAGCTTTTAAACCAGAGGCATGAAACTACAGTAAACTGCAAGCACATTAAAGAACTAACCTTACAATCATGCTAAAAATTACTAAAAAAGCCAGAGCTAGGACCTCCTAGAAATTTTTATAAAAAATTAAAAATTCTATAGAAAAAATCGATTTACTAAATTCTAAAGTAAGGTTTAATATCCATAATTAGATTACTTATAAAAACTGCCCTTGATACACATATTAAACTTCAAGTATTACCTTAAATACAAACACACCTATTGCCTATTCACCTATTACCTTAAATACAAACATTCAATCTTTCCTCCTACATAAAATTCTACTTATTACGCACTTATTACCTGCTTACCTATTACTTTAAATTTTTAACATTAAAATTTACCTCTTACATTAAATCTTACCGCAAACGGTGATCTAATTAAAATGTGAAATTTAGTAGAAAAAACCGGTTTCCAAACTGTGATCTAATTAAAATTTAAAATTTAATTGAAAAAATCGATTTCCTAAATCCAGAATTAAGATTAAATATACAAATTTAGATTAATTATAAAAACTCTGGTTAAATACAAAAATATTCTGTACAAAATAAGCATCCCACCCCTAACCTGTTCCTCTAAGAAATTCTAAAGGATATAGTCTAGTTGCAAGATAATAAACTTACATTCTAGCTGCTAATGTTAAACATGTCTAGAAAACTCAAAGACAATCATTAATCAACCATATTCACTACCCACACCACTTTCTTCAAAATTCTAAAGCTCAATCCACAGAACTTGTTCCCTTATCACTAACCCCCGCCAACATCCCACACACAACTGACCAAGTATAAGAAAAGAAATTAAAAATTAAACATTTAATAGAAAAAATCGGTTTCCAAAGTGCGATCTAATTAAAACTTAAAATTTAATAGGAAAAATCGATTTCCTAAATCCAAAATTAAGATTAAATATACAAATTTAGATTAATTATAAAAACTCTGCTTAAATAGAAAAATATTCTGTACTTCCACTTGCCTCTGTCCGTTGTCGCTCTCAATACTTCTCCCCAAGGTATCTCTCTCAAACCCCCGCTCCAACAGCCATTTGCTGAAGCTCATGAAATGTATCTTGCGCTGCTTTCCTTTGTCTCTCTTTTTCTCTCTATCTGCCCTGTGAGTATTAGATTCTCAAAACCCTCCTTTTTCATTGCGTGTCCCAGGGACCTCAGCTGTCTCTTCCAGGTACTGAGTATGAGTGTTCTTCTCGTTTGCATCCTCTCCTGCACCTTATCGTTGTTTTCATTCTCGGTCGATGGGATCCTCAGTATCCTTCTGTAGAGCCACATTTCTACTGTTTCGAGTCTCTCCTTCATTCTCTAAGAATCCGTCTAACATTCGTTGTCATACAGAAGGACAGATATCATATCACAGTCTAGCACACTTTTTTTTTTTTATTTCTAATAAGTTCCTCTTGTCTCTCAGTACAGTGGTTATCTTTTGAGAGAGAATAAAAGAATTTAAGAGAGTGAATAAATGAAAGAGAATATGCGAGATCACCCGGCCAAAATGTCGAAGAACAAAAGAGGATTTTGAAATAATAAAAGGATTGGGAAAAGGATCGAAAGAGATAGGTTAGGGAAGAGTACAAAGAGAGTAGTAGGGTGGACAAGGAGAGGACAAGAATGAAGAGAACAGACAGAGGACACACACACAGTGAGAAAGAGAGAGAGTGAGAGAGAGAGAGAAAAGACAGATTAGTGAAAGAGAGAGTGAGAGAGAAGACATAAGTATGAAAGCGAGACAGAGAGAGAGGAAGGACAAAAATGAAAAATAGAGAGAAAATAAGAGAAAGTGAAATAAAGCAAGGGAAAGAAGAAATGAGAGAGAGAGAGAGAGAGAGAGAGAAAGCGAGAGCGAGAGAAGAAATCAGAGAGAGCACAGGAATCAAGAGGAAAGAGAAAATACGGCAAAAGTGGACAGAGAGAGAGAGAGAGAGAGAGAAAGAGAGAGAGAAAGAAGAGAACAGAGAAGGAGGATATATATATTTAGAGAGTGAGAAAAGAAAATGGGGATGGAGAGAGGAAGAGGGGGAGTGGAAGGAGAAATTAAAGAGATAGGGAAAGGAAGAGTACAGGGATAGAGAAGACAGGAGTATAAAAATATAGGGTAAAGAGAAAGAGAGAGAGATGGAGAAAGAGAGAGGACTTAAAAGAAGGATATACAGTGAGAGAGAGAGAGAGAGAGAACAGAAAGTGCGGTCGAGAGAGTGAAAGAGAGCGAGTGGAAGAAGGAATGAGATTGATAAAGAGAATAGAGAGAAAGAGGATAAAGGGGAAGATATATATCGAGAGCGGACTAAAATGAAGTAGAGATATAGAAAAATAAAGTGAGAAATTGTGAGTCGGGGAGATAACGAGAGTAAGAGGACAGAGAAAATACAGGAATAGAGAGGACGGGGAGAGCAAAGGAATAGAGAAGACAGAGGACAGAAAGCGATATATATATATATATATATATATATATATATATATATATAAAGAGGACTGAAAAAATGATAGATAGATAGATAGATAGATAGATAGATAGATAGATAAAGAGAGAGAGAGAGAAAGACACAGAGAGAGAGAGAGTGAGAGTGGAAAGTGGAGAGAAATAGGGAGAAAAAGATTAGCAATACAGCAACATCAGTAAATATGAAACAAGTTAAAAAAGAGACGCCCAGCATAAAAACGAAAATAAAAAAAAATGTAGTAATGTAGAATATGAAAGGAAAAAAACTTGTTTTTTTTTGTCAAGTCTCATACTGAGTTCACTTTAACTAAACCTTTTGACAGCAGCATTAAGAATTTTGGATTGTAAAAAAATCAATATAAAATTCATATTCAAGACTTTTTTCGTCTTAGGAGAAAAATTTTAGAAAATTATTGATGTCAACAGTAAGTTTGTTTTTTTTTAATTTTTTTTTTTACATTGCTTGTGAAGTTATCCACTATTCTCCAACTTAAAAATGGTTTCTTTATGTTGGGCACTTTCTGATTTTTTTAAGTAATCTGAGACCAAATTATCCTGTCCTGCAACATTCTGTTATGATTAATACCAATGTTTTTTTCTTCTCTTCATATGTGTCATGTCTCAATGGCAAAACTGTGTCCTCGTTTACATCCAGCCGTAGTGATGCCTGCCCTTTTATAAAACATTTTCTGCATATGCAATATTTTATTGCTGAAATCATGAAGAATATTTTCACTGTCATGATTTCTTGTTCTATGTTCAGTTGTACAGCTTGCTTGCTTTTTATACACAGTGAGGTTTTCTACAAGAACTGAAGTACTTTAGTAATACATACATATATATATATATATATATATATATATATATATATTAACATGCCCTGTGGACATAGAAGAATCCAAAGGAGTATCCTTTACATATAATGGTAGGATAACTCTCTACGAGAGCTCTAAACATATATGCATATAAATACATAGAGAGCAAATATAAGAAACATTAAGACAGACGCGTTATTTCATGGTAATGAAATGAATTACCATGAAATAACGCGTCTGTCTTAATCTTTCTTATATATATATATATATATATTCCAGGGAGTGTTAGAAATTCCTTTACAGGTCAATCACTTCACGACGACCTGGGCAATCCCAGACAGATCTGAGGCCAATGCCCCCTCCTTATTTAATTTTTTTATTTTATTTTCATTTTATTATTATTTTTATACTTCACTTCAGTTACAGAAAATGCTTATTCCGACAAAATTTTTTGTACCAAATCGAAGAAATATTTCATCATGAAATGAGCTAATTAGCTCATAGAAATGAACTATATAACCACTTGAAATGACGTGTTGAGTTTTCCTTTATATATATATATATATATATATATATATATATATATATATATATATATAAACAGAAATAGGAGTAAACGAGGGAAATTGGTATAGAAGTAAAAGTGCGAGAAGCCGTGAACGTTTGTTTAAAGTGTAGATTCGTTGTTGCTATTATAACTATTACTTGCTTTTTGTATGATATATTAAGTGTCCATAATGGTATTTGTGTCGCTACACGTGTTTCGAATCTAAAGTTGACTCTCTTCAGGCGAATAAAATTGTGAAATCACATGCCGAGATCCGTTTGCTTTTCTGATGGCCAAGGTATCGTGTGTAAATAGTAAGTCAAGTGGTAAGGAGGCCAGAAAGTTCAAATGTTTGCGTTTTGTTTTTGTTGTTGTTGTTGTTTCACACTCACACGTTAAGTTTCTTCTGTTGCCTTCGTTGACCATAAAAGCTTATTTCAGAGATTTTGATTCAACTCTATCCTACGGGTCATCTAGCTTTTTCTATTATTGTTTTTGGAATACTATTTGAATTTAGTGAGTGTGCGTGTGTGTGTGTTTTATCGAGTTTGAATTTCGTGTATCTGTGTGTGTGTGTCTTAGGTCTTTCATGTTGTTTTGTTGAAGGAAGGCTTGTGTTTTTTTATAAATTTTTCTTCCTGCATCATGAGTGTGTCATAATTTGCATTTTTGGTAGATAGGCATTACTCTGAATTGACCTCCACTGCATTCATGTAAATATTGGGAGACATATAATTTCCTGTTATTGACTAGTTTAATGTTACTTTTGTGCAGGGCTACTCTTTTATTCAGGCCTTCTCTTGCCTCCGCGTATATTTTTGCGCATTCGTCGCATTTTAGAGCATAAATTATGTTTTTAGAGTTTCAGCTCAGATCTATTTCGAATGTAAATGACTTAAAATGTTTAACTTCTATTATTATGTTGCATACCCCACATCTTATTTTGTTGCATTCTGTGATGCCCTGTGTTATGTGTTGCTCGAATTTTGATGAGGTTATGTATTTTTTAAATTTTGGGGTTGGCGTTTGTTTTTAATTATTTTAGTTGTTTTTAAGATTTCTTTTATTCTATCATTTTTGTTGAGTAATTCTATGTGTGTTTTGATCTCTGTAAATAATTCTGGGTTGTTTTTGCTGTGTGTGAAAACGGATTCAAGAATTTTTTTTTTATTCCGGAGAGATTCTAATGGTATTTCTTCTGCTAGTTGGAAAGCCTTGTTTATTAGTGAAGTGGGGTATCCTCTTATTTGTAATGCTTTTCGTAGTTCCTCTAGGCGTATTTTACGAAGGATTTCGTCAGATACTATTGTGCAAATTCGTCGTGCTAGGGAGTAGGGGATGGATTTTAGACAACTTGTAGGGTGGTAACTCTTGAGATGGATATATTGCTGAGTGTCTGTGGGTTTATGGTAAATGTCTGTGATGATGTAATTGTTTTTATAAGTATGTCTAGGAATGGTAATTCATTGTCGCATTATTCTAGCGTAAACTAAATTTTGGAGTGCAAGTTTTGTAGTATATTTATGTCTCACCATGTTGATCTTCAAAAGATAAAACAATCATCTAGATATCTCTTCCATAATATAGTGAATTCTGTTTTTATGTCCTCCCTATATTTATGTCCTATTTGGCTGTATAGAGATTCTTCTAGATATGCTAGTGTGAGTGTTGGTGCCATTGATATGCTAGTGTGAGTGTTGGTGCCATTGATATGCTAGTGTGAGTGTTGATGCCATTGATATGCTAGTGTGAGTGTTGGTGCCATTGATATGCTAGATATGCTAGTGTGAGTGTTGGTGCCATTGATATGCTAGATATGCTAATGTGAGTGTTGGTGCCATTGATATGCTAGGTATGCTAGTGTGAGTGTTGGTGCCATTGATATGCTAGTGTGAGTGTTGGTGCCATTGATATGCTAGATATGCTAGTGTGAGTGTTGGTGCCATTGATATGCTAGATATGCTAGTGTGAGTGTTGGTGCCATTGATATGCTAGATATGCTAGTGTGAGTGTTGGTGCCATTGATATGCTAGTGTGAATGTTGGTGCCATTTCCGTACTTGTTGTTTGAATATCATTTTGGTTTTTAAATTAAAATCAATTGTCTAAAATTATTTCTATACTGTGTATAATAAATTCTTTTGTGAAGCGTGTAAAAGTATTTCAGGGGTTTTCTCAATCCAAAATATAATGGCCTGTTTAACTAGTTCCGCTCCTCAGTGTTCTTGACAAGCTCCAAAGGAGAGTCTGTAATGTGATAGGTACTGATCTGGCGACTCGACTGTAGCCACTTTCCCATCGTCGAAATGTGGCCTCCCTCTGTCTCTTCTATAAATACTTTCATGGCTTCTGCTCGGATGAGCTTAAGTCACTGATGCCTCCTCAACAGGTGTTTACCCGTGCAACCAGACTGGCAACTGGGTCCCACCCATTCACAGTCAGGTTAGCCAAATGCAGACGACAATTCTACTCCTTCAGCTTCCTCTCCCGCACTTCCCGCCTGTGGAACTCACTCCCGTATTCTTGCTTTCCTGACGGCTACAACCTCCAGAAATTTAAATGCAAAGTTAATACTCATCTACTAACCACTGGCCTCTAGCTCTCTCCCCTCCCCTGTATAACCTTCCCTTTCTCTCCTCCTATGTATCTGTCATCGCACCTTCTTTCTCAGCTTTCTATTGTTCCTTTCTAACTAGATTGTACTCCTCACTCTTTTCTAATTAATCTTTCTACATTTATGTAACCCCCTGCACATCAGTGGCGTTTCTGCCTTGCTCGGGGTGAAATGATTAAAAAAAAATGTTGCTGTACAGGCAGTTCACGTCAAATGTTACAATTAGTGTACCTGAGTCTACCTTTTGCAGTATTAATCTTAGGAAATGTATGCTGCCTCTAATATAGATTTTATCTTTGTGGGGTATGGTTATAATATTTTGTCTATTAAGTTGCTCAGCCTGCTTGTTGGGCAGGTTGGCCCTGCTACAATTGGTCTGAATTTAAGATCTAGCGTGTGAATATATTCCGATTGTTGTTCATGGATAGTTTCTTTAATTGTGTTTGATTTATGTATCTTTGGGAGTCCGTAAAAATGGCTGATTTTTTAAACAAAATCTGTAAGAAAATCCTTTATTTCTTTGTTAGTATTCTACTGTGCGTAAGGCAGAGGTTTTGTTTTATGCGATGTTTTCATCTATATTATGGTTGATTGTGCTGGAATTATTTTACTCTCCTAACATATCTTGAATATCTGTTTTGTAGTAAGTTTTATCCATAACAACTACAGCACTGCCTTTGACTGCTTCCTTTATTATTTTTTCATTGTTCTCACGGATTTTTTATAATGCTAGTTTTTGCTTGTGTGTAAGATTGTTATGGGGGTTGTGATTGTTTTGAAAGTCTTTGTTCCAAATTTTTTCAAAGAATATGTTTATTTCATTGGAATTGTTGTTTTTATTAGGGCAATATTTATAATTTGTTTTTAACTATTGAGCTATCGGTAGTATTGTTGTTGTTGTGTAATATTCTATAAGTTTAAATTTCCGTTCGAATTCTCTTTGGTCTTTTTTTTAGGTCTATAATGTTACTTTTTGGAGTGGATTAGAATTTTAGACCTAATCTTGGAGGGTTTATTTCTTCTTCTTTTAAAGGATATGAGGAGATGATAATAATAATAATAATGGGTTTTGTATTTTTTAAATTGGTCTTATCCTTTGGATCGGATGTTTTAAAAAAATTTTTGTAGTTGGTGAGGTAACTCTGTTTATATGTTTTTTAAATTTCTGAGTTGGAGGTGTCTGAGTTGAAAAAAGTGGTGTTGGCATCTCCGGGTGATCTTGGGTGAGTTTATTTCGATAGTGGGATTTATAGTAGTGTCGTCCATTTTGTGTTTTGAGGAATGTTTTGTAGTTGTGTCTGTTTGTGTTATGAAATAGTGAGCTCGTTGGTGGGTGGTTTGATACGTCTTGACAGGTGTATTTAATGGGTGGATGTGTAGGTGCGTGAATATTAAAATTATTATAAAATAGTTGTTTGTTGTGTGGGCCTGTTGGCATGTAGTTCGGTATGACTATGTGAGTGTACCTGATGTTTGGATGTGTTTGTGTGTTATAATAATATGGTCTGAAATGTTTACTTCTATTTTGCTTTTCAAATTGGTTTCCTGGGTATGTGTTTTGTTCAGGGTTTCGTTTCTTACTAAGGGCTTGTGTATTTTGTTTTCTTACAGTCCGATTCGTCTTGATTTGGTAGTGTTTTCGTCCATGTTGTTTTCTTTTCTAGAATCTTCCGGGATTTTTTTCTTCATCCTTGCATTTAGATCATTCATATATATATATATATATATATATATATATATATATATATATATATATATATATATACTTGGTTCTCATCTTTTTTGTCGAGTAGCTCAATTTTTTAAACCGAACAGCTAGACTACTTGCATAAGCGGTTAAATTATAAGGGTAGGTTTCGTGCAGAACCAGTAAAAATTTTAGTAAAAAATTTAGTAAAAATTTAGGAAAAGTCGAATAGTAGCAACTGGTGCCACATGCTTACCCCAAAAAATCCTCCTCAGGATCTGAATTCACGGTGTTCTTTCTTCTACACTGGTTGCTAATGAGCCTAATGTGTTTCGTCTGGGAAGAATTTTTGTCTGAGCATAAGTGGTCGATGTTCCCACTTAAATAGCTTTGTGCCGCATCTACCTCGGGTATCCGTCCATATGGGGAGGTGATTGATACTTCGGAGTGTCATTGATGATTATTATATGACTGTGCTCTC
The DNA here is from genome assembly GCA_037127315.1 of Ascarosepion bandense. Taxonomy (NCBI): domain Eukaryota; kingdom Metazoa; phylum Mollusca; class Cephalopoda; order Sepiida; family Sepiidae; genus Ascarosepion; species Ascarosepion bandense. The sequence goes on from JBBBDQ010001947.1 coordinate 592,561, forward strand.
TGCTAATTATTGTTATTCTGTCTTATCTATGTTTGTCTTGTTTTCCATTAGCACGGATAATGTGCTGTAGATACAGCTCGGCGATTCAACAATAACGAACTCAACTGGAATTCGAACTCTGCTCTCCGATTCAGCATGTCATTTTCAGTCACTTTCTCATCGTTGTAACGTAGCTTTGCCATAATGTTTCTATGATTAGTTTAATGGTAATTGTTCTGATGAAATTTAAGCGTAGTGCGTTGTGATGCAATGGATATTAGCTCTCCTCAGCCTTTCTCTCACCTTTGCCAAACGAAAGGGTAGTAAAGAGTGAGAGAGTAGGAGGAGAGAGCTTATAGCATTATCGTATCAGTAGCAGCTTAAGCTGGTGGTTGTAGAGTAATATTGTGTGTGTATACGTGTGTGTACCGTACAATATAGTAAAAATAGGTGAGTTTGTTGTCGTATCCCGCGATCTAATAACTATTAACAGCATATATTATTGTAGAGAGAATTATTATTATTATTATTATTATTATTATTATTATTATTAGCTCTGCCTCAACAAAGAGGCATTGTATTCTGTCCTCTTTGTCTGTCCTTGTTCAAGATATCGCAAGACCCGCTGGATGGGTTAGGATAAAACTTTCAGCGTTAATTAGCCTCATGACGGGCACAAACTGATTAGAATTGGGGATTCGATCTGGTACGGGCTTCTAGGTTGTCTTTCCGTTTATTTTTTTACTAATATTTTTCCGTGCGTTTCACATGCCAAATACTGAATTATCTTCCATAGATTGATTCACACCATTACATTTTCTGAACGCACTATTTTTCAAAGAAAATATTATTAATATTTGCATTATGAATTGAATATATATTATCCAAAAGTAAAAAAAAGATAAAATATTCAAAAAATGAGACAAAATACAATTTTGCGATATTAAAAATAAGTACAAACTGTTTCTCAATTTTACAGTCTATTTTAAATACTATTTACTTATTTTACTATATATATATATATATATATATATATATATATATATATATATATATATATATATTGTCTTTCCGTTTACTTTTTTTACTAATATTTTTCTGTACGTTTCACATGCCAAATACTGAATTATCTTCCATAGATTGATTCACACCATTACATTTTCTGAACGCACTATTTTTCAAAGAAAATATTATTAATATTTGCATTATGAATTGAATATATATTATCCAAAAGTAAAAAAAAGATAAAATATTCAAAAAATGAGACAAAATACAATTTTGCGATATTAAAAATAAGTACAAACTGTTTCTCAATTTTACAGTCTATTTTAAATACTATTTACTTATTTTACTATATATATATATATATATATATATATATTGTCTTTCCGTTTACTTTTTTTACTAATATTTTTCTGTACGTTTCACATGCCAAATACTGAATTATCTCCCCCAGATTGATTCACATCATTACATTTTCTGAACGCACTATTTTTCAAAGAAAATATTATTAATATTTGTATTATGAATTTAATATATATTATCCAAAAGCAAAAAAAAAAAAAAAAGTTAAAATATTCACAAAAATGAACCAAAATAAAATTTGGGGATATTAAAAAATAAGTACGAACTGTTCCTCAATTTTGCAGTCTATTTTTAATACTGTCTACTTATTTTACTATATATATATATATATATATAATGAGAGGGGTAAGGAAGCAAAAACGAGGGACCGGATATTTGTACTATAACGACCAGAAAGCAAATGACCAAAACTCGTCGGTGCGCATCCCAGTTCGCGTAGATGCTCCGTTTGAAAAATAAAAATTCATTAAATATTAAATTTCCAGTTCCCGAGCCTACGCAAATTTTATATATCGGGAAGCTCAGAATCAAATACGGATATGAATTCCGAATTGATCTGCTGCGATTCAAAAAGAAGATATAAAAAAGCCGAGACAGAAAGCATCGCCAGACAGACAGACCGACCGAGAGAGACGAATGTAATTAGTAGCCCCCTTGACCCAAGTCAAGCGGCTTACTGTGTTCGCCTTCCTAACCCCTCTCATCTTATCTTCGCTGTTTCAAAACTACTTACTTACCTAAGGAGCGAATACATCAAAGATATTCCTTACTCACAACGCTCCCACATTCCTAAGTATGAATTCTCTTTTCAGCATTTTATTGCCATGAACATTTTAACGTCCGTTCGACTTATACTGAAAGTATTACTTTAATTGTAAAACCTTAATTGATATGTGTATATATAAAATGCTATTTTTCAATTCAATTTGCTTTTATTGATTTATAATCATTTTATGACTTATAGTGGGCTATCTACAACAAGGCCAAATTCCGTTAATCTGCAACAATATATAACTATACTTCACTAGAACGGACTCTCCACTATAAACTGGAAAAGAATGGATAACCCTCTATAAAAATATTTGAAAAAAAAAAAAAGAAGGAGGGCAACCACATCCCGTCGGTGAGAAAGTGACTGAAGCGGGGCTGCCAAATAGGGATCGATTGCATTGTAGATCCTCACTGGATTTTGTCGAGAACCCTGAGGTGCATAGCAGGAGCATCCAACGAGATATGACAAAAAAGTATTCAATTTAAAATATATATATATATTGAAAAGTGGGGGGGGGGGAAACAAGATAGGAAAGGCAAGAAATAGAATAAATACAAGCAGGAGATAAAAAAAAAACGTTAAGAATTGAATAAAACTACTATAAACGAAGTGTGGATACTAAATTGCCTCCAAGATTATCACGTGCCTTCACTAACACATAGAGGGTATGAGTGAGAAAGGGTCTGAGTAATTTTGGCTAGGGGATCAAAGTATGTAAATTTAACAAGCGAAGCAGAGTCCTTCCGGCTGACGATCGCCTTGCAAGAGTAATTTAAACAGTAGAGAAATTGAATTGTTATCGTTTATCATGGATAATTTAACTTTCGGATAAGAACGTACACGTAAATATTTAGCTTTGTTTATTGTAAGTGGGGTCTGCCTGTCTATCTATCTATCTATCTATCTATCTATCTATCTATCTATCTATCTATCTTCATGTGATCTCTCTATCCCAGTTTACTAATATCTATCTATCTATCTATCTATCTATCTATCTATCTATCTATCTATCTATCTATCTATCTATCCCAGTTTACTAATATCTATCTATCTATCTATCTATCTATCTATCTATCTATCTATCTATCTATCTTCATGTGATCTATCTATCCCAGCTTACTATCTATCTATCTATCTATCTATCTATCTATCTATCTATCTATCTATCTATCTTCATGTGATCCATCTATTCCAGTTTACTAATATCTATCTATCTATCTATCTATCTATCTATCTATCTATCTATCTATCTATCTATCTATTTCTAATATCTATCTATCTATCTATCTATCTATCTATCTATCTATCTATCTATCTATCTATCTATCTATCTATCTTCATGTGATCCATCTATTCCAGTTTACTAATATCTATCTATCTATCTATCTATCTATCTATCTATCTATCTATCTATCTATCTATCTTTCTATCACAATACAGCACATTGACATGAGTCTTAGCGTAGTTATCAAATCAAATGCAACGTTTACAATAATAGCCATGAATCATTTAAACCTCTCTGTTTATAAACATTCATTTATATATGATGTATGACCACATACAGGCATATAGCTCGCTATATGGCATTAGACTGAGGTAAGATTGCAATGAAGGGAAATAGATAGAAATATAAAAAATGGGCTGGATCAACACAGAGAAAGGCAGACCGACTAATTGATAGACTGATGAACTTGAACTCTCTGAGATTGACAGACAGATAAACATATCTCTATCTGTTCATATATTTCAGTGTTCAGACCAATGTGAATCTATTCACATCTACTTCTCACTTTTTACCTCTATCTTTGTTTGCTTGTTTGTTTGCTTGTTTCTTTCTTTCTTTCGCGAGTTCTTTCTTTCGTTCTTTCGTTATTTCTGAATGTGAATCTATTAATGTCTAATTCCATTTTTCATCTTTTACTTTTTTTCTTTCTTTCTTTTCTTCGTTCACTCTTTCTTTCTTTGTGAATATGAATCTATTAACATCTATTTCCTGCTTTTCACCTCTTTCTTTCTTTCTTTCTTTCTTTTCTTCGTTCACTCTTTCTTTCTTTGTGAATATGAATCTATTAATGTCTACTTCCTGCTTTTCATATCTTTCTTTCTTTCTTTCTTTCTTTCTTTCTTTCTTTCGTTCGTACATTTTTCGTTCGTTCTTTCTTTGTGAATGTGAATTTATTAATGTCTAATTCCCGCTTTTCACCTCTTTCTTTCTTTTCTTCTTTCTTTCGTTCGTACATTCTTTCTTTCGTTCGTTCCTTCTTTGTGAATGTGACTCTGTTAACGTCTACTTATAGCTTTTTAACTCTTTCTTCTTTCTTTATTTCTTTCTTTCTTTCTTTCTTTCTTTCTTTCTTTCTTTCTTTTGTCCGTTCGTTTGTCCGTTCTCGTGCGCAATTTTCGGCAATTCTTAACCACCCGTGATACCTTGGCAGGCGACAAAAAGATTTAGCTCCCCCATTCCCCGAACAATCCTTCCCATATATGGCAGCCGTGTTGTCCGCTTGCGCCAAATTCAAGAGGGCATATAATACATTTCTGATTGGTACAAAATCAATAAAAGTATTTTTCTCTGTCGATCTACCCAGGTTACTTTCGTAAATATAATTCTGAAGTCGTTACAAATACTTAAAAAAAAAAACTACCCACTCTTGACTAGCTTAATACACGCTGTGCTATCAGAATACATACACCCAATAACTCACATACACACATGAGTTCTCGTATGATCACCGAAGTTAAGCAAGGCTGAACTTGGTCAGTGTAAAGATGAATGACCGCTTGGGAATAGCTGGTGTAGTAAACGTGGACCTGCTGGTGGTGTAATGGATAACGACTTGAAATTGGTAATCAGAGACTTACAACCAAATACCCTTGGGGATGTGCGTTATGGTGCATTGGATATCGGCTCGGAACGAGAAATCGGGGAGCCGAGTTCGAATTCCAGCTGAATCCATTGCATTCACTTATGCGCAAATACCCTTGGGAAAGGTATTAATCCGCCTATTCCTTCCAGTTATGGGTTAAATAACAGGACAGATTGGGTTCTATAGCCTTGGTCGGCAACCTGTCAACCGCAGAAAGCAATGGCAACCTACTGCAGGATAATCTTCTGCCTAGTCAGTCATGTCTCTTTCGAGACATGATCGCCCAAGCGTGTATCACGTATGGCACTCAACTGACTGACCCTTGGGGAAAGATATGAATTATACTATTCTTCCCACAAGCTATGGGTTAATTAGTATAAGTTGTGTTAGTAAATCATTATCATCTCCAAAAAAATTATGTCTTAAAATATTATCTGACTTTATGAAACTTGCAATTCATTGATAAGCCGTAAAAAAAAAGAAATCACATATATTGGTCATCCACATACAAGCCTGTTTCGCTGTAACACAGCTCATCAGTGTGGCTAGCCACATCCACTCACCTCCCGCTGGGATGGAAATACGACCGATTTGGTGTCAGTCGGAGTCGCTACTCCCTAAGCTATCGACGCAAGGAATCTGAGATAGGAAACTTTTACGTGTTGTATATAAGCAGTGTATGCACACGCCAGTTACCGAAAGAACTCAATTAATTTCTGAAGATTTACGCATATAGCAGAAGTAGAAACTGTTTTTAAAATTTACTTCTCGCGAGAGCACAATCGTAATGAGAGCATTATATATATATATATATATATATATAGTGTCCTATAATAGTGGGACACAATTTAAATGCAAATATCTTGGATTATAAAAATACAAAAGTACCAAATACATTTATTACATAACTGATACACACACACACACACACGCACACACACACACACACACGCGCGCGCGCGCACACACACACACACACACACACACCCACTCTATCCTGATATCAAACCCGTATTTGGAGGGAGAAACGACAGGTGTATACCATTCCCAAGGGTATTTGCGCATAAGTGAAGGCAACGAACTCAAGTGGAATTTGAACTCGGTTCTCCGATTTCTCATTCCGAGCCGATATTCACTGCATTACAAATTACATCCCGGATATGGTGACCACCAGGAACAGAACTTGCACGAGTTCGATCTCGTAATTCAAACACCGTGCGTCTAAATACATCGGCTGGAATGGCTGCGATCGCTCTACAGAAGTTTTGCTTTAGTTCCACAGCTGTGTACTGTATATCACTGATGCAATAAATACATTTAGTAATCTGTCATATTTAATTTTTTTTCACTTCATATTATATATATATATATATATATATATATATATATATATATATATATCCGAGTGAGTACAGAACGAATAAAGAATTTTTTTCACCGTCCAAAACATTAATTTAAAACAGTGCTCGATATATAATGTATAGAGCTGTGAATATTTATTATAAATTATGTTTTAGAACATGTACATAATTTTTTCTGAATTCAGTTCTTGCCCATTCCTCCTGATGAGACGTTGGATACCCAACGTTGAAACAACCATATGATTGTAGAGGACATATATAGAAAAAATTATGTACATGTTCTGAAACATCCCACTGCTGCAAGACATTTTACTCCATTACTAAACACTTGGTATCTTTTGTTACCCCCTCCACACCCAAATTTTCAAATTTTCACTTAAAGGATTCCGAGATTTTAAGATCAATCTCATGCTGGGTTTTAATGAAATTGTTGTCCTTAAGGAATCCTTTTATATGCCGACCTAATAACACATTTTTCTTTAGTTTTGTCTTGGTAAGTCGTGATGCAGTGAATATCGGCTCGGAACGAGAAAATTAGGAGCCGAGTTCGAATTCCAGTTAAATTCCTTGTCTACACTTACGCGCAAATATCCTTCGGAAAGGTATGAATCCGTCTCTTCCCTCTAGTTATGGATTAAATAACAGGACAGATTGGGTTCTATAGGCTTGGCTAGCAACCAGTCTACTGCAGAAAGTAATGGCAACCTCCTGCGGGATAATCTCAGTTCAGTCAGTCTTGTCTCTTTCGAGACATGATCACCGAAATGTGTATCACGTATGGCACTTAACTGACTGACTGAATCTTAGGGAAGTTGACCTTCACATATACAAAGCGTTCTGACGTCTTCATGGTAAGTATCTTCATATATCGTTTCATGGACACAAGCTTTATGTGAAGAGAGGGAGAAGAACGTTTTATAATATACCAGTTGCAACGGTGGTGATATCTGAAGATTGTGCCAAGAAGAGAAGTTAGCCATTGCCTCATTTACAGAACGAGAAAGGTTGCTCAATGAGGACCGAAAAATGTCCAAATGTAAACAGATTAGAAAAATATATTTTGGGGTCATACAAAACCGGATGAAAGTATTTACAATATTATTTTGCTAGTATTGACCAGCTCCTCTGTTATTTTGAGTTTCCGGTTATGCATTCTGGAATTTCCTGTTATGCGTTCGAAAAAGCTTGAATGATCAGTTAATAGTAAGCGCCTGAAGATATCGACAGATTAAAACTAAGCTAGCTTAATCGGCTGATTTTCCGAATTAGGATATTTAAAAGCTCTCCATGTTAGATTTTTATTTTAGATATGTATTGAGCACTTTTTGATACAACCGTCTATTGAACTAATTTAACTCTGATCAATAACTGGCTAATAATTATTGTTATGGGAAAACACACCTATTCCTCAGATAATGAACTCTCCCTCCTATATTAATAAGAGTTAACAGGAAGTTCTTGGGAAGTTCATAGGAGTTCTTTAGACTTCTATTGGAGTTCAGTAGAACTACTAGGCAGTTGATATTAGTCGACAGTTAGCCGAATACTAAGGAGTCGGCTTTCAGTGGAAGATTATCAAGTTCCAAACATTTTGGGTACGTTAAGTCGATTAGCAACCGACATAGCACGATTGTAACCTTCATTGCGAAAAACTACACACACACACACACACACACACACACACACACACACACACACACACACACACATGTATATACATATATTGGGGGATATTTTGTTTTAACTGTCCTCCGATAACTATTTACACGTCAATTCTCCTCCCCACCTTGTCAATACACATTTATATGTATATTTATTTTAACGTTCCCCCTATTTTTGCTCTTCATTTTCGTTGCTGTTTTTCGTTTGATTTGTGATTCCAACGATTTTCTCCTGATGAGATGTTGGTCGAAAGAGCTCTAGAGACTATAAATAAATTCCTTTTTTTTAAAGTTGTGTATCAATTTTGTACCTCTAAATATTTCTTTGCATATATATATATATATTGTAATGTTGTTATTACAAAGTTTTATAAAGTATTTTATCACTACACAAAAAATTAATGTTTCACAACATTGTTACATTGTTGTTCTTCTTTGGGTGATATTTTAAATTATTTTCTTCATTTTTTTAATCATATCACCCCGAGCAAGGCGGTAATGCCACTGATGTGCAGGGGGCTACATAAGAGTAAAAGGATTAGTGGAGAATGAGGAGAAGGACGAACCAGTTAGAAAAGAGGAAGAAAAGGATGGGAATACAGGTGTGACGACAACTGCGAAGGTGGAGAGAAAGGAAAGGATATACAGGGCGGTGTGGAAAGAAGTAGGGTCAAGTAGTTAAGAGAGGAGAATTGACCTTGCATTTAAATTCCTGGAGGTTGTAGCCGTCAAGAAAGCAAGAATAAGGAAGCGAGTTCCACAGGCGGGAGGTGCGGGAAAAGAAGCTGAAGAAGTAGAATTGTTGTCTGCATTTGGTTGACTTAACTGTGAATGGGTGAGACCTAATTGCCAATCTGGTTGCAAGAGTAAACACCTGTTGCGGAGACACCAGTGACTCAAGCTCGTTGGAACAGAAGCTATGGAAGTATTTATAGAACAGACAAAAAGAAGTCACTTCTCGTCGGTGGGAAAGTGGCTGTAGTCGAGCCGCTAAGTCGGTACCTATCACATTACTGATTCTTCTTTCGAGCCTGTCGAGAACACTGAGATGAACGGCAGGGGCGTCTGACCATATATGCCATGCACGGACGAATGGTTGATTTGTATATATGCAGGATGGATTCAGGCGGGAAAAACATCCTGGCCCGACACAGTGATCTAACCTTCTTAGCAGTGGATTTAGCTATGGACTCGATGTAGTGGTTCCACTTGAGATCAGAGGAGAGGGTAAAGCCGAGGAGGCGCAGAATATTGCTTTCGGGGAGACTCGCTTGGTCCATGCTCATGGGAGGCAGGAAAGGTTGCCTGTGATGATTGACAGACAGCAGCTTGGTCTTAGAAGCATTGAAATTTACAAGCCACTTCTTACCCCAATTCACCACAGAGTGTAGATCTCTTTCAAGATCAGCAGCAAGATTATGTTTGTCCGTCACGCCTGTATTCTTACTGATGCGGGAGTAAATTGTGGTGTCATCTGAGTAGATGCCTACCTGGCTCTTGATCTCGTCTAGTAGGTCATTTATGAAAATGAGGAAGAGCGTCGGGCCTAGGATAGAGCCCTGAGAGACACCAACGTTTGTACAGTAGGGTGTGGAGGCATGCCTATTCAGGATGACTTTTATTATGCAATTATCTAGGAAAGATTGGATCAGATCATGCAATCGTCCGGTGATACCGTAACCCCGTAGCTTGCATAGAAGGCCAGCGTGCCAAACCCTGTCAAAAGCCTTGGAGATGTCCAGAGCAATAGCACGAGCCTCGCCGGACTCCTCGAAGGACTGAAACATGTACTCCGTAATGATCGTTAACATGTTGGCCGTGGACCTGGCAAAGCGGAAGCCATACTACCTGTCGGAGAAGAGTTTATGGGCAGTAAGATGCTGAACTATTTCAGTATTAATAATGGCCTCGAACACCTTCCCGAAAATAGGTAGAAGGCTGATAGGGCGATAGTTGGATAGTTGGGCTCATTTGTTTCAAAATATCACCCGAAGACAAACAACAATATTCTGAAAGATGAAATTTTTTTTGTGCAGTGATAAAATACTTTTATAAACCATTGAATGACAACATTTCAATATTAAACGCTACTCAGTACTGAGAACTTTTTTTTATAAAAGTAAACACAATAAACAGTAGCTTTTTAATCTACCTGTTTTTATTTTCTCGTAATATATATATATATATATATATATATATATATATATATATATATATATTTGAAAATGTTTTTATAAATACAAAATTTAATTAAAGAGATGAAATTTGTGTAGGTTGATGTTACACATTATAAAATAGTAAAACAAAAATTGCGTGAATTGTTGGGGCTCAATATTATTAGCCTCTAGTTCTTTGTATTCATATTATATATAGGTAAGAGATATAATAACTATACTCGTATCGAAGAACCTTCCACGTATCTAGGAAGAAGTGAAAAACTGGTTTTAAAAAAGAAAGAGCCAAGTACATGAACATCAGACAAAAGAGCTCAGACCGAGTCAGCACGAATCCCAAAAAGAAAAAAAAACCCCGATACGAGCAATCAACTAACAAAAAAGCGCTCAATACTCATGTGGAGCGAAATAAATAGAGAAAGCCTTGGCTTTTGAATTAAATTTGCTTATGGTTCATTTATGGTTTTAGTTTTTTGTTTTCGTTTTCGCAATCACTAAACTTTTTAAAAATTTAATATATATGAAATTTGTTTTTTTAATAAAGTTCTCCCCTATTTGTGTTTGGTGTCTTCTTTATTGGTCACGTGGGTTGATTGAATTTCCTTTATACTTGTCGTTTGTTTCTTTCCTTGTTAGACAGCTTTCCCTGACTATCCGTTTAGATGAAACCTAGGTAGGTTGTCTGGCTCTCTAGGTATTCTTTATATATATATATATATATATATATTCTGTGTATTTAAGCAGCATTTTTCATTGATGCATGTTTCATTAAATAATATCGACAAGTTTTGTCTATTTATTTTATGTAATTTTTTTTCATATCATCTGATAATATATATATATATATATATATATATATAAACTTATTTATAAATGGAACTTTGTCTGTTTGTGTGTGTGTGTCTGTGTGTGTGTGTATCTGTTACCTATAGACTCCGAAACAGCTGAACCGATTTTCTGCAGAAATTTACACAGTTGTACTATAAGCATCTGCGAGTGTTCTTAGCTAGGTTTTGTGTCGAGGTACTCCAGATAAATATCGAAAATCGATAATCGAAAAAATCGTTTTATAGAATGAGTGGTCCGATTTTGATCAAATTTGATACACTCATAGACAAAACGATATTCAGAAGTTTCAAGGTTGCAGTTCTTACAATAGTGCAAAAAATCGATAATATATATATGTATAAATCGATACCAGGAAATCAAAATTTGACTTACATCCATTCATTTTTCTTTGAGTCTACGGTTTCGCTTTAACTGGAAACATTTGTGCCAACGTCCAAAGAGTCTGAGCTCCAGAACCATGGATTAGTTTTAAAGCTTTCATTACACCTGAGTAACGCCGGGCTATACTGCTAGTATATATATATATATATATATATATATATATATATATATATATATTTCCTCCTCATTAAACACTTCTGTATTTTGATTCTAGTTTAAAATTTCCGTAGAGGCCTGAAGAGCGGGAGCGAAACCGGTTGCTTCTTTTTTTACTATGTGTGTGTGTGTGTGTGTGTGTGTGTGTGTGTGTGTGTGTGTGTGTGTGTGTGTGTTTACGATCTTCCTCAAAATGTGCTAATTTAAAAATTAATGTACCCTATAAACTGAGTTTTTTCAGCTGAAAAGATGATGCTCTGTCAATTTCTTTACTTCATCATGGTATAAAATCCAGATGTGTTTTGTGACATGGCGGAAAGCGATGCAGCGTATAGCGTTCTTATTATAATCCGTGTCATGCAGACAGGTTTATTTGCATTCAAACAATGGCGATACCTCGCTGTCTCCTACATTTTCTCGAATTTTCTTTTCTTAACCCACCTTTTTTCTGTTGTTTCTAAATTTCTTTTCTCCTTTCACATTTTTATTTTTCTTATTTTTCATTTTTACATTCTTTATTTTTTTCGTCCATAATTTTTTATTATAAGACTGTCATTTTCCATCTCTCTTTCTCAATGAAAATCGTAGTTTCCACTTTCTCTCTTCTCCCATCTTGTTCATTTTCTTCCATATCTTTTCCTATCATCTGTTCCTTTTAGGTCTTTTTTTAATCTGAAGTTCTCTTGTTTTCTGTCTTTTCCCAACCGAATAATCGGTCTTCGTTCTTGCATCGGCCATGATTAACCCTCTAAAATAAATAACAACAATTACATTGTTAAACACCTTTCCCTCCGACAACTAAAGAATGCATTTTCGTTTTTTTGCATTTCTTGTTCGGCATCAACCCCAAATTATTTGCTGACTCTCTCTTAATTCAAACAAGATTTGCTGTTCGAATGCGTGGCTTCCACTTCCAATTTCAAGTACCAAAGCAACGAAACAAGCAGGCACATTAGAATCAAATTCATGATCATGGCGCTGTAAGTGACGACGCGAGCGATGTTGGTATTTTGTCTATGATTAGAAAAGAAAAAAAATTCATTAGTGGAATAACAATACTTGAAATAAAAAAGAGCAACGAGCAACAATATTAGAAATAAAAATAAATTAAAAAAAAGAAAGAAAAGAAAAGCAGAATAAATAAGAATGATAAAAGGTGTAACCCTCACCCCCACCCAATGATGACATTCTGGGTAGGACGTTAAACTACATCTGGCAGCAAGGCTTCTGATGAGAGCTTTTGTGAATTGCTGTTGTTCCCAGCCCAGTTTAATTGTTGTTGGTCCAAGTTTCTAGTCCTGGGTTGTAGTACCTGTTACGGTCCCAGCTACAAGTAATGCTTAACCCTAAGCTGGGATCAAAATACTATCAATGCATAAAATCAGGTTTTTATAGAAAAAATAACAGCAATACACCTTTAGGAAAAATATTAATGTTACATATTCTTTTTCTTCAGTGTCAGTCGTTTTATCAGTCGAGAAGATCATCAGATTCGGTTTCCAGTTTATTCTTCGTCGAAGTGGTATGCAGCATATTTCTAAATTAGTGCGCGATGACTTGCTGTGTTTTATCAAAACAGATTGCTTTACGTCAGGTTGCAACAAAAATAAAAACTAGACGATTGTGGTAACAGAAGACATTCAAGGCAGGTAGGTGATTTTTTCGTTTATATAGTGTGAACTCAGCTCTTGTGTTAATTAAAAAAGTTGCTAGTTCAGATAAAGACTTAGAATTTAGTATACTTTTTACAATATTGTGCAGAGTCAGGCCGTGTAGATAGGGGGTGTTTTTTCCAAGCACGTTAAGAAGAGTAGAAAGCACATGCAGGGGAATTATAGTTGGCGAAAATTAAGAAATAATCAAAAGAAAAAACTGAAAGAAGAAATATTTTCGAATTCTTCCAGTAGCTTAGTTCGATTCGGCTTCAACCAATTTTAGGCAGATCAAGGCCTTCATTAGAATTACCTCTGGCCGCCGTTTTTAGAAAGAATATAAAGCAAAAAAAAACAAAAAAACACGATAGTTAAGTTCTTTGAGGTTGATTTGGAAATCACAAGAAAGAAAGGAAATGAGACATGCGTGGAAAAATTTGTTGTAAATTAAGATGTTAGAGAAGAAAACGGTGCTTGAGAAAGGGGATTGAATGTAGTAGTTGCAGTCTGTGGGGAAAACATTAATTTAGGTAGTATTTAGAGTAAGGCGGACCTATTTTTAGACTAAGTTAGCAGGGAGCTTAGAATTGTAAGTGTTGCTGCTAATCCTCCAATCGAAACGCATGCCAGCATCATAAGATACGATCAGATCTTTACGTAGTTTTCTTTGTGTTTTCTCTCTTTTAGTTGTTGTTGCTGTTTTCTCAACCAGATTTTAAATGGCATTCTCTGCAAATAATGGCATATTTCTGTATTCAATCATGGTATGGTTGAAATTTAGGAAATTCCATGTGTGATGGAAAACTCGAGCAGAGGTACACATGATATATGCGAAGCTTATTTACCCGATGTCAATTTGTACATTGGGGACGCAGTTACCGCCTACAATCGTATAATCGTTAATCGGGGTGTTTATGGGCGTGATACGATTCGAAGAGAGAAGATGGAAGTAAAAACGAACTTCTGAACAGTATAAAGTTTTTGTATGGTTCATTGAAAAGAAAAGAGAAAAAAGCGAACTTTTCAAACAATACAGAACTTTCTTTGACGTTGTATTTTGGAGAGACAAAATTAAAAAAACGAACTGTTCATACATTGCAGAACTTTATCTGACATTGGGTTTAAAAAGAAAGAAGAAACAGAGAAAATAATAATAATAACAGAAAAGAGTAGTGCTTTTTCATTTTTCTCTTCCAGTGCCGTGTGCGTTATTTTATTCATTTACTTTTTTTTGTTTGAATTTTTTCTTTTGGGTATCACAAAAGAGTTGGTCGATGCCACGAAGTAGATAACAAACTAATTTGCAAAAAAAAAAAAAAAAAAAAAAGAGGCGAAAGATATCTGAAACAAATCAGTCCTTTAGTTGGCTAATATACGGATTATGATTAGCGCTTGATTGAACGTATAAATAAATGAAAAAAAAAGTGTAAAGGAAGAAAATAGAACAATAAAAACAGAGTTAATATCAAACTGATATGGCGGAGAGTGTCGCCGTGGCAGACTTATGCTATAAGTCAGTTATGATATGATGAGTCTGAGATGTGCAGAAAACTTTGGAAGCTGACAAAAGTACACGAAAGATAAATTCTCTCATAGTTATAAGTTATGTAATCGTGGTGATTTTTAAAGTGTGACTTACATGTGGTGTAAGGCCAAAACAATGCAGAGCTTGATGAGTTTTGGGCTTACGTAATTGTTGTAGCGCTAATCATTACACCATGTCGTGGTGCTCAATGCGTCTCAGTAAGTGTAGGCGGGTGGCATACTCAGTGGAAGTTAAAAAGGAAAAAGGAAGGAAAAATAAGAAAAGGAAACATTTTTATGCAAATCGCATTCTAGCCTGATTCATTATTATGTGTAAGTTAGGAGGCTAACTTAGAATTACATTTAGAAAAGTGCCTCTTGCAGAGAATTAACAAGGTAGATACATGCGCTCAGTGTGAAGAGAAAAGGATGTCATCTTTGATATTGATATTTTTTATTGTTTTCGCATGTGTTGTTTTATGCCATTGATAGATTTTTTATGTTTTATTGTGTAAATGTGTTGTACAGTTGACGTTGTTGGTGGTGGAGGAGTTGGTCGGAGAACGAGATGCACTTAAAATGTTCATAGATTAACATTTAGAAAAGGGATATGGAAGGAATTTTATACATCCTCTTCAGTGTATAATTTCGCCCAGAAAAGTTTTTTTACAATAAGGAACAACTGATTGATATAACAATGAAGGGCGGCGGAATTTTAAAATAAAATAAATATTGTTTTGAAATATCAGTAGTGCGAAAACCCAAGTGAGTAGCGAGATTTTGTTTTGATAAACAGCATAGTTAAAGTAAAATCAAAATAAGCATTCGAAATAATAAACAATATGCATAACGTAAGCTGACGTGTCAAAAAAATCTCGTCTACAAAACGACAGATCGGAGAGGTAGAGACAGATCGGAAGACGAACGGATCGGGAGAGAGATGGCTAGAAGATTGGACTGAGAAGAGAAGACAACCCAGAAGTCAACCTGCCCTCGTATGCGTGTGCGCTATCGTTTTGACCAACCTCCGATCCACACAACCACGTCACCGAAGATAAAAAAGAATAAGTATATAAATGTACATGTTGCTGTTCTTCATTTATGTCAAGCCGATAGCCGATTTTAGTTCCCCGTTTATTTTTTGTGGAATTGGTATTCTATTCATCCGGACCTATTCTAAAAATCTTGTCGGGTTTAAATAATCCACTGAGGTCGACATGACGTAAAACAAAATAAACCAAAGCAAACCAGAGACTATAAGAACAAAAACTATTACTTAATTTAAAACTACAGTATTTGTCTATATTTCTGAGATGAGGTATTGTAATTATTTATATTATTTACTGTTGTCCTCATTTTCGTTGCTATTTACACGACGTTTCGGAACTTGTTCGCTCCGGACTTCTTCATCAATGACACATGTCCCAGTTGATAAAAGCGTTGATTGAAGACACTGACTTGCCCCACAGAATTGTGAGTTCAATACCTAGCTACCAAAAGGTGAACAACAACTTCGAGTTCAGTTAAAGGGAGATAACTGATACTGAGACATCAAGAAGGCTGGTGGAACTAGAACAATCTATCACAGTGAACAAAATAAAGGGTTCAGTTCAAAATTTCAATCACCTGAAGAAGGCGGAGCTTACAAAGGCCGGAACGTTGTGAATATGGCAACAAAAATGAGAACAGCATTCCGGACAATGTAAATAATTTTAATTTTTGTTTTTTATTATCAAAATATTTCAGCCCTTCCTTTTGGCTTTCTTCAGGTGTTTGTCGATCTAGGTAATAAATACTATATATTTATACCTTTTTTAAGAGCCATATAAAGCAAGTACCATTAATGTCGATAAAAACCTGTCTGGTCACCACACCGTCGCGCTATTGGAGCATTTCGACGTGGCGTAATAGTTAGAAAGCTAATCTCGCTACAACAATTACGGTTTGTTAGTGAGTTTGTTCCTCAGTCGGTGCCTATACTTTCGGCCTTGTGCTACATCTAAGCTACGTTGAGAAAATCACCCCACAATCCTGTTAGCGTCCTGTGTTAGCCATTCTTTCATCTGAACTCAATCTTTGGCACATTAGAAAAAGGCGTAAGACAAGGATGTGTCTTTTCACCGGATTTGTTCAACCTATACAGCGAGAATATTTTGAGGACCCTAGATGACACGTCAAGATTTGTTATAGGGAGGCCACAACCTGAACAACATAAGGTATGCGGACGATACAGTGCTGATTGCGGACACGGAAAGGAAACTACAAGACCTCATACAGAAAGTAGCAGTGGAGAGTGACAAGAAGCGACTACAAATAAACTTTAAGAAAACTGAGTGCATGGTCATCAGCAAAAGATACAACCCAGAATGCCAAATACATGTGGGGGATAACAGAATCAAACAAGTACAAGAATTTAAGTACCTAGGAAGTGTTCTAACAGGAGATGGAAAGTGCGACACGGAGATCCGAAGGCGAATTAGCATGGCAAAGAACGCGTTCCAGAAGATGAGCAAAATACTAACACACAGGAAAATCTCAATAGAAACGAAGAAAAGAGTGCTAGACTGCTACGTGATGTCAGTTCTTCAATACGGCTGTGAATGCTGGACAATATCATCGAAAATGAGGACAAAACTGGAAGCGGCCGAAATGTGGTTCTACAGAAGGATGCTACGGATATCGTGGACTGAGCATACAAGCAACGACGAGGTGTTAGAAAGAATGGCAACAAAAAGGAAATTGATGCTGAGCATCAGGAAGAGACAACCGAAGTTCCTGGGACATGCAATGAGGAAGGAGAGCCTGGAGAACCTGATACTGACTGGTCAGATAGAAGGAAGGAGAGACAGAGGAAGGCAGCGGATAACATATTTGCAGGGCCTGATCAGGTGGATGACGGAACGGGGGTTGCCAGGAGCAACAGGAGCAAACATACTAAGAGCCACAAGGGATAGGGAGACGTGGAGAGCCATGATCGCCTACGTCCTGAAGGGACAGGGCACATAGAAGTAGAAGAACTTCCATTCAGTTTATCAGCAGTTCCCAACCATTTTTTGGCCCAAGACCTACTTTTCACCATACGTCAATGTCATTCCCAACCACTTTTCCAATATTATTCGACTCAAAATGTGCATTCCAAAGAATATGCATATATTATTGAAAATCTTCATTCTTTTCCATATTAGCACATATCAGTCAGTCAAAAGCCCTACGTTATACCCGCTTTGGCGATCATGTATCTTTCGATCCATGACTGACTAGCCAGGAGATTTTCCCGCAGTAGTTTGCCATTTCTTTCTACGGTAGTGTTGTGGAGTTATTTTCGAAGTGGAGGCTAGTATTGGTGCTAAAATCGGTCCTAATAATTTTGACGTACAAAACGTTAGGAACTTGATATAATATACATTACGCAGTGTAATCTTGCTAGGTCGTTGACTACTTTCGTATTCGACTAACTGTCGACTACTATCGTTCAACATCGACTGACCCCCGTTCCTTTTACTACTACTATTTAAATTAGGTGGGAGAGTCTGTTCACTATAGAATAGGTGCGTTTTACCATAACAGGTAGACAAGTTGCCAACCAATCTATCCTGCTATTGAACCCATAGAAGAAAAAGAGATGGACTAATACGTTTCTCAAGGGTATTTGTGCTTAAGTAAACAAAATGAATTCGACTAGAATTTAAACATAGTTCTCCAATTTCTGATTCCATGCCAATATCCATTGCACCACAGCGCACATCCAGAGCACATTCACATGGATTATTTTCATAGAGGAGTTTTACAAATTAAATAGGAACAGATAATGTTGATAGATTTTTAAACTTGAATACATGTCCAGTAATTTGTTTTAATTTATAACTAATTGTTAAATATATAAACTGAAGCATACTTTAATAAACAAAAAGTTCAGCCAAGGTGTTGTAATTCAATAAAAACATCTTTAAATTAAAACTAGAAACGAAAAGATTCCCCCACCCAATCCATGAAATTTTTCCCCTGAAGGAAAATTCCACTCTGATTAAAAAAACCTGATGTAGATGGTACTTGATTTAGAAGCAAATATATTAGTCTTAAATTACTATTAACCTACAATTAATGGTAATTGTAGAGGATATTGACTCCTCATATCTTTAAACCATAAATATTCAATGATGTTGAAATCTGGGGACTGTGGAAGCCAGATAAGATATTCTACTTCACTAGAATGTTCCACGTACCATTCAGCTACAACATTAGCAGTATGAATGGGTGCATTATTATCTTGAAAGATGGCATTTCCACCCGGAAACAGTTCCTGAACCGTAGGATAAAGTTGATCACTTAAAATTCTTAAATAGACTTGACTACTGATTTTAATAAACTTATTTATATAATATCTGTAAAAAACAACAATTTCAAAAAAGAAAAAAATGAAGTACTACTAATATTCCATTAACAAACATAAAAATAGCCAAGCTTTGGACAGTTTGATCAAATTTCCCAGATTATGCTATTATGGTCATAGGTGTTTTCATTATTTTGTCCAGCCCTTGTATACATGGATTATTTTTATGAAGGAGTTGATTTATTTTTAAACTTAGTTTGAAAATGCACATGTACAGTAGGTATGGTCCTGGGCATGACGGTAAATTGTATCCGGCAGTAAGACCTCTGATTGGGAGGTTGTGAAGAGCATGGAACCACCTCTTAATTGTTTTTGTTCCCAGGTCCACCCCGACCCGTAGTGGTAGCACTTGTTAGGATTCCAGCTATGGGCAGATAGTTAACTCCCAAACTGGGGTCAAAACACTATTAAAATATAAAAATAGACTTTTATAGAAATATATACATAAAAATAGACTTCTATAGAAAAAATATACATTTTTATTTTTAAATACAAAACTGGAAGACATTTTCAGTTTTCTAAAATAAAAAAGAATAAAAGCAAAAATTTTATTAAAATTTGACTAAATCAACCTTCTCACTATAACCGAACATTAAAAAAGAATCAGCCCTAAAACCCCACCTTTTTGGCATTGAATAACCCACAGAGGTTGATATGCAATTAAACAAAACTCAAACTCACTACAGTAGGTACCTCCACTAAGTCACTAAAAAGCAGCACAATATAAATAAAAAAAGGTGCAAACTTAATAAATCTATTAAAAATAATGTTTAAATAAATAAATTAAAAACCGGAGTTACTCCATTTCGTAACGGATTTCGTAAACGCGCGTGCGCGCGCACACACACACACAGATACACACACACACAGATACACGCACACACACAGATACACACACACAGATACATACACAGATACACACACACACAGATACACACTCACACACACACACAGATACACACACACACAGATACACACTCACGCACACACACAGAGATACACACACACACAGATACACACGCACACAAAGATACACAAACACATATACACACACAGATACACACACACAGATACACACACACACAAAGATACACACACACAGATACACACACACAGATACACACACACAGATACACACACAGATACACACACAGATACACTCACACACAGATACACACACACACACAGATACACACACACACAGATACACACACAGATACACACACACACACAGATACACACACACAGATACACACACAGATACACTCACACACAGATACATATATATTGGAACATATTTATTGAATAATATAAACATTGTGTCTACTTATTTTTATATTGATCCTTTCCAGTTTCCTAATCATATTCTTGATGTTAAAATGAAATTAACCCAAGAAGCCACTGTAGATTTTCTTAAAACAAGTACTTTCGATTTTTTCCGAGATCATCTTCAGGTTTAAATTACAGATACACTGTAAGAAAAATCTGCGTTCTGTTGTGATGATGATTTTTAAAATGTCTCTATTTCTGAGATGGGGTATTGTAAATATTTTCACTATTTACATTGTTCGGACTACTGTTCTCATTTTTTGTTGCCATATTCACGACGTTTCGGTCGATGTATGCTTCGAACTCCTTCAGTTGATTAGAATTTAGAAATGAATCCTTTATCTCATTCGCCGGGATAGATTGTTCTAGTTCTACGAGTCATGCCTATTACAAATGTCTCAGAATCAGTTATCTTTCTTTAAGTCAACTTTCTAAATTTTTTGTTCCGCTCTGCTGTTGCCAGGCATTGAATTCACAACTCATTCGATCAAGTCACTGGATCTAACCAACGGTAAACAAAATAAAGGATTCAGTTCAAAATTCCAATCATCCGAAGATGGTCGAAGCGTACAACGACCGACACACAGTGAATATGGAAACAAAGGTAAGGCTAGCATTATTACTTTTTAATATAAATATTATGTAGAAATTTAAGATAGAGTATACCTGTAAAAGCCGACATATTAAGTCTTCTGGGAGACATTATCAACGCAAATTTGCTTTGATAAATTCTCTCTGACGACGAAACACGTCAGGTAAAATGTTTTCCTCTTTGTTTTTATTCATACATGTTATATGTCACAACATTTATCTACTAAATATAGTGCATATATCAATAATTGCCTATTAATTATTACGTATATCACAATATTTATCTACTAAATATGACGTATGTCCCCATATTTATTTAATAAATATAACGCATGTAGCAATATTTACCCACTAAATATTAGGTATGTTACAATATTTATCCACTAAATATAACGTATTTCATCATGTTTCTCGTTTGAATATAATATATCTACGAAATATAACGCATGTCACAATATTTAACCATTAAATATTAATTATATCACAATAATTATCCACTAAAAATACGTATGCCACAATATTTATCCACAGAATATAACGTATATCACAAAAATTTGATTTAATAAGTATATGTATATGTATAATATTTATCTGAATATAATGCTTGTCACAATATTTACCTATTAAATATTGCATATATAATATTTACATTCTAAATATAACGTATATTACAACATTTATGCGCTAACTACAACGTATATCAAAATATTTATCCACTAAATACAACGTATATCCAATATTTATTCACTAAATATAATGTATGTCACAATATTATCTACTAAGTATAACGCATGTTTCAATAGTTACCCTCTAAATATTACGTGCATCGCAATATTTACCTGCTTAATATAACGCATGTCACAATAATAGTTTCGGAATATCGATAAAAATCCATTAATTTGACTAAAAGTTACTTTGCTTATGTTTATAATACCTAAATGTTAGAAGATACGGTTTTCGAAAATCTTTGCGAGAGATGTGCTGTTTTTTTTTCTAAAGAACATTGAACATGACGTGCTTCGTAGCCGAGTATCTAAGCATACCGGGCTCTGCAGTGGTCTCCCCCGCATAAAGTGGTCGCGAGTTCGAGCTCTCCCGATTAACACGTTGCCTCTATTATTTCTAATCGCTTTCATGTTTGAGTCTTTTTTCGAAAAGCCAAGCTAATTAACCGAAAATTATTCTGTTTAAAAATAACAAAAAGTCAAATAGAAGAAATCTCTCTCATTTTTCATGACCATGTGCGTCTATTCACGGAACCCAATATGACAGACGTTAAAATCTACCTTACCGTGATTTCGGCAAGCGAGAGCAATTTCTCTACAGATCTTTCAGCCACGTCCGTGTTCCTTCAGCAACATACATTCTACCCTTTCCGTCATTTTTGCATGACTGCTACTACGTTTAATGCTTCTAAAACGAAGCTACTATCAATTAATCATCATAGACAATCGCACCTACCTTCTATTAGCATGGACCAGGCTTGCCTCCCAGATAGTAAAACACTACGCCTCCTTGGTCTCACACTTTCAGCGGACCTCAAGTGGAATGACTATATCGAATCCATTGCTAAATCCGCTGCTATGAAAGTCGGTTCTCTGTGCAGGGCCCGGAGGTTTTTTCCGTCTGAATCTATCCTGCACATTTATAAATCTACCATCCGCCCGTGCATTGAATACTGTTGCCATATCTGGTCGGGTGCCCCTACTATTCTCCTTGGGCTTCTAGACAAGGTACAGCGGAGGGTCTGTAATGTGATCGATACCGACTTAGCAGGTCGCCTGCAGTCTCTCTCTCACCGGCGCGACGTGGCTTCCCAGTTCTATAAATACTTTCACGGCTTCTGCTCCGATGAACTTAGACCACTGGTGCCCCCTAGGTTCTAATTTGCACGAGATACTAGATTAGCAACTAGATCCCACCCTTTTACAGTGAAACCGATAAAATGCAACCGCAACTTCTCCAATAGTTTCTTTTCTCGCACTTCCCGACAGTGGAATTTCCTTCCACATGACTGCTTCCCCGACGGCTGCAATCTCCAGGAGTTTAAATGTAAGGTCAATAGACACCTCCTAACAAACTAACTTCCATTCTTTCAAACACACTAACTTCCATTCTTTCAAACACTCTTCCCACCCACCCAACTATCTATCACCCCCTTCTGACATTTCCCATATCTAACCACTCTTCCTATTTACCTCCCCCTATGTAGCCCCAAGCACAATAGTGTCAGTGGAATGCCTTGCTTGGGGTGAAATGATTAAAAAAAAATCTGTTAACCAGATTCACTCACAGCCGACATTCAACAGCGACCACCATCATTAATCATGATTAATCCAATCAGCAGTCTTTTATCAACTTTAAGGAACATATTGAAAAAATTATTGCAGTCTTTTCACTCTGGGGGTAATTGTAGAATATCATTATATTCACACGTACACACCTACGCATTAAACAACACATTTGTTTTTATTCGCGGGATATGTCACGTTAGCAGACAGTGATTTGTTAATCCTAACCGATCATCTTGTGTGCACGTGTTAAATCCAATTTTTCCGCGCACTCAAGCGCGACTATAAAAACAGATTTCCACGTGTGGCAAGCCAGTAAGAGCCAGAGCCTCCATAGCAGCTGTGGTGGCATACATCATAATTCTCACTCAACATACACACCCGCACTCGATTGCAGGCAGTAATCGACGTCGTGCGAATTCATCTCACACACACACACACACACACACACACACACACACACACACACACACACACACACACACACACACACACATACATATATATATAAGTTCAATGAAAACTCAACTGCAGAAGGCCGTTACAAGAACAATATGTACATTATTCTTTTCAGAACAAACATTATTCCAATCAACCTTCCAAAGAACATGAGACTTTCTCTACAGTCTATGGGAGAAAAATCTTTCTCTTATTCACTTTCACAGTAATTTGCATGTCTTTTTCGACTATTGTATTATTGTTAATACATGTTTACTCTGTTGCTACTCAAACACGGGTATGCATTGTTAATAATGATGATAATGATAACAATAATATTAATAAAATTACAACCAATGAAGCATAAACTTGAAATTATTAGGCTCTATAATGCAGCAATTAAATAAATTCTGGATGAAGAAGACACTTATACAAATCTCAATGAAGCATTATATGCATCAGCACTAGCGGCAATAAAAAAATTGAATATCAAAGTAAAGAAAGGCTGTCTCACAGACATGAAGATCCACCTTGGAAAAAAAATAGAAAAAGAAATCGAACAACTTAAAAGCGAATTATCAGAACTTGATGAACTGGCAAGAAGAATAAATGTAAGAATTAGAAAAGACAGAAGAGTTGAAAGAAAATACAAAATTAAAATTGAAAATGAAGACCTATGAACTAAAGAAAAAATAAAGCAAACAATACAACTGAAAGCTCAAAGAATAAGACGCTATAAAAAAAATCAAGATTCTACAAACAGAACAATATTTTCAAACCAATGCAAATAAATTTTACAGAGAAATAGGTAAACAAAGAACTGAAGTGACAGTCCTCCGCAAAATGGAAGAAGTAATAGAGTTCTAGGAAAATATAGGCTTGACCTAAAAAACCTAACAAAGAAGCAGACTGGATTGCGCAAGAGATAGAACGAATGAAAAATAAACCAGAAGAGACATGGACTGGAATCACAGAAAAGGATGTTAAATGTGCTCTGAAAAAAGTACACAACTGGAAATCTCCAGGAACAGATAAAATTCTTACCTTTTTGGCGATATTATTTTATTTAACGCACAAACAACTAGCCAAAGAACTTCAAGAAATAGTTAATGATTCCACTAAAATTTCTACATGGATGAGTAAAGGAATTACCTTTCTTCTACCCAAATATTAGTGACACAAATATCTCGAAAAACAACGGACCAATTACATGCCTTTCCACAACTTACAAACTATTGACATATATTTTAACAGAACAAACATATTTTTCCTTGGAAAAAAATGACATACTAGTGCTGGAACAAAAAGGGTGCAAAAGTGGCTGTTACGGATGTAAAAACCAATTACTTTTTAATAGAATGATCTTAGAAAAATGCTTCAATGCAAAGAACAATCTTAGTACTGCCTGGATAGATTATCGTAAGGCATTTGATAGTGTATTACATTCTTGGATCTTAAAATCTTTAAATATGTACAAGGTATCACCCATTATCATCAATTTCATCAAATAATGTATGTCGATATGAAAAGCAACACTTCAATTATGTAAATGCAAACTATAAGTCAACATAAAGAGGAATATTTCAAGGTGGCTCTTTGTCTCCCTTACTATTTTGCATATCACTAGTATTAACCAGCCAACTTAACAAGACAGAATGTGGTTATAAAATAGCTCCAAAGAAAATACGCCATCTATTTTACATGGATGACTTAAAGTTGTATGCTAGGAATGACAATGAGCTGGAAGGTCTTCTTGAAACTGTAAAATGCTACAGTGAAGATATCGGAATGAAATTCACTTTGGATAAATGTGCAAAATCCACAGTTTTACGACATACATCCCCCATAAGCTTAGACCCTGCTGTAACAATAAATGTTTTAGAGCAAGAAAAAGCTTACAAGTAGCTAGGTGTAAATGGATTCTAAGACAAGAAAGTTTCCTTCTAAGCATAAGATGCACAATCTAAATGCTGATGTTGACCGTCGATACATACCCCGTAAAGAAGGTAGAATAGGCTTTAGCTAGAATTGCCATACAAGACAACAACTATTGGCATACTAACATACATGAAACAACAAAGGACTGGATGATGCAATTAGTCAAACAACATGAAAACAGAAAGAAAAATATTCAGTAATGAAAGAAGTCAATAAATAATAAAAATGATTTACATTCAGCAGATTCTGTAGAATACCAAAACAGAAGCCAAGAACCAACTATTAAGAAAGACAAAAAACCAAACAAACAAACAAGAAAAACCCAAGAATAAAGCTCTTGAACAAATGAAACGACGCTGAGAGATAAACATCTGCATGACCAATATCCAAAACGTGCTAATAAACCCAATGTTGATAAAGTTAATACTCGTCGATGGTTACGAGCATCCTGATTCATGTCTGAAACTGAAGGCTCTATTCTTGCAGCGCAAGACTAGAATATTCTTACAAGGAACCTTCAAGAAAATATCATACCTAATAATCTGGATCCAAAATGATATATAACGAATGGATTTTAAAACAAGAAATCTTATTTCTAAGCATAAGATTCATCATTCAAAGATTGATGTATACCATGTAAAGTAGGTGGAAGAAGTCTTATTCAGCTAGAAGTGTCGTACAAGACAGCAACTATTGGCTTACTAACATACATGGAAACAACAAAGGACTGGATGATACCATTATTCAAACAACATGAAAACAAAAAAAAATTCAATAATGAAAGAAGGTAGTATATACAAACAAGATTTATAGTTAGTAGATTCTGTAGAAAACCAAAACAGAAGTCAAGAACCAACTAATGCAAAAAGAAAACATGAAAAAGAAAGCCAAGGATAAAGCTCTTGAACAGATGAAACAACGCGGGAAAGACACATCTCTGCATGGCCAATATCCAAAACTTGCTAATAAACCCAATGTTGATAAAGTTAATATTCATCGACGGTTACGAGTATCTGGATTAAAGACTTGAAGGTTTCATTGTTGCAATGCAAGACCAGATTCTTTTTACTAGGAACTTTCTGGCAAATATTATACATAATAATGTGGATCCAAAATCCAGGTTCTCTGACAAATACCAAGAAACAATAGACCATCTAGTCTCAGGATGTTCTATACTTGCCCTAAATGAACATACAAAATCGTCTCGATAG
Organism: Ascarosepion bandense; assembly: GCA_037127315.1. NCBI lineage: Eukaryota > Metazoa > Mollusca > Cephalopoda > Sepiida > Sepiidae > Ascarosepion > Ascarosepion bandense. Next base: position 619,490 of record JBBBDQ010001947.1, read on the forward strand.
AGTGGGGGAATATAAACACTGGACAATGTGCATTTTGGAAAATATGTAAACAAAAACTGGTATGAATCTCACCCGCACAGAAATAGAAGATGTCACCATTCTATAGGATTACACCATCTATACAGACATGAAAACTGAAGCAAATAGACTGGACATTATTGTCAAAAACCAACAAGAAAAATCTTGCCAACTAATTGATATGGCTTGTCCAGCGGATTGTAACATAGCAACCAATGAATTTGAAAAACTAGCAAAATATAAAGATCTAGAAATTGAAATAGAACAAATGTGGAAATTAAAAACAAGAATAGTACCAGTGATAGTAGGTGCACTTGGAATGATAAAAAATGGAACAAAACAACACGTTAACAGAATCCCTAATAACTCAAGCTTAAGAGATATAAAAAAAATTCTTGTTAAATATAGTCCAAACACTAAGGAGGATTTTATCTATGTAACTCTAGTGATATTATGGGATATAGAAAAAACATAAAATGTAGTCATAGCAACACCCCACCCACTGCTTTAGGTCTTTCCGCAGACTTGGTAGGTAGTGTGACCACCATTTTACCGTCAAAATAGTCAAATGTAGCTGCCAGTTCTACTCTAACAGATCCTTCTCTCGCACTTGTGAAACTCCATTCGATATACTTGCTTCCGTGATAGCTACAATTTTCAAAAGATTAAGAGCAATTGCCATCTTTTATCTTCTTGATTCTCAAGTTTCTCTTGCCATTTCTTCTATATCCTCGGTACTGTGTTCTCTCTTTCTTTTTTTTTTCTTTAAAAAAAAAGGCCCTGCGCACATTTGTATTGACTTGCTTGGGTGTAACATGATTATAACACACACACACACACACACACACACACACACACACACACACACACACACACACACATATATATATATATATATATATATAGTGCATCGAGACAGCAGATGATTTTCTAAACATATATTGTTAAATATAAGAGACAATGAATGTCTATTATGTTTAATCATGAGCCGTTCTAAACGTAGCATTTTGGCTTTAATTTCAGGTGAAAATAAAGACAAAAGTTCTTTAACATTTGGTTATTTTTTTATTAAGTTGGTTCAAAGCTCCCGGCTCACATGAGCCATCTTCAGAGAGGTTACAAGGACGTTAATATAAAAACACCCACTATCAGCGACGATTTTATCTTGTGTTGACATAAAACTTTGCTAGGCAACGATAATAGCAAACGCAGTTCGTAAATTTGTAATGCGGTTCTATGACGTCACACCGCGTGTGCTCTCTAAATGATAAGAGAACCATATATTTAAATGCAATGTAATGTCTTATGACCAGATTTACACGTGATTTTATTAAGTGTGGGTTGTTAGGATCTAATGTAGATGGCTTCCAGTATCTGAAGGTTCTCTTTACTGTGTGTATGAGCGAGGATTATTGTGTTGCTGACTAAAATCTGTCTGATATTACCTACATAGATATGTTTTCCTGATAAAAGTTGTTTAATTGTTCTCTGATCAGAAAGGTGACATGTAAGTCTACGGGAGAGCGTGGTTAGTACTAAGAATAAACCCACTACATATATATATATATATATATATATATATATATATATATAGAGAGAGAGAGAGAGAGAGAGAGAGGAGAGAGTTTTAGCGCAAATGATTTGTTACTTTAACTGTGCAGGTTCATACCGACTTTGAAGTTTCGTGAGGACACCGTTATGATGTGGCTAGGTTTCATACAAGAAACACAGCCCTGATATATGAGTGTATCTTTAAACTATCAACGTTCTATCTTCACCACGATATCGAGAAATTTACGATAAAAAAGCCTGTTTGCGAAAATAACGCTTATCAGTAAAAATACTGAAAAAAAAACAGCAATCAGGTTGCCAGACATTATCAGAAATCGACAATCTATCTATCTATCTATCTATCTATCTATCTATCTATCTATCTAATGATCATTTCATGAATATTCATACACCTTGGCTTGCTCGCACAGTAATGTGATTGGCTAGTGTCAGCCATAAATGTAGACGAAGGCGCGGACGCATAAAGGTCTACGTCTATACGACTAAAGGCAACAGGTCTCCGACTAGAGATCTACGTATAGAGGTCTACGACTATTGGTCTACGTCTGTTGATTACGCCTACGGCTCAGGTTACTGCATACGTGGAGTACCGTCTATTACGTCTACGTACTAGATTGTCCTACCTGGTTACGTTTGCCTAAACCGCTTAACTAACTCGAATGATAGCTATATCCCTTCTGGGACATATCGGTATGTATCTATTGTGAGATTGGGCATCAATTCCTCATTCAAGTTTCATTAAAGGTGACTGACAAGGTGCTGTGGCTAATATTTTTATTTAAATTTCTTGTGTTCGTTCAAGTGATTTCTTATCTGAACACAAACTGTTTAAAAACTGTCCCACAGTTTTGCATATACGAGGGCTTTCAGCTATTCATTTAGCCATTACTCAAGACAATATTTATTTTTTAACTGAATATATGTTTTTTATGTATGTATCTGAAGTTATAGGGATAGTTTATTTTTCAAACATGGTCAGCACATTGTGACCATGTTTGTAGTTAATGTTATTATTGAGTGTTGGGTTTCTCTTTTTTTTTTTACAGCTGTACCCTCTGCCGTCAAAAATGACGGTGAAATATTTGAGGGGATTATATATATATATATATATACTTTAGTACATTGAAATGGAAATTTAATGGATAATGAAGAATCTTATGCAATCGTCTAACAATCACGTTCTCTGTAAAATCGGAACCAATGAGTACTATATTGCATCAAACCCCATTTTATTGTGGACAAAAAAAGGAGAGAGAGAGAAAGACGGAGAGAAAAGAGATAGAGAAGGAGGAAGGGGTCTAAAAGAGGGAGAGGGAGAGAGATAAGGAGAACGGGATGAGAGAGAGGGAGAAATATTGAGAGAGAGAGAGAGTGAGAGTGAGAGAGGGAGATATATATTGAGAGAAAGAGAAGGAGTAAAATGGGTAATGGAGGTAAACAGTATTCTCAAGCTATTGTATTATTAACTATGGTAAATCCTTTAAACCCTTAATAGCTGGAGCTAATGGAGCTAAAAGGTGATATATTCGCCAGCACGATACGGTAAAACTGCATTTCAATGAATTATACATCTAAAACTCATTTTTGAAAGTTTTGTATAAACATTACCGGGCACTTTCCGCGAATCTGGTTACATATTGAAGCAAGGTAACATTTATATGTCGTGTAAAACGCAAATTTTTGAAAAACAAAACAAAATATTAATAAAAAAACAATTACTGTTGTCTTCTATACACTAACATTGATTGATTCTTTCTTTACGGATTATCAACCCTTTGCAGGTTATTTAAAAGCAGAAAATATTTTTTAGATTGTAATAATATTTTGTGGGGTATAAAAACGATTTACTAATACAAGTGTTACTAATTAATCCATAGCTGGGGGAGAACAAGTAGATTAATAACTTTTCCCAGGGCATTTTTGCGTAAGATAATATGACTAACCCGGCGAAAATTGGAACTCGGTTTTACGATTAACAATTTCGAGTTATTATCCAGGATAGACTGATTAACCATCTAGGTACTAACCAGGTTCGAAGTTGTAACAGCAATAAAAACTAGACGATTGTGGTAACAGAAGACATTCATGCGTTAATTTTTAAAAATGCTAGTTCAGATAAAAACTTAAAATGGAGCAGTATATTTTTACAATGTTGTGCAGAGTCAGGCCGTGGAGATGGGGGGGGGAAGTCAAACACGTTAAGAAGAGTAGGGAACGCATGTAGGGAATTATATTTGCCGAAAATCTAAATCTAAACTTATTTATAAATGTAACTTTGTCTGTGTGTGTGTGTGTCTGTGTGTGTGTGTATCCGTTACCTATAGACTCCGAAACGGCTGAACCGATTTTCTTGAAAATTTACACAGTTGTACTATAAGCGTCTGCGAGTGTTCTTAGCTAGGTTTTGTGTCGAGGTACCCCCGAAAAATATCGAAAATCGAAAAAATCAGTTCATAGAAGAAGTGGTCCGATTTTAATCAAATTTGATACACTCATAGACAAAGACATAAGAAACGACACTCAGAAGTTTCAAGGTTGTATTTCTTGCAATAGTGCAGAAAATCGATAATATATATATATATATATATATATAAAAGGCAAGATGTTTGTGTGTGTGTGTGTCTGTTTATCTGTCTGTATATCCTTTATACAAATCCACAATTTTTATCCGATTCTCACCAAACTTCACACAAATATTCTTTAGGCTGAGTCTGAGCTCCAGTACCGTGGATTAGTTTTAAAGCTTTCATTACACTCGAGAAACGCCGGGCTATACTGCTAGTTAAGAAATAATCAGAAGAAATAAAACTGAAAGAAGAAATATTTTCGAATTCCTTCAGTAGATTAGCTCAATTTCGGCTTCAACAATTTTAGGCAGATCAAGGCCTTCATTGGAATTACCTCTGGCCGCCGTTTTTTAGAAAGAACATAAAGCAAGGAAAGCCGCGATAGTTAAGTACTTTGAGATTGATTTGACGTATTGTAAGGACAACAGGAAGGAAAGAAAGTTAGATTTGTGTGGAAAAATTTGTTGTAAATTAAGATGTTAGAGAAGAAAACGATGCTTGAGAAAGGGGATTGTAGTTGCAATAGTGGGAAAAACGTTAAGTTAGGTGATATCTAGAGTAAGGCGGACCTATTTTCAGACTAAGTTAGCAGGGAGCTTAGAATTGTAAGTGTTGCGACTAATCCTCCAATCGAAACGCATGCCAGCATCATAAGATACGATCAGATCTTTACGTAGTTTTCTTCGTTTGTTTTCTCTCTTTTAGTTGTTGTTGCTGTTTACTCAACCAGATTTTAAATAACATGCTCTGTAAATAATGGCATGTTTCTGTATTCAATCATGGTATGGTTGAAATTTAGGAAATTCCGTGTGTGATGGAAAACTCGAGCAGAGGTACCCATGGTGTATGAAAGGCTCATTTACCCGATGTCAATTTGTACATTGGGGACGCAGTTACCGCCTACAATAGTATGATCGTTCATCGGGGTGTTTATGGGTGTGATACGACTCGAAGAGCGAAGATGGAAGTAAAAACGAACTTCTGAATAGTATAGAATTTTTGTATGGTTCATTGAAAAGAAAAGAGAAAAAAGCGAACTTTTCAAACAATACAGAACTTTCTCTGACGTTGTATTTTGGAGAGACAAAATTAAAAAAACGAACTGTTCATACATTGCAGAACTTTATCTGACATTGGGTTTAAAAAGAAAAAAGAAACAGAGAAAATAATAATAATAACAGAAAAGAGTAGTGCTTTTACAGTTTTCTCTTCCAGGGAATTGTGTGATATTTTTATTTGTTTATTTATTTAATTTTTTGTTTAAGGTTTTTCTTCTGGGTATCGGAAAGGCCTTGGTCGATGCCACAATGTCGATACTCATTTGGAAAAGAAAAGGCGAAGGATATCTGAAGCAAATCAGTTCTTCAGTTGGCCAATATGTGGATTGTGGTTAGTGTTTGATTGAACGAATAAATAAATGAAAAAAGAAAGGAAAAAAGAGTAAAGGAAGAAAATGGAACGATAAAAAACAAATTTAATGTCTAGTAGCTCGAGTAAATTCATATATATTGGGCACCAGTGAGCTAAGTTCATTGGAGCAGAAGCCGTGAAATTATTTGTAGAAGAGACACAGGAAAGCCAGATCACTCCGGCGAGAAAGTGACTGCATCTGAGTTGCCGAGTCGGGATCGATCACATTACAGATTTTCCGCGGATTGTAGATTTATATATGTGCAGGATGGATTCAGACGGGAAAAACTTCTTGGCATTACACAGTGAACCGACCTTCTTAACAGCGGATTTAGTCAGAGATTCGATATAGTCATTCCACTTGAGTTCTGTTGGGAGAGTTAACCCGAGGAGGTACAGTGTTTTGCTTTCAGGGAGACTAGCCATACTAATGGGATGGGTTAGGAGCGATTGTCTGTGATGGTTGGCAAGTTATAGTAGATGATACTAAGGCAATAAAGTGGTAGGAGTTGGATACCCAGCTGTTAAACTCTGATCTGATTGGCATATAGTATTGGCGTATCTGGCGCTTTCTATAGTCGGTCTTAAGGTACAGTTTGAAATATCCACTAGATGAAGATCCTTTATAGTGGGACGTTAGGCATAATTTGAAAATAGTCCTAGATGTATATGCATTATAGGCGATCGTTAGGTATAGTTTGAAATATCCACTAGATGAAGATCCTTTATAGTGGGACGTTAGGTATAATTTGAAAATAGTCCTAGATGGATATGCAATATAGGCGATCGTTAGGTATAGTTTGAAATATCCACTAGATGAAGATCCTTTATAGTGGGACGTTAGGTATAATTTGAAAATAGTCCTAGATGGATATGCATTATAGGCGATCGTTAGGTATAGTTTGAAAATTGTGCGAGATAGATAAGCATTTTAGCCGGTCGTTAGGTATAGTTTAAAATATCCGTTAGATGAATATGCTATGTAGTTTAGAGATTGTTCGAAAGTGATCTACATTGGGTTAGAGCAATATAGTCGGTCGTAAGGTATAGTTTGCAAATCGCCATAGATGAAAATGCACTATTTAATCTGTAGTTATCTATGATTTAAAAAATCGCTCTAAATAGATATGCCTTACATTGGGTCTCTAAGAACGGTTTGTGAATGGCACTAGATGGATATGCATTAGAGATGGTTGTTACGTATAGTTTGAAAATGCAGAAAGACGAATATGCTTTATCGTTGGCTGTTAGGTATAGTTTGAAAATAGTTATAGATTGTTATGCCGTATATTCAGTCGTTAGGTATAGTTTGAAATATCCGCTAGATGAATATACTTAATAGTGGGACGTTAGGCATAGTTTGAAAATGGCGCTAGCTGGATATGTATTATAGTAGGTCGTTAAGCATAGTTTGAAATATCCGCTATTTGAATATACTTTATAGTGAAGGTTAGGTATAGCTTGAAAATGGATCTAATGGATATGCATTATAGTAGGTCGTTAGGCATAGTTTGAAATATCCGCTATTTGAATATACTTTATAGTGAAGGTTAGGTATAGCTTGAAAATGGATCTAATGGATATGTATTATAGTAGGTCGTTAGGCATAGTTTGAAATATCCGCTATTTGAATATACTTTATAGTGAAGGTTAGGTATAGCTTGAAAATGGATCTAATGGATATGCATTATAGTAGGTCGTTAGGCATAGTTTGAAATGTCCGCTATTTGAATATACTTTATAGTGAAGGTTAGGTATAGCTTGAAAATGGATCTAATGGATATGTATTATAGTAGGTCGTTAGGCATAGTTTGAAATATCCGCTATTTGAATATACTTTATAGTGAAGGTTAGGTATAGCTTGAAAATGGATCTAATGGATATGTATTATAGTAGGTCGTTAGGCATAGTTTGAAATATCCGCTATTTGAATATACTTTATAGTGAAGGTTAGGTATAGCTTGAAAATGGATCTAATGGATATGTATTATAGTAGGTCGTTAGGCATAGTTTGAAATATCCGCTATTTGAATATACTTTATAGTGAAGGTTAGGTATAGCTTGAAAATGGATCTAATGGATATGTATGATAGTAGGTCGTTAGGCATAGTTTGAAATATCCGCTATTTGAATATACTTTATAGTGAAGGTTAGGTATAGCTTGAAAATGGATCTAATGGATATGCATTATAGTAGGTCGTTAGGCATAGTTTGAAATATCCGCTATTTGAATATACTTTATAGTGAAGGTTAGGTATAGCTTGAAAATGGATCTAATGGATATGTATTATAGTAGGTCGTTAGGCATAGTTTGAAATATCCGCTATTTGAATATACTTTATAGTGAAGGTTAGGTATAGCTTGAAAATGGATCTAATGGATATGTATTATAGTAGGTCGTTAGGCATAGTTTGAAATATCCGCTATTTGAATATACTTTATAGTGAAGGTTAGGTATAGCTTGAAAATGGATCTAATGGATATGCATTATAGTTGTTTGTTAGGTATAGTTTGATAATACGTCTAGATGTATATCTATTTTTAACCGGCCGTTAGGTATAGATTGAAAATTCTGCAAGACTGATACACATTCTAGGCGGTTGTTAGGTATAGTTTGAAAATGGCCCTAGATGAATATGCATTATAATCAATCGTTATTTGCTGAGTAAAAATGGCTCTTGATGGATATGCCTTATATTCGGTTACTAGGAACATTTTGAGAATGGCGCTAGATAGATGTGCATTATAGTAGGGAAATACCCGCTAGATGAATATGCTTTATAGTGGACCGTTAGTTATAGTTTGAAATGGTTCTAGTTGGATATGTATTATAGTCAGTCATCTAAACTTATTTATAAATGTAACTTTGTCTGTGTGTGTGTGTCTGTGTGTGTGTCTGTGTGTGTCTGTGTTTGTGTGTGTCCGTTACCTATAGATTCCGAAACGGCTGAACTGATTTTCCTGAAAATGTACACAGTTGTACTATAAGCATCTGCGAGTGTTCTGAGCTAGGACTTGTGTTGAGGTACCCCCGATAAATATCGAAAATCGATAATCGAAAAAGTTAGGTTATAGAAGGAGTGGTCCGATTTTAATCAATTTTAATACAATCATAGACAAAGACATAAGAAACGATATTCTGAAGTTTCAAGGTTGAAGTTCTTACAATAATGCAGAAAATCGATTATATATATATATATATATATAGAAAAGTCAAGATGTTTGTGTGTGTGTTTGTTTATCTGCCTGTATGTCTGTATTTTTTCAGCCCTTTTATTTTAGTTTTTGCTTCGGGTTTGGCTCTAAGTAGGTATAATTGTAGTTCTTAGTCTCAGCCATCATACCATTTACTCAGAGAACTTATTTAGTCTTCAAAATTCAGTTTACGACGAAAAAAACTTATTTGATATCGATCCCAGGAAATCAAAATTTGACTTACATCCATTCATTTTTCTTTCAGTCTATGGTTTCGCTTTAACTGGAAACAACTATTGCTTTTTAGTCTTTCGTGCCAACGTCCAAAGAGTCTGAGCTCCAGGACCATGGATTAGTTTTAAAGCTTTTATTACACCCGAGCAACGCCGGGCTATACTGCTAGTTAGGTATAGATTAGGAGTGAGGCTTAATGGAGATACATTATAGTCGGTCGTTTGGTATAGATTGAATATGGCGCTAGATGGACATATATTACAGTCATTCATTACGTATAGTTTAGAAATGGCGCTAATTGGATATGCATCATAGTCGGTCGATATGTATGCTTTGAAATATCCGCTAGATAAATATTCTTTATAGTGGGCCGTTAAGTATAGTTTGAAAATGTTTCTAGATGGATATGCATTATACTCATTTGTTAGGTATATTTTAGAAATGGCAGTCGACTGGTATGCATTATATACATTAAAATGGCACTAGATCAATATGCATTATAGTTAGTCGTTAGGTATATCTTGAAAATGGCGGTAATTTTATATGTATTATAGTAGGTCGTTTGGCATACATTGAAAATGCAACTAGATAAATATGCATTATACTCGGTCGATTGGTACAGTTTCAAAATTGCGCTTGATGGATATGCCTTATATGGTGGTTAGGTATAGTTTTTACATAAGGCTAGATAGAAATTCATTAAAGTCTTTGATTGTTTGAATTTTGTTTAATGGCATATCAACCTATGTAGGTTATTTAATGCCAAAAAGATGGGTTTTAAGTTGTTTTTTTAATGTTCGGTTATAGTGAGTAGGTTGATTTAGTCAGATTGTGATGATTTTTTTTATTATTATCATTTTTTTATTTTAGAAAACTAAAGATGTCTTCTAGTTTTGCATTAAAAAATGTATTGCTGGTAATAATTTTCTTTCCTTCGAAAATGTGTTATGGTAATAATCTTTACCCTCAAAAATGTATATTTTTCTATAAAAGGCTATTTTTATGTATATCTTTCTATAAAAGTTTATTTTTATACTTTCATAGTGTTTTGACTCCAGTTTGAGTTTAACTATTTGCCCATAGCTGGGATCCTAGCAGGTGCTACCACTCCGAGTCAGGGTGGACCTGGGAACAACAGCAATTAAGAGGTAGTTCCATGCAGTCTCCCCGTTAGAGGCCTTACTGCCGGATGCAGTTTACCGTCATGCCCATGACCATCATTAAAGTCTTTCGTTAGGTATTGTCTGATAATAGAGATAGTGAGACATGCTTTATTGTCGGTTGCTAGTTACAGTTTGAAAATTGTGCTAGAGGAACATGCAATATTTTCTGTAGTTTGGCATAGTTTGAAAATAACGCTAAATATATATGCCTTTTAGGCAGTCCTTAAATATTGTTTGAAAATATCGATAGGTGATATGCATATGCATTATAGCCGCTAGTTAGGAATAGTTTGAAAATGGTTTCAGATGGATATACCCTATAGTCAGTCCTTCAATTAGATATATGGTAATTTTCTAATAAGTAATTGCTATAACGGGGTAAGATTGTTAACCATTACACTTTGGATGTTATGTCTATTACTGCTGGGTTGGTTCTTTCACCTAAACACCCAAGACTTGTTAAATAGCTTTCCTCGCTGAAATAAATAGGCAAAGAGAAAAGGAAAGATACAGAGACACTAGAGGGACAGTTTGGTCACTGATTTTATTTTTTAATTCCAACGACCTTTTGTTGGGTAAATTCCTTCCCGAACAGTCAGCACGTCTTTACTAGTCAAAGTCCAACAGAAAGAGAGATAGAGTTTATTTTTGGGACCAGGAAGCCTCTCTTTCTGCACATGCGTAAATTGTCTTTCCTGTCAGAGAACTCCTAGGAGATATTTATGTTTATTTTATTTCGTAGTTTTTATTTTATTTTGTATTTTTATTTTATTCAGTGTTTTTTATTTTATTTCGTATTTTTATTCAATCCCTACAACACCACGTCGAAGTGCCTAAAATGTATTTCTAAGTGCAGTTCAGATGTGGCACAAGGCAAAAACATGAAGCACACAGTGCGTATCTCACTCACTATTCAGTTGTAATATTTCTTGTGGTGCTAGTTTGCTAATGGTTAAACAACGTCGAAGTATCCCTGCTGTGGTGCTTTTTGAAATGTTTGTAACTTATTCCCTGATTCTATCTTGGGTTGCTTATCTATTCTTTTCTGTTAGTAGTGGAGAGTCCGTTCTAGTGAAAGGTAGTTGTATACTCTTGCAGGTTAACGGAATTTGGCCTTGTTTTAGATAGGCCACTATAAGTCATAAAGAAAGGTTATAAACCAAGAAAAGCAAATTGAGTTGAAAGATAACATTTTATATATAACCCATATCAATTAATGTTTTTACAATTGAAGTAATACTTGAAATATAGCTCCAAAGGAAGTTAAAATGTTCATAGCAATAAAATGCTGAAAGAGAATTAATACTTAGGAGTGTGGGGAGCGCTATGAATAAAGAATGTCTTTGATGTATTCGCTCCTTAGGTCAGTAAGTAGTTTTTGAGGCAGGGAAGAAGGAAAGAGGTAAGGAGAGGTGAACGTAGTAAGCCACATGACTTTCGGTCAAGGGAGCTACTAATTACTCTCTTCTCCTCGAGTCGGTCTGCCTGTCTGTGCTTTCTGTATCGGCTTTTTATATCTTCTTTTTGGATCACAGCAGCTCATCTGGGATTTCACAATTGTATTTGGTTCTGGGCTTCCCATTGGCTGATAAATAAAATTCGCGTAGGCTCGCGAACTGGAAATTTAATATTTAATTAATTTTTAGTTTTCAACCGGAACATCTGCGCGAACCCGGATGCGCACCGACGACTTTTGGTCATTTGCTTTTTGGTCGTGAAAGCGCACACATCCGGTCCATCGCTTTTGCTCGGTATCACCACAATTTCACTGTTTCTTATTAATTAAACCACTTACCAGTTCTCACAAGCGTTGGAAGGCTTTTATTTGCAAAATATTGTTACAAAGTCATGGTTTTAATTTCAGAAAGAATATACCAAGATCTAACAAAACTAAAGAAAATATAAAAAGAAGTAAGACAAAAACGCAATTTATTTACTTTTGAAAACATATGGAAACGATACTGTGGAAAGCAATTTAGCAATTTTTGTTTAACAAAAAATAAAAAATAAAAATTTATTATCTTCAGTAACAGTCAATATCGCGTTTGACGTTTATTTTGCTTTTTTTTCTTTAGACACAAACATCATGCTTCGGGGAAAGATTTTTTTCGATTGATATTTAGGTTTATTCAATATTCTTCACACACTCACACATATTAAAGATATATGGCGTTGGTTTCTATATTTTCGGACTGGGACAGTGGATGGTCGAATGATGATATAATTACTCAAGATTAAATACTTGAACAAATGTATATAAAAACACACACACACACACACACACACACACAATACGCAAAAATGAAAATAGATATAAGTAGATACAGAGGTCATAAAAATGAGAACAAAGCCCCCCTCCCTTCGCTCTATCTCTGACATTTCCCAGTTATTTTATTACTCTTTAAGCGGAAAAATATTTTTCTAGAAGTCCAAGAAAGTTTGGATTACTACTACACATAAAAAGACAATGGTTGAACACCGATATCATAAGGAGAATTAATTCTTTGCCTTATGAAGGTTGGGAGACCAGAAACACGTGTAGTAAAAATATGAAATATGCAGTACAACACATATTTAAAAAAATCCCCTTTAAAACCAGACACGTATGCGGTTTCTCTCTTTTATTTATATATATTTAAACTTATTTATAAATGGAACTTTGTCTGTGTGTGTGTCTGTGTGTGTGTCTGTGTGTGCGTGTGTGTCTGTGTGTGTGTGTCTGTGTGTGTGTGTGTCTGTGTGTGTGAGTGTCCGTTACCTACAGACTCCGAAAGGGCTGAAACGATTTTCTTGAAAATTTACACAGTTGTACTATAAGCGTCTGCGAGTGTCCTTAGCTAGGTTTTGTGTCGAGGTACCCCCGATAAATATCGAGAATCGAGAATCGAAAAAATCGGGTTATAGAAGGAGTGGTCCGATTTTAATAAAATTTGATACACTCATAGACAAAGACATAAGAAACGATATTCAGAAATTTCAAGGTTGTAGTTTTTACAATAATGCAGAAACTCGATAATATATATATATATATATATATATATATATATATATATATATATATATATAAAAGGCAAGATGTTTGTGTGTGTGTCTGTTTATCTGTTTGTATGTCCTTTATACAAATCCACAAGTTTTATCCGATTCTCACCAAACTTCACACAAATATTCTTTAGGCTGAGGCTGAGCTCCAGGACCATGGATTAGTTTTAAAGCTTTCATTATGCCCGAGTAACGCTGGGCTATACTGCTAGTATAACAAAAAATTCGATATTTAAATTCGTTGGATAGCCATTTCTACGAGGAATTACTCGCTTCTTCCGCAACGGCTAGAACCAAAACTTTATTTATTCAAACTCAAATGTGTCAAAAGATTTTTATCCGGGAGAAGTACAAAAAATCATTCATACACAGGAAAATAAAATGGGGTGGGATTAAGAATTTTTGAATGTAAGGAAGTAAGAAGGGGAAACCAGACAGATACCTCTGTCTCATATTAGAAGACATATCCATCCCCCATAGAAGAGTCAAGTGTTTAAAAGCTAAAATTTAGCCATGTCAGAGGAATAGAAGTGGTAGGGTAAACAGAAATGAAATAGAAACAGAAATAAATAGAATGTAATATTTGCATTGAGCCCTCCACCTTGATCAATTTTAATATTAATGAAATTAATATTAATAGGATCGGGTTTTTGGGATTTACCTATCTGATCATCCTTTTGGATTTAATATATATTTTTTAATTCCTGTCCTTGCTCCATCTGCCTGTTATCTTTTTTAGATCAGTGCAACGTTCTTGATTTTGACATAATTTGACATAAACATGAAAAGAATACGTTAAAAATTTTGAAGGCTAAATAAGTTTTCTGAGTAAATGGTATCATGGCTGAGACTAAGAACTACAATTATACCTACTTAGAGCCAAACCCGAAGCAAACACTAAAATAAAAGGGATGAAAAAAATACAGACATACAGGCAAATAAACAAACACGCACACACACAAACATCTTGCCTTTTATATCTTTTATATATATATATATATATATATATATATATTATCGATTTTCTGCACTATTGTAAGAACAGCAACCTTGAATATCGTTTCTTATGTCTTTGTCTATGAGCGTATCAAATTTGATTAAAATCGGACCACCCCTTCTATAACCGGATTAATTCGATTATCGATTTTCAATATTTATCGGGGATACCTCGACACAAAACCTAGCTAAGAACACTCGCAGACACTTATAGTACAACTGTGTAAGTTTTCAAGAAAATCAGTTCAGCCATTTTGGAGTCTATAGGTAATGGACACACACACACACACGTGCGCACTGACAAAGTTCCATTTATAAATAAGTTTAGATACATTTGACATTCTTTGGCAATCTGCTGAACAAGTAATATTTGGTTCTTTCTTCAATTTGCTGAGTATTCGTTGTCTAGTTTTGGCATCTTTTGCTGAAACTTGTCCTTGCACGAATATCAAACATCTATTAAAATTAATTTCTCGATATTTTCAATGAGTTTTAATTGAATCTCTCACTGCTTCTGCTGATATCAGATAGAAAACATTCAAAGTTTAACAAAAATTACTCACCGCTGACTTATGGTCATTACGAATTCGTTCATTTAATGAGATAACTAATTTACTGGGTGCTCTAGCCACTCCCAACGCTTTTCTTGTCCACCTATCTAGCAAAACGATGAGGAGTGTTTCCTTCTAAATTTCTGGGAAGTGGAATTATTTACATAATTTAAAATTGGGCTAACATACTCATCATTTTTGCTACGATCACGTTTCGCTCGCTGGACCTGAGAACTTTCTTCAGGTTTCTACCAAAGACAAAGCAATAGAAAAAAAGACTGCGGCGGTGAGTAGAGGCAAAACAACATTCCCTGGGCCGCATAGGACGGATACACCTAGATTAACTTGAAACAGGATGAACACAATCGGAACAATTAAAACGGTATGACGCCAAACCGCCCTCGGCTCAGGCTGTATGTTACGTGCGTTAAATGGCCGTAAGTTAGTCGCACCTGAGTCTGCAGGTGTTTGATTCCGTTCCGCTTTCAGGTGATTGGAGACGTCAAATAATCGAGGGAAATCTTTCACTTTCTCTGTCACGTTGTAATTTCTGATCTCAGAGAAAGCTACGATCTTGAGAAAAAAAGGGCGGTCATCTTTGTGCTGCATTTCTCGACAACTGAAAATCAAGAGGCGGTTGGGTGCATAATGCAGAAATACGGGAAACAAACAAGAATAAAGAAGACAGTAGCGAAGGCCAGTCTATGCGGACTCATGATTATATTGTATCTCTTTGTACAGCAAGAAAGAAAGAAAGAGAAAGAGAGAGAGGGAGAAAGAGAGAGAGAGTACTAAAAAGAATTAAAAGAAAAAATCCAACTTCTTTCAGAGTCAACAAATTACTGCTGCTGCTATGTCTGTTGTTGTTAGAAGTAATGCAGTCTTTATGCTCCTCTCCCCTTAGTCAGTCAGTCAGTCAGTTAAGTGCCATGCGCGATACACGCTTTGGGCGATCTTTCGAGACATGACTGACTGGGCAGAAGATTATCCCGCAGTAGGTTGCCATTGCTTTCTGCGGTAGACTGGTTGCCGACCAAGGCTATAGAACCCAATCTGTCCTATTATTTAACCATAACTGGAGGGAAGAGACGGATTAATACCTTTCCCAAGGGTATTTGTGCGTAAGTGAATGCAAGGAATTCAAGTGGAATTCGAACTCGGTTCCCCGATTTCTTGTTCCGAGCCGATATCCACTGCGCCACAACGCACATCTCCCCTTAGTGTTCTGCTTATGAGCGATGTACATGTTACTAGCGTGGTGGGAGAGAGAGGGAGAATCTTTACTCCGCGGTTTTCTCGTCTCTCTGACGTTCTCTCTTCTGTCTGTGACATCCTGATTTGATTTTCAAATCCGTTCTCTTTTTGTTGAAACCGCTTCAATATGACGTGAGGTGGTAAGTGATGGGAATGTTTCTCCATTAAAAATCTAACGTCAACTTCGTGCATCTTGCTTAAATCAACCTCTTACGGTTTTCGCCATTCTGGTAGTTTGGAGACACAATTCTGCTGACAATATGCATTCACCTGTCAGCGTTAATTACAATTCCAGCCTTACTTGGGTGATATTTTTCCAAATTCGACCTATAATTCCATCTCAGCCGCTCCTTATTGCTTCTCTGAGAGAGTAAGAGTGAGAAACAGACAAACAAGGAAGAAAGAAACCGAATTCTCTCCCTTTCGCAAGGCCAGCTTTGGCATCTAGTCATTGTTAAATTGTTATCATATCAGTCGGTGTCATTTTCGTGGATGCCTTGTGTTTCGCCTTTCTCCTATCTTTCGGTCACCTCAGCGCTTATTTCTTTCTTCCTCTTTTTCTTAGCCTTTCCTAAGTAAAAGAAAAAAATATACACACAGAGATAGTCTCCAAATATCTATTCCGGAGTTCGAATCAGGGGTCCGTCAATACTTGGTTTAACGTGTGTGTGAGGAACACTTACAGTGTTACAACGACAGATACCTAGATATAGGGGATAGGAATGATAATGATTTATCTCAGTAGATTTAATAAAAGTTCCCTGAAGGATACTCGGTTCAACAGACAGGTATACCTCGGGTTACGTCGTTCTCGATTATACGTCGTTTGTTTTTTTGACATTTTCTTTTACATATGGAAAAACAAAAATCAAGTTTAAGTCATTTTATTCGACTTTACGCTTGTCTGCCACAAATACTGAAATCGTAATATCACTAGAAAAGAGTTAAAAGCCCATAAAATTTACTGTACAATAAATAAGAATAAAAGTATATAAAATCATATCAAAATACGTACA
Source organism: Ascarosepion bandense (assembly GCA_037127315.1). Lineage (NCBI taxonomy): Eukaryota > Metazoa > Mollusca > Cephalopoda > Sepiida > Sepiidae > Ascarosepion > Ascarosepion bandense. Next base: position 636,505 of record JBBBDQ010001947.1, read on the forward strand.
TTTACAGTAAATATTAATAAAATCTCATAAATCCTAGAGAACAAATTATAAAAAACATCTGTGAGTGTTGTCTGTTTAGCAGTCTTTAAGAGTTCAATATTGGCGTTTCCACGGTAGTTACAATATCTACCGTTTGTATGTATTGATGTAAATAAACAAATTGAGTGTAAATATTGGTAAATTTAACATAAATTAGTTTATTTCCTACTATCGTAAAATAATAAGTGTATTTGTTATTTAACCTTACAAAATCATTTTATTTTATAATGTCTTAGAGCAAACCACATTCTGTTATGTGAAACACACCTCTTCTACAGTGAATAGACTCTCCTACCTAATTTAAGTGGGAGTAGTAAGAGGAACGGGTGTCAATCGATGTTGGATGACAGTAGTCGACAGTTAGTCGAATACGAAAGTAGTCAGCGACCTGGCAAGATTACACTGTGTAATACATATTATATCAAGTTCCTAACGTTTTGTACGTCGAACCTATTCGGACCGACTTTAGCACAAATACTAGCCTCCACTGCGAAAATAATTCCACAACCCATTCACAAATGTATTATATTAAAAATTATAACTTATTTTTAAGCTTAAAATAGATTTTTATTGACTATATTTTATTATATATTTTTATTGACTATATATTATTTTATTGACTATATATTATTAAAAATAAAATATAGAACTTGGAATGGTTATTTGTGGTTTAACCTAAGGACTAATAAATTCGACTTGAGTCGTTTATCGACTTAAGTCGCCTCTCCTGGAACGAATTACCGACTTATGGTGAGGTATATCTGTACTTTTGAAGAACGGCCGTCGGATAACGCCGCTGAACCATTGTAATGGTAAAAACAAATTGCCTTCGATTAGAGTTCAGTGAAAAGTGGAACAAGTTTTGCATCTATTTTGCATGAATCGCTCGTCTCAGAATAGCGTTTCCGATGTAAGCAATATTGCACTGTAGGAAACGAATGAATTGTCTGTGTTTTTATTTTATTTTTTTATCTCTGACTATTATTTTCTGATCCGGCTGTCATCGTCATCACAGAAAAGAAAAAAAAATCGTCGTTGATAGGCTGAGTTGATTTATGCTTCGTCAAACGAATGTGTAAAAATAGAAAATAATAATAATAAAAACAAACAAAACGAAAATATAAAAATTAAAACCACCAAAGCATCAATGTTTTACTTTTCGTCTCCAAAACATCCTCTATATTGCCTTTGACCGATTAACTTGCCGTTCTCAAAATTGTTTTCTCTTTATAAATAGTTATTACTTTCAATTTCTTTTCGTACTTTTTCGGAGATTTTCTACTAGAAAAGTATCCTCCTATTCTGCCCATGTAAATTATTTTTCTTACGTTCCTAGGCTTATAATAAATTACAGTTTGAGTGATAAAACCTATCTTTATTGAATATTTTTTTTATTTTTGTGATTCAGCCATGAAGCTTAAGGAGTGTTGAGCCATAAAACACGTTATTAAATAAAACTATAAAAATATAAACTATCCCAATTTAAATCGTGTAAACAATACTAAACCCGGGAAATATTTTTTTCAAATTATTCTAAAAATCATTCAGGAATTGTGATAGTTTGTTTACCCTAATATTCACCGAATACAAGGCACAAGAGATACTCTAGGTAGAGGGATACTAAATTAGGGTTATTAATAGACGTGAATTCATTCGTGGATCGACTATTGCTGTCAATTCCAGTTTGAAGTTTCTTCTATATATCAAGAGATTCTTGGCAAAAACCAAAGAAGAATCTGTAACTTCTGATCTGGCATCTGTTTCCTAATCTTTTTCGTAACATAGATTATCTGTGCATTTTTATAAATATTTTTACGGCAATTGTTCTATTGAGTTTTTCTCTTTGGAGTTTGACTTTAGGAATTTCAGCGCAGTACTAGAGTGGTAATTAGGTCTGAAAATTTCACTGTTGAAATTGCTAGTTGAAACAACAAGTACTATGTTGTTTCTTCCCATGCACTTTTCGATTGGGGATATCTCTTCTGGCTCCATGCTTCCTTGTCAACTACGATCCTCAAAAATTAAAATGCTATATCAATCGTCATCATCTGTCACCTTGAATCCTGTTATTTATTAATCGCTCTGTTTGTTTCACTCTTATAAAACCTTTGCGTCTTAGTGGTTTTTTTGCCTTTCTTTGGGTGACTATTTTAAAATAAATAACTTAAAACACATTATTTATATTGTTTTTCTTGTTGTCCTCGTCTTTATTGCTGTATACGACGCTTCGGCCGTTGTACGTTCCTGTCTTCTTCAGTTGCTAGGAATTTTGAACCGAATTCGTTATGTTGATCACTGGGGTAGATTATTCTTATTCTATGTGCGATGCCACTTCCAGATGCCATGTAGTTATTTCCCTTGAACTTAGCTCTCTAAGTTATTGAAACAAAAACAATCTACTCAACTGATCGAAATAAAGGGTTTGGTCAAAAATTCCTAAATTCCTGAATAAGAACAAAGCGTACAACGGCTGAAACGTTGTAAAGCTGAGGTTAACAGTCCGAATAATGTAGATAATGTAAATATTACCTCATCTCAGAATTATAGACAAACTTAAAACATATTGAGAAAGTGTGAAATTTTTTACACTATTGTTCAACGAATACAAGACCTAAGAGCCGCTCAAGGCAGTGGTTAGTAAATGGATGTGCTTTATAAATTAAGAATTGTAGCTTATGACGATATGCAGGTTAGATAACGGTTGACTTGAAACTGTCAAGATAATAGTAGTCGGGAAAAATGTGCTGTAAAAGTGGTATTTGTGAGAAATTTTGGTTTTCTTTATTAATAGTACCTACATCTTCTTTTATGTACCGTGTCTCTTCAGGACCTAGGCGAATATGGCCCTCCACATCTTTCTGTCTTGTGTCGCTTCACAATGTATTTTGTTATTTCTCTCAAACCCTTCTCTCCCATCCATTTGCTTAAACACATAAAATATCTTACGCGCAGTTTTCTCCTGTCTCTCTTTCCCTCTATCCGTCCCATGAGTATCCTATTCTTCAAGTCCTCCTTCCTCATTAAGCGTCCCAGATACTTCAGATGTCTCTTCCTGATATTAAGTATGTTTCTTTTTAGTTTCCATTCTCTCCAAAACCTCATTGGACACCTTGACGTGGTTTAATGGTAAGCGAGCTTGTCTCGCTAATAACTATTACAGCTGAGTAGTGAGTTCGATCCTTACTGGGTACCTTATACTTTCGGCCTTATGCCACATTAATGCAGCACTTAAAACCACGTCGTTGCTCACATGTTCGGTCGATAGTATCCCCAGCACCCTTCTGTAGAACAACATTATTGTTGCTTTGAGTCTTTCCTTCATCATTGGGGAAAATGTTCAGCATTCTTTGCCATATCGGAGGACAGATATCACACAATAGTCTATTACTCTTTTTTATCAACGAAATTTCCTTGTCTCTCAATACTCTATTCTACTTTTAGAATGAATCCTTGGCCATACTAATAAGAGTCGCTAATAATAAGCGTCTTTTCTCTTCCCTTTATTTATAATCAAAGATGCAGAAGCATCGGGATAGAAAACCTTTTTCTTGTCTGTATCCATCTTGCGCATCTATCGATCAAGCATTCGTCCGCCCATTGAATATTGTTGCCATATCTGGTCGGATGCTCCTGCTATTCATTTTGAGGTTCTCGGCAAAATCCTAAAAGTATTTGCAATAAAATCGGTCCTGACTTTTTAAAAAAATCTTATGACCCCGAGCAAGGCGGTAACGCCACTGATTTGCAGGGGGCTACATAAGAGTAAAAAGATTAGGAGACTACATGAGAGTAAAAAGATTAGATAGGAGGAGAGTGAAGAGAAAGATGAACCAGTTAGAAAGGAGCAAGTGAAGGATGGAAATAAAGGTGTGATGACAACTTCAAAGGTGGAGAGAAAGGAAAGGATATACAGGGTGGGGTAGAAAGAACGAGAGTCAAGTGGTTAAGAGATGAGTATTGACCTTGCATTTAAATTCCTGGAGGTTGTAGCCGTCAGGAAAGCAAGAATATGGAAGCAAGTTCCACAGGCGGGAAGTGCGAGAAAAGAAGCTGATGGAGTAGAATTATCGTCTGCATTTGGTTGAACTGTGAAGACCCAGTTGCCAGTTTGGTTGAACGAGTAAACTCATGTGGCAGGGGCACCAGTGACTTAAGTTCCTTGGAGCAGAAGACTTGAAAGTATTTATAGAACAGAGGGAAGCTACATCCCATCGATGGGGAAGTGGCTGGAGTCGAGCCGCGAAGTCGGTACCTATCACATTACTCATTCTTCTTTGGAGTTTGTCAAGAACACTGAGATGAATAGCAGGGGCGCCTGACTATATATGACAGCAGTACTCCATGCACGGACGAATGGTTGATTTGTATATATGCAGGATGGATTCAGGCGGAAAAAACATCCTGGACCGACACAGTGCCCCAACCTTCCTAGCAGTGGATCTAGCTATTGACTCAATGCAATGGTTCCACTTGAGATCGGAAGAGAGGGTAAGGCCGAGGAAGCGCAGTGTATTGCTCCCCGGGAGACTCGCTTGGTCCATGCTTATGGGAGGCAGGAGAGGTTGCCTGTGTTGATTGACAGACAGTAGCTTGGACTTAGCATCATGATTTCAGTGACTTTATCACCGACGTGGCTTCCCTCTATCTTTTCTACAAATATTTTGATGGGAACTGTCCCGATGACCTTTTGTTCCTCTGGTGCTCTGTCAACGTGAATTTAAGCGTGCTACTAGATTGGCATCCAGGCTCCACACTTTTACTTTTGAAATAGTTAAATGCAACCACTACTTTTACTCCAACAGATTCTTTTCTTGCACTTCCCGCCTATGGAACTTCCTTTCATTTACTTGTTTCCCTGATAGTTACAATCTCTAAAAGTTTACATGCAACGTCAATTGGCATCTTCTATCTTCTTGGACACATTTCACCTTTTTTTACTTTCTTCAAACCCGCTGTACCCAGTCTTTTCTCTCATTGTGTTGTGGAGAAATATCCTGTCTTACTCAGGAATGGGTATGGCCGGGTTATAAAAGCCCGAGACTAGAACGAACTATACGAGAGTCTTCGTCCTTACACTGGAGTGATCGAGAGTCTTCGTCATTATACGGGAGTCTTTGTTATTATACGAGAGTCATCGACGTTAGTCGAGAGCCATCGGCCTTAGTCGAGAGTTAGATGTCTCTAGACAGAAACCTTCTTCACAAGACGGTCGCATACGTCTTACAAAGAGACATTGCGTTCTTGATTGTTATTCTTGTTAACTGTTTGTTGGTGTACTTGTATTTGGTTTATTGTACTGAGGTATACTAAATCTCTATTTATATATACTCAATGTTAAGAGTTATTTCTTGCACTATTCTTTCTCTGTTTATCACCTCCCGGGATATAAGAGATTGTAACCCCCTGCGCGCTAGTAAAAATGATTAAGAAAAAAAAGAAGAAATCTATGGCAGTCGACATTGTGTCTATGGCTATATCGTGTTGAATTCACCGGTTCCCATCTGATCACCGAAGTTAAGCAACATCGAACCTGGTCAGTACTTAAATGGATGACCATTTGGGCATACCAGGTGCTGTAAACGTAAGAACTAAGAATGATTCACCGGTCCTCCAGGTTTGGGGGTTGGATGCAGGGCTAACGACCCTGCCCCGTAAAAAAAGGTTTGTTACAGCAACAAAAAGTTGCTGCCCTATGCACCATCTGGGTGTGTTGGATAAATGATGATGAGTCGACATTGTAAACAGGGTCACTGCGTAGCTGAGCATCTGGCCAGCTATAGGCATTTCTACATCTCCATATTCCTCGGTTGCGTGTTAATGTCTGAATCGCTGTGAATGATCTTTCAATCTACTCAATGACGTCGTCAGACCATTTCTGTCCACTGCCTGTCTCTTTTTTTTTTGCTGAATATGGTATCTTTTAGAATGGCTCTGGAAAGATGGCTGACCAAGAAACTAGCGTATTCTTCTGTGCCAAATGAGTGATTAAATTGTTTCCATCTACTACTTCGTCAGGTTTGGTTATTCGCATGTGCGTTGTGGTGCAATGAATATCGGCTCGGAATTAAAATCGGAGAGCCAAGTTCGAATTCCAGTTTAATTCGTTGTCTTTACTTACGAACAAATACTCTTCAAAAAGGTGTTAATCTATCTATTCCCCCTCCAGCTATGGGTTAAATATCATGCAGATTGGATTCTATAGCCTTTGCTGGCAACCAGTACAGTGCAGAAAGAAATTGGCAAACTACTGCGAGAAAATCTTTCACCATGTTAATCATGAATCGAAAAACATGATCGCTCAAGAGTCTATTACGTAGAGCACTTAATTGACTGATCTGGATAAAAAATGAATATAATGATAGATTAAGTTCTATAGCCTTGGTTGTCAACCAGTCTACCGCAGAAAGAAATGACAACCTACAGCGGAAAAATCTTCTGCCCAGTCAGTCATGTTACATATGGAACTTACTCCACCCATGTCTACTGAACAGGTTAAGAGGCTCATCCCTTGTTCCCAGTTTAGGATGTGGTTTCCGGCTTTCTCTTTTCCAATCTTCTCACTTTGTTTTTTTTTTCAATTGGAGTAGATAGATCTATCTATCGCCCGATTCACACTCCACCCATGTCTACTGAACAGGTTAAGAGGCTCATCCCTTGTTCCCTGTTTAGGATGTGGTTTCCGGCTTTATCTTTTCCAATCTTTTCACTATTACGTAGCCCCTTGCACATCAGTGGCGTTACCGCCTTGCTTGGGGTGATACGATTAAAAAAAAAACAAAAAAAAAACTAATGACTTTATTTGGTATGATAGACTTCGAATCATTTTTCGAATAATTTTCTCCGCGGTACGATTAATTTGTTCCACGTTAAAATTATGATCCTAAAATATATTTTCTGAGATGTTTGCATCCGGACATAACTTCGGACCTTTCGTTTAGCAATACTTATCGTTTTGGAAATAATACTATGGCTAACTTCTTCTTTGCACAATCTGCAGACATCACCACCGTTGCAAGGTCTGGTCTTTTTTAATATACTTTAAGTTACACAAGGGTCTTTGCCATTTTTTTCTTTTAATTTCCACGCGTGGTTGGGTAGTGTGGTACAATTTTTACGGCTTTCAAGCTTGAATTTAAACTTGTGACCACCTTTTCTTTTTACCACTAAAACCAATGCGTATTAATCCCTTATCTGTACACCATTTACACTTGTGATCACGTCTCTATCCCTTTCCTTTTTAATTATTTTTATTTTATTTCTATTTTTATTTTTAGGCGTTTTATATTAATTGATTATCCGAAGTTTAAAGGGCACCTCGACGTGGTGTAATGGTTAGCAAGTTTGTTTCGGTAGAATCGTTACAACTGAGTCGTGAGTTCGATTCTCACTAGGTGCCCCGCACTTTCGGCACTGTGTCACATCTAAGCTATGCTTAGAAAATCACCATAACAGGAAGTTTAAAATAAGGGAAGAGTTAGTTAAGACTAGTGAAATGATATTGTAAACACTTTCATCCGGGTTTGTACGAGCCCAAAATGTATTTTCTAAGGTGTATATATCCTGATATTATTTTAGTCCTTTCATTAAGCAACTTTTCTCGTCCTAGGAATTCTACGATAGCCAACTTCTCTTCTTGGCACAATCTGCAGGCGTCACCACCGTTGCAAGGTCTGGCCACTTTTAATATACTTCAAGTTACATAAGGATCTTTGCCATTTTTTCTTTTAATTTCCACACGTGGTTCGCTAGTTTGTTACCATTTCTAAGGCTTTCTAGCTTAAATGTAGAATATAGCTCATCTCTTATTTCAAACTTCTTTTAGTATTTGTCTATATTTCTGAGATGAGGTAGTATTTACAGTATTTACATTATTCGGACTTTTGTCCTCATCTTTGTTGCCATTTGTCCGACGTTTCAGACGTTGTACGCTCGGGCCTTCTTAAGGTTCTAGGAATTTAGAACCGAACCCTTTATTACGATCACCGGGGTAAATCATCCTTATTACTTGCGTAAAGTCTCGATTGGAAGTCATGAGTTATCTCCCTCTAACACTGCAAGTTACTTGTTCACCACTTCTGTAGCCTGGTATTGAACTCATAACTCAAGTCAAGTCAGGAACTAACCAACGTCTATATCCACTGGGCCATGTGTCCTTAAGGAATGAGGATGATATAATATTTGTGTAGCGATACAATATGTTTTATTATAACTACTGATAATTAAAATATAAACATAATTATATGTGTGTGTGTGTGTGCGATTGTGTGTGTGTGTGTGTGTGTGTGTGTGTGTGTGTTATGGGGAAACACACCTATTCCTCAGATAATGGACTCTCCCTCCTATATTAATAAGAGTTAACAGGAAGTTAACGGGAGAATTTCTTAGAAGTACTTGGGAAGTTCTTTAGATTTCTATTGGAGTTCAGTGGAACTACTAGGCAGTTGATATTAGTCGGCAGTTAGCCGAGTACTAAGGAGTCAGCTTTCAGTGAAAGATTACAAAGTTCCTAACATTTTGGGTATGTTAAGTCGATTAGCAACCGACATAGCACGATTATAACCTTCAGTGCGAAAACTATTCCACAACAATATATATATATATATATATATATATATATATATATATATATATATATATATACCTTGAGTAAGTTCTCGCTGATGGTAACGCATCTTTAAGGAAGTACTATAAGCAAGTTTGAAATTCTGTGTATCTCATTTCACCGTCATTTGATACTTATAGCAACTATTCTCTGTCGGAAATAACATGTTGAAATTAGTTTGGACACTTCAAAATAATGATTTTGTGCTGAAGTTTAAGAACGCTTCGATGCACCGAAAATGTTTGATGACATAAAATTGGAAGCATTACTTCATGTCAAGCGCAAGCTGAACTTGAAGAATCATTGCAGAATCATTAGCTCAAAGATTTCGAAACGTTTGAAAGCATTAGGAATGATTCAAACACAAGGACATTGGGTACCGTACGAGCTGAAACCGAGAGACGTCGAACGGCGTCTTGTCACGTGTAAACAGCTGCTTTAATGGCAGAAACGGAAAGTATTTTTTGCATCGTATCGTGACCGGCGATGAAAAGTGGATACACTACAATAACCCTAAGCGTAGAAGTGGAGTAAGCTCGGCCATACATCAATATCTGCAGCAAAGCCGAATATCCCTGGTTCAGTGCTACTACTCAGCATTTGGTGGAATCAGTTGGGTGTAGTTTATCAGTTTATTGTAGTTACCCAAACTGATCAAAACAATCACACGAGATTGTTATCGACAACAATTGATGAGTTTGAGCCGAGCATTAAAAAAAAAAAAAGAAGAAAAGAAAAACGGCCACTATACGAGCAGAGAAACGAAAAAGGGATTTTTCAACATGACAACGCTAGGTCACAAGTTGCAAAACGGGGGAAAACCTATTTGGTTGGTTGGTTGGTTGGTTATTTGTTGGTTTGCTTAACCAGCATATCGACCTTCTCTGGGTCATTTAATGCTGAAAATCGTTTTTTTTAAAGTAATGTTGTTTGTCTTCAAGTTTTAATTGCTTTCGAGGTTGTTTGTTTTCAAACTTTTATTTGCTTTCAAAGTTGTTTGTCTTTCAATTTTTAATTGTTTTTTGATCGAAGTTGTTTGATCGAAGTTGTTTGCTTTCAAACTCTTGGTTGCTTTCAAAGTTGTTTGCCCTCAAACATTTAATTGCTTTCAAAATTGTTTGTCCTCAAATTTAATTGTTTGCTTTCTAATTTTTTAACCTACTTTGAAACGCTTAAATGGGAAGTCTTACTTCACCCACCGTATTCACCTGATATTGGTCCGTCCAATTTGCACTTGTTCCGATCGATGACACATGGCCTGGCTGAGGAACCCTTTCATTCTTATGAAAATGCAAAAAATAGGTCAACTCGTGGTTAGCCTCAAAAGACTTGTCGTTTTTCTGACGTGGAATTCAAAAGCTGCCAGAAAGATGAGAAAAAGTAGTGGTCAGCGATGGACAACACGTTCAGTGACATGTCTCTTACTAATCTTGAAAATTAGCGAGAACTTTTTCAAAGTCCTAATATATATGAATGAATGGAACATATGGTTGGAAATCCGAAAAGATGATAGAATAAAGAAAAAAGAACAGATAGAAACTGTTCCTCAATCTAACGTTTCACTTTTATTAAAGCTTCTTTAAAGACCGAGAGAAAGAAAAAGACACTATACTTGTATGCTGTGACCTCTACAGACGTTTCCTCTCATGCGTACACAAATACACTTATATTACCTAAAATTACTGTCCAACATAACCTAGACAGTCAAACGTTTCTACATCAACACACTTACACCTACACCCTTTACCGTCAAAAATATTCCCCACACGTATATTTAAAAATTATCCATTGCTTTAATACACGTATATTAATACGCACACTCAAATATTAACTCACGTTACCGTCCAACATACACCTGAACAGCCAATCGTTACTACACAAAATGCACATACACTATTATACAATGTATTATCCAAAATATTCCATGTACATACCTTTGAAAATTATATATTGGTTTAATACACCTGATACGTAGATGACCCATAATAGCTAACTCAAATATAACATACTGGTATACTGTCTTTTTTTTCATTTGATTTTTCATTTTCTCTCAGTCTCTGAAGAAGGTTTGATGAAATTGAAACGTGTTAGATTGGGATACGTTTCATATTTGTTCTTTTTTCTCTCTTCTAATATATATATATGTATGAGCTGTGATACAGCGAAACAGATCTGTCTACGGATGACAATATATATATATATATATATATATATATATAATACAGCTCTGTTCATACAGTGGGCACTGTTTTATTAACATCTGAATAATAATACTATACATATGTAGACCCTCCACGTATGTATATTTATTAATTTACGTCACTATATATATATATAAATATATATTATGGACTCTCCCGTCGATTTCGACGTATGAGTGTCTTAGACTGCCACACAAAGAATTGTTTAGAGTGGTGAAGGCTTATGTAGCACCATCCACATTTATTGGAACTACTGATAACAAACAATCAGTGCAGGAGTTCGCCACAGATCGCATGAACAGCAGACCTCAGTCATTTAACCTATAGCTGGAGGAAATGGATGGATTAATACCTTTCCCAAGGGTACCAGTGCGTAAGTGAATGCAGAGTGTTCTACTGGAATTGGGACTCGGCTCACCGATTGCCATCTCTAAGCAGACATCCACCGCACCACAACGCACATCCGTGAGTGAGGAGTACAAGCTAGTTAGAAAGGAACAATAGAAAGCTGAGAAAGAAGGTGCGATGACAGATACATAGGAGGAGAGAAAGGGAAGGTTATACAGGGGAGGGGAGAGAGCTAGAGGCCAGTGGTTAGTAGATGAGTATTAACTTTGCATTTAAATTTCTGGAGGTTGTAGCCGTCAGGAAAGCAAGAATACGGGAGTGAGTTCCACAGGCGGGAAGTGCGAGAGAGGAAGCTGCAGGAGTAGAATTGTGGTCTGCATTTGGCTAACCTGACTGTGAATGGGTGGGACCCAGTTGCCAGTCTGGTTGCACGGGTAAACACCTGTTGAGGAGGCATCAGTGACTTAAGCTCATCCGAGCAGAAGCCATGAAAGTATTTATAGAAGAGACAGAGGGAGGTCACATTTCGACGATGGGAAAGTGGCTGTAGTCGAGTCGCCAGATCAGTACCTATCACATTACAGACTCTCCTTTGGAGCTTGTCAAGAACACTGAGGAGAACGGCAGGGGCACCTGACCATAAATGGCAGCAGTACTCCATGCACGGAGTCAATTCCTACATTAGATTTCTAAATCTTATGCGAAAATAAAAGGAATCTTTCTCCTGTCGTTACACCTTGTAGCTATGCAAGTCCTTTCCTCTAACCTGGTGAGCGAATCAGATCGTATTCATATGTTGAAAAAAGCGATTCAATGGAGACGTTGAGAGATTTTTTCCTCTTAAAATTAAGACAAATTGATAATTTCCTGAAAGATATATCATCCCAGCATCCACCTTGGAGAAAAGCGAGAACTACATATTTTTTTAGTTATGTTTCATACCAAGTTTAGAGGCGTCAGCAATATTTACTGATGAGAGGTGAATTCGAAAGTAAATGATATTATGCTCCGCATATGCATCGACAAATTTCCTCTTGTAGGTTTTAATGAGAGCATCTGAAATTTTCTAGTTAAAAACTATGGAAATTGTTATTTGTTCAGAGTGAAGAAATCTATTTTGGAGCTTAAACAACAACAAAATATAACAAAACAAAAACAAAAACGCGACGAATGAGAGAGAGAAAGATAAAGAGAGAGAAAGCGCGCGTGCGAGAGAGAGAGAGAGAGAGAGAGAGAGAGGGAGAGGGAGAGGGAGGGAGGTGAGGAATTTGAAAACATGCTTATGAATACAAATAAGTATGGACAAAATTCTACCTGCATTACTTGTATAGCAATACACAATCATTCTCTTTGGTGAAAAAAAAAATATGCAAATTTGCATTTGTTCCATAGGAAGAAACGCCTTTTCATATTCAAATCAGAAGTCTATGCAAAGCTCAATGGAATCGCGATCACGATTAAAAATGGCGAATCTAGAAACGAGTTTGAAGATATGAATGCCGTATCAAATTAATAATACTTGGAATCCCAAAGTTTTATTTTGTCATTTTTTTTCTTTTTCGTTTAACTTTCACTTTCATTTTTGCATTTACTCTTCTGCGTCTGTTTCTATCGTTTTCATTTCTCATTTTCTTCTTTCTTTTCCGAATTCTTTTTCTTTACCCCTCCAGAACCCTCCCATTTATTGTGATTTTTTTAAAAATTCCTCCTTTTTTTCTTCGGTATGCCCTATTTTTTCTCACGCCCATTAGTTTCTTCCATGCTCTTCATTAATATTAAACGTCATAAACCATTTTTTGTTTCACCTTACACATTCGTTTTTTAGTCTTTCTTCCCCTTTTCTGCCGCCGAGCGCCGCCTCTCTTAGTTTTCTCCTTGTAATATTTCTTTCTCCTCAAATTCGCATTTAATCGACTTTCTTTGCCATTATTTCCCTTCTAAATTTCTCTTAGAGAATTCTATATCTCATTTCATATTAACTTCTCTTCCTTTTCATCATAATTTCTTCTACCTTTCTTTCCTGCTTACATTTTTTAATTTTAATTCTCATTTAATTTGTTTTCCATTTAATTATTTCTTTTAATTAACGGACATTATTTTCCTATATTTCGCGTTTCTTGTTGCTTTATGTAATTTCTACATATCTTTTAATGTTTTTGGTTTCGTTCCCGTTTTTGTAGGTGTTACTTATTAGTTCAAAGCTCAATCCTTCTTTCTTTATTATATTCGATATTTTGTCTTAGTTTTTTCATTTCTTCTTTCTTTCTCTTTCTTTCTTTCTTTTTCCTTTCTTTCTTGCTTTTTCATTTCTTCTTTCTTTCTCTTTTTACTTGTATTTACCTTTTGCCATATATATTACACACATTTTTTTTACTATATTCTCTCACTTGTTTTTCGTTAAATTGTACCGTTTTCATGTAATTCTTTCTTTCTTTCTTTCTTTCTTTCTTTCTTTCTTTCTTTCTTTCTTTCTTTCTTTCGTTTTTCTTTCTTTTTCCTTTCTTTCTTTCTTTCTTTGTTTTTCCTTTCTTTCTTTCTTTCTTTGTTTTTCTTTCTTTCTTTCTTTCTTTCTTTCTTTCTTTTTGCCATTTTCATCTCCCACGTTTAATCTATTCTCTCTTCTTTTACAATAACAATTTCTATCATTTCTTGTTCTTTTTGTCGTATTCATGACTTACAGTTCTTTTTACAACATTATTCACCTCTAATTTCTTTCTTTCTTTCTTTCTTTCTTTGTTTTTCCTTTCTTTCTTTCTTTCTTTGTTTTTCTTTCTTTCTTTCTTTCTTTCTTTCTTTTTGCCATTTTCATCTCCCACGTTTAATCTATTCTCTCTTCTTTTACAATAACAATTTCTATCATTTCTTGTTCTTTTTGTCGTATTCATGACTTACAGTTCTTTTTACAACATTATTCACCTCTAATTTCTTTCTTTCTTGCTTTGTTTCTTTCTTTCTTGCTTTTTGCCATTTTCATCTCCCACGTTTACTCTTTTCTTTCTTGTTTTACAATATCAATTTCTATCATTTCGTATTGTTTTGTCGTATTCATGACTTTCATTGATTTATACATTATTATTCATCTCCAATTTCTTTCTTTTTTCTTTCTTTCTTTCTTTCTTTCTTTTTGTCTTTCTTTCTCTCTTTATTTATTTATTTATTTATTTGTGCAATTTTCATCTCCCACGTTTAGTCTTTTCTCTCTTCTTTTGCAATACCAATTTCTCTCATTTTCATGTTCTTTTTGTCGTATTCATGACTTGCATTTCGTTTCATATTATTATTCATCTCTAAGTTCTTTCTTTCTTTCTTTCTTTCTTTCTTTCTTTCTTTCTCTCTTTATTTATTTATTTCTTTGTGCAATTTCATCTCCCACGTTTTTTTAGTCTTTTCTCTCTTCTTTTGCAATACAAATTTCTCTCATTTTCATGTTCTTTTTGTCGTATTCATGACTTGCATTTCGTTTCATATTATTATTCATCTCTAAGTCTCTTCTTTTTTTCTTTCTTTCTTTCTTTCTTTCTTTCTTTCTTTCCGCGATTAATCTGTTTTGTTTTGGTGTCGTTTCTTTTGTGTTGTTTTTAATCATTGCACCCCCAAGCAAAAGGTAGTACAGTCACTGGTGCGCAGGTGGTTATATAAGAAAAGAGTTGTGATTAAAAGGAACAAGTTATATGGGGTATCAGTGAATAGGTAAGAGAAAAATGAGAGCACTGGTGTGAAGAGAGCTGATGAGAGTAGAGTGGACGGGGAAAAGAACACGAGTGAAAGTATGCGAATCAAGGAGATAGGAGATGGCAATTGACCTAACATTTAAATTCTTGGAGATTGCAGCTGTCAGGGAAGCAAGTATACGGAAGGGAATTCCACAGAGGTGAAGTGTGAGAAAACAAGCTGTTAAAGTAGAAGTTACGGTTACATTTTATTGGTTTCAGTGTAAAAGGATGAGACTTAGTTGTTAGTCCAGTAGCTCGAGTAAATTCATGCAGATGGGTCACCAGGGGGCTAAGCTCGTCGGAGCAGAAGCCATAAAAGATTTTGTAGAAGAGACACAGGGAAGCCACACTGCGCCGTTGATAAGTGACTGTATCCGAGCGGCCATGTCGGAATCGATAACATTACAGATTCTCCGTTGGATCCTGTCAAAGACCCCTTTTTGGATAGCAGGAGCTTCCGACCAGATATGGCAGCAGTATTCAATACACGGGTGGATGGTAGATTTGTATATGTGCAGGATGGTTTCAGACGGAAAAGCTTTCTGACCCTACACAGGGAACCGACCTTCTTAGCGGCGGATTTAGTTATGGATTCGATGTAGTCACTTGATTTTTCTTTCTCTTTTGCCATTTTCATCTCCAAACTTTACACTTATCTCTCTTCCTTTACAATATCAATTTATCTCATTTCTTTTTCATTTTACCGTATTCATCACTTTCATTTCTTTTTACATTATTATTTACCTCCCATTTCTTTCTTTCTTGCATTCATCTGTTCTTTCTTTCTTTCTTTCTTTCTTTCGTTCTTTCTTTCTTTCTTTCTTTATTTATTGCTGTCCGGCATTCATCTCTTTTTTCCTTTTCTCTAATTTTCTTTCTTTCTTTCTTTCTTTCTTTCTTTCTTTCTTTCTTGCATTCATCTGTTTTACCTTTTCTTTCTTTCTTTCTTTCTTTCTTTCTTTCTTTCTTTCTTTCATCTGTTTTACCTTTTCTCTAATTTTTCTTTCTTTCTTTCTTTCTTTCTTTCTTTCTTGCATTCATCTGTTTTACCTTTTCTCTAATTTTTCTTTCTTTCTTTCTTTCTTTCTTTCTTTCTTGCATTCATCTGTTTTACCTTTTCTCTAATTTCTTTCTTTCTTTCTTTCTTTCTTTCTTTCTTTCTTTCTTGCATTCATCTGTTTTACCTTTTCTCTAATTTTTCTTTCTTTCTTTCTTTCTTTCTTTCTTTCTTTCTTTCTTGCATTCATCTGTTTTACCTTTTCTCTAATTTTTCTTTCTTTCTTTCTTTCTTTCTTTCTTTCTTGCATTCATCTGTTTTACCTTTTCTCTAATTTTTCTTTCTTTCTTTCTTTCTTTCTTGCATTCATCTGTTTTACCTTTTCTCTAATTTTTCTTTCTTTCTTTCTTTCTTTCTTTCTTTCTTATTCATCTGTTTTACCTTTTCTCTAATTTTTCTTTCTTTCTTTCTTTCTTTCTTTCTTGCATTCATCTGTTTTACCTTTTCTCTAATTTTTCTTTCTTTCTTTCTTTCTTTCTTTCTTTTACTTGTAACTACATGTAGATCTTTATTTAAATGTTTCTTATTTCTTCCTCGTTGCTAACCATGTCCTTAATATTTGAGACTAAAAATAAGAAAGAAGAACGAAGAAAGACCCCCACAATTACCTCCTCCGAAAAAATTGTTACTAATTTTGTTTTTACTTTCATTACTAAATTTGACTTCTCTCTCTTTTGTGCATTCTACTTTTTCCATCATTCTTTCTTTACATTATTTACACTGTTCGAACTGTTGCCCTCATCTTCATTGCCATGTTTATAACGTTTAAGCCGCTCTACGCTCTGGCCTTCTTCAGATGCTAAAATTTCGAACAAAACTCTTTATCTCGATCACTGAGGTGTATCATTCTCAGTCCATATTAAAGGAGGATAACGACCTGACATCCAGAAGTAGCATCGCACATGGAATGATATGATATACCCTAGTCATCGAAGTAAAGAGCTCAGTTTAAAATTCTTTGCATTTGAAGAAGGTCGGAGCGTACAACGGCCGAAACGTCGTAAACATGGCAATAAAGATGATGACAAGAGTCCGAACAATGTAAATAATGTAAATACTATCTCATTTCAGAAGTATAAATTTCTTTCTTTCTTTCTTTCTTTCTTTCTTTCTTTCTTTTTGTCTTTCTTTCTCTCTTTATTTATTTATTTATTTATTTGTGCAATTTTCATCTCCCACGTTTAGTCTTTTCTCTCTTCTTTTGCAATACCAATTTCTCTCATTTTCATGTTCTTTTTGTCGTATTCATGACTTGCATTTCGTTTCATATTATTATTCATCTCTAAGTTCCTTCTTTCTTTCTTTCTTTCTTTCTTTCTTTAAATTTATTTTTACTCTCTCTTTCTTTCGATCTTGCCCACTTCTCTCTCCATTTAGGATGAGCCACTTCTTCTCCTCCATTTCTCTTGCTTTTGTTCCTCTTCCTCTTATTGATTATTTTCTACTCACTTCTTTCTTTCCCTTTCATACGTTTTTATTTTCCTTCCTTTATGTTCTTTTCTGTTAGCTTATGTCTATAACTCTATATTTATTGGTTACTAATTGACTTTGTTGTAAAAAAATCAAATACTTATTTCAACTATTTACCTGCAAACATTAACTCATATATATATATATTTATTATAAATTATGTTTTAGAACATGTACAGAATTTCCTCTACATATGAGAAGAGGACATATATAGAAGAAATTATGTACATGTTCTAAAACATAATTTATAATAAATATTCACAGCTCTATACATCATATATCGAGCAATGTTTTAAATTATTGTTTTGGACGGGAAAATTTTTTTTCTTTTCTCTCCTCATTTTATACTCACTCGGATAATATATATATATATGGTAAAGTTTTGTAATTTGCTTGAAGCATTGCGTATAATAAGTATATGGTTATGTCTTGAAGGATGTCACAATGTGTCTGTCCGAGTGTGTTCCTGGCCTTTCAAAGACACACGCTTCTCTGCCATTCTGAAGATGAGATTTTGATCTCGAAATATTAATGTATAATAAATAGGTAATACCCAAAACCTCTTTACCTTCCTTTATTTTACTCAATGCATCGTGACAGCCTTCAAGACATAACTATATATATATATATATATATATATATATATATATATATATATATTCTTTTTTCTTCTTTTTCATTTTTTTTCTCAATTGGAGTAGATAGACTAAAGTATCGCCCGGTTCATACTCTACCCACGTCTATTGTACAGGGGTAGAGGCTCATCCCTTGTTCCCTGTTCAGGATGTGGTTTCTGGCTTTCTCTTTTCCAATCTTTTCACTTTTCTTTTTTTTTTCTTTTTCATTTTTTTTTCTCAATTAGAGTAGATAGAATAAACTATCGCCCGGTTTACACTCCACCCACGTCTATTGTACAGGTGTAGAGGCTCATCCCTTGTTCTCATTTCAGGATGTGGTTTCCAGCTTTCTTTTTTCCAATCTTTTCACTCTTTTCACTCTTACGTAGCCCCCTGCACATCAGTGGTGTTACCGCCTTGCTCGGAGTGATATGATTAATATATATATATATATATATATATATATATATTTGGTGGTACAAAATTTTATTATGGCGTTAAAGACAAAAGAAATTTAAAGATCGGCCATATCAAATATTAAAACAAAAACACAAGTCGACTGGTTTCATCTCCACTCATCGAAACTGCAAACAGGGAAATATTATGAAAAATAAATCTGTTATTGGTGACATGAATGTGCGGGTAGGGAAATTTTACGAAGAGTTATTACATCTGAAGGTGCTAGAGACCCAGCAAAGCAAGCCCAAGCAAACACTCTCTTTGTTTACAAATAGAAGGCTGCCTAGACATGATAAACAGTGTCTCCAACTCCTTCAGATAGAGTAACGCGTGTGATCTGGCTAAAACAGAGAACCAGTCCATGCTAAATTCCAAAGCACAACTCGGAATATTTATGCTTCGAATGGTGTCACGTATTGAGTATTTCAGCGGGTACATATTGTTTCATCCTAACATCCAAACGCTGCGACGTTTTGGCTATGTAGTCGACTCCAATACTACTGTAGGGAGACAATAGTTATCTTCCCTTTTTTTTTATCTGGGGTCAGTTACCTTCCCGGCTGGAGTGGGATAGCCACGAAGACCATTTGCTGGTTTAAAGGTATGTAATTCCTTACTACACTTGCTAAAAACATTCTCATCCATTTGAACAACTTGAGCATTCTTCTTGTTTGGGACTTAAACATTCGTAATGTATTGTTACTTGTTTGTATTTTATTAAATGCCTATTTGTTATTGCCATGTACTTGTCCTTGTTTACTACACGTGCTACGGCAGCGTGTTAATATTTGTCGTCTAAAAGTTTATATTAGTATCGCGTAACCGGTAATATCGCCAGTTCGCAACTCAATACTAATACTACATTTAAAACAGCAGAGAACAGAATTAATATGATGGGAGGGGCTAGAACGTCTTTACGCATAAAAAGGATAGAAGGACAGGTCTAGTTTTAAATACAACACGCGCGTTAGCTGCAAATTAACACTGACGTGAGCTTAATGAAATCTGTTTGGCAAAGGTCAAAGGACCCTTTTCTAACTGCATTTTAATTTTATTTATATAATTTTATTTATATATATTTATATATATAATTTTTATTTATAAACGATAATATTGAATTAGTTGCTAGGCCTGACTTGGCATCTCGACTTCAGTCACTTTCTCACCGGGATGATGTAGCTTCTCTCTGTCTTTTCTACAAATATTTTGATGGCAACTGTTCCGTAGAGCTTTTTTCCTGGTGCTCCGACCACAATAATTTTCGCGTGCTACCTGATTGCCATGTAAGTCTTCCCCTTTTACTGTTGAAATAGTTAAACGTAACCGCCGCTTTTATTCTAAGAGTTTCTTTTCTCGCACTTCCCGTCTGTGGAACTCTCTTCCGCTTACTTGCTTCCCTGAGAGTTACTACCTCCAAACATTTAAATGCAACATTAATTGCTATCTTCTATCTCCTTGGATTTCAGCCATCTTTTAGCCTTTCTTCAACCCGCCTTGTACCATGATTTTTTTCTCTCATTGTAATTCGTTGCGCATTAATTTGCTTGGAGTGAAATGATTAAAAAAAAAGGAGCTTGGTTCACCGTTTTGTGCATTGTTTTCTTGCGTGTAATCAATAAAACCTTAATAAAATTACCATTTCTGCTTGCATTGAGATTGATACCACTTTAGGTTTAGTACTTCGACTTTTTGCTGGACATCTTCCGTTTAAATATGGTTGGTATGAGGCCATGAGCAGGAATATTTTATTACTTATCAGAAGCATGAAGAATGAAAGAGTCGGTCATTTAAGTTCCATACGTGATATACGCTTAGACGATCATGTCTCGGAAGAGACATGACTGATTGGGCGGAAGATTATCCCGCAGTAGGTTGCCATTACTTTCTGTGGTAGATTGGTTGCCATCAAAGGCTATAGAACCCAATCTGGCCTGTTGTTTAACCCATAACTGGAGGGAAGAAATGGATTAATACCCTCTCTCAAAGGTGTTTGCGCGTAAGTTAATGCAAATACCCTTACATTAATCACTATTAAAAATCAATTATTTTATTCTGAACTGCATGACCCATATAGATGTCTATATGTCAAACATATAGATATTTTATTAGTTGACAAAGTGGCTGCGGGTGTTCAGCTCGAAATGAAGCACAAAAACTTTTCACAACTATTTGGATATACAATATCTTTGATACTGTCCAGTTCTTCTTTTGCTGATTCATTCACTTCTCTGTCACATTATATATATATATATATCCAGCTTTACATACAAGAAGATACATTTTTTTTTCTTTATTCTATTCCTCTGTCTTCTTCCTCAGTAACCAGATCGACATTTCGCGTCCATGTGGGGCTGCCTCTGTCAGATAAAGTTCCTATCTTTACTGTCATAAAACTAGAAAATAAAAGCAATAACAAAAACAAAACAAAATACGATCATAAGGCTGTCGCCATTACCACGGTCGCTTGGTACTTATTTGACGTCAAAGACTTTTTCCCTAAAAGACACTTTCTTGTTATAAGATTAAAAACTGATATGACTCTAGATCCGAACCTCTCACCCTAGAGCCTCACACAGTACATTCTGCTCTATCAATAGAGAGAGAGAGAGAGAGAGAAAAAAAAAGAAAAGAGGGAAAGACTGGCATCGATCGTGGAGATAATCGTAAGGATCAGCTTCCAACTTTTATTCTTACATTTTAATGTGAGTTTTGTTAGCTCTTTCATAGCTTCGATATTTTGATGTAAAAAACTAAAATGAAACAGAAACAAGCAAGAAAGAATCAAACGTATTCCTTCTTGCTTATTTCCATGTTCCTCAAAAAAATTTTTCTTTCTTTATCTCACTCTTTCTCCAAGTTTATATCCTAGTTTTTTTCTTCTTTATATTGGCATTTCTTATGAAAAAAAACTTATTGTTTACACCTTTTTTATTTAAAGTCTTTCTTTCTTTCTTTCTTTCTTTCTTTCTTATCATATTCATGTCGTTCTCTCTTTCTTCCTTCCTTTCTTGTTTGTTTGTTTGTTTGTTTCTTTTAATTTTTTCACATTTCTTATTGCTTCATATTTTTTTTGCATTTATACCATATTCAGCTTTCTATTTAATTCTTCTCTTTCATTTCATTATTTCTCCCTTTTTGCTTTGCTTGTTTGTTTCTTTAACCTATTCGTATTCTGTAAGTTTATTTCTTTTGTGATTTATTCATTTCTGTTTTCTATATTTATTTGATCTTGCATTTTTTCTTTTCTTTAGGTAACCCAATTTTGCTTTCATTTTTTCCATGCTCATCTTTTTCATTTCCTTTCGTTTCGTTTCTTTCTTTCTTACAAAGTTTTGTATTTGTTTATGTATATATACATCTCTCGGAATTTCTTCTTTCTTTCTTTCTTTCTTTCTTTCTTTTTGAACATATTTTTTGTTTTTATTACATATTTCTTTCATTGTTTCTTTCTTTCTTTCTTTCTTTCTTACCAATTTTCTATTTTTTTATATATATATACATCTCTCGGATTTTCTTCGTTCTTTCTTTCTTTTTTTCTTTCTTTCTTTTTGAACATATTTTTTGTTTCTATTACATATTTCTTTCTTTATTCCTTTCTTACCACATTCCTCTCTACACGTTTCTTTCTTTCTTACGATATTTTTCTTCTTAGTTTATCATATTCATTTTCTTTTTCTTTCTTTCTTTCTTTCTTTCTTTCTTTCTTTTTTTTTCTTTTTTTTTCTTTTTTTTTTCATTCATATCATATATTCATGTCGGTCTTTCTTGCTTTCTTTTTCATTGCTTGTTTCTTTTAATTCTTTCATCTTTCTTATTCCTTCATAATTTCCATATTCATTTTTCTATTTTATTCGTCTCTCATTTCATTCTTTATTTCTTTCTCTTTCTCTTTACTCCTTATCCGAATCTGCAGTTTAATCAAAACGTTTATGACAATACTTCTGGTCCTTGCTCACTTGGTTCGTAAAACCAGGTTCGGAAAAGTAAGCAGACAAGCGACTCCTACCACACCCCGAAAAACAAAAAGAACAATATTCTAAATGAATTTTTACGAGCAAAAGGATAAATAAAAAGTGGAGTTATTATAATTACAGTACGAGTGTACCCCCTAGCGTAGCAAATGACGGCAAAATATTTAGCTATTTTCTCACAGGTGATCCTGAATATATGCACACACACACACACACACACACACACACACACACACACACACATATATATATATATATATACAATTATGGAAGAATGGTAGACTTTGAAAAGCAGTAGCAACTCTAGCATCTACGCACCGTTCATTCAGCAATGAATTAGAACACTCTCAGCTATTGGGCGTGTGCATAATGATAATGTACACGCTAAAAAGTCTGCCTCCTTTTACCGAGCGCACGTAGGTCAGAGGTAGAATCACCGACTGACGCCAATTCGGTCGGGTTACAATCCTGGGTAAAAAGCAATCGGATGTCTAACCGTACTGATGAGCTGCGATACAGCGAAACAGATCTGTCTGCGGATGACTATACTGCCTTCTTCCACCGAATGCCTCGTGGCCCAGGGGTAGAGTCGCCGACTGACGCCAGATCGGTTGGGTTTCGAGCCTGGGTTGTGTAGCAATCGGAGTCTAACCGTACTGATGAGCTGTGATACAGCGAAACAGATCTGTCTGCGGATGACATTATATATATATAGTCATCCGCATATATATATATATATATATATATATATATATATATATATATTCATTCTTCACTGCTCGACGACATAAATATTGCATTAAAATAAAATAAGGCACTGTTAAAAGCGTAAGCACAGGGTAAAAACTGGTAGTAAAGAAGAGAATGAACTGAGCTGACTCTGCCTCGGTATTGTCTCTCTCTCCATGATCCTTACTGGAGGGATATATATATATATATATATATATATATATATATATATATATATATATATAGCAAGAGCCAACAACCGACCACGGTTTCGCCTAACGGCTAGTCAGGGAAACTGGCTTAGATTTTCTTTACGTGTGCTTGACTTTTTGTTCATATACTTCATTTGTTTCTTTTTTTGCTCCCCTTTTTTTCCCCTTCGAGTTTGTTCTCGGTGGGTTATACTAGACGATTTAAATTATAGCTTGATTAATACTAGTTTTGGTAGAGTTAGGTCTCTGACTATTGGTATTGATGTTGCTATTATTATTATTATTATTATTATATAATGAGGAAGCGAATGAACATAAGAATAATAGTGTTCTGAAACATGAAAATGTATGTGTAGTGATATTGCAGAATTTTTTTATTTTGTAAAAAATCTTGCTGTGAACAAAGGGGAAAGAAAAAGACAAAACAAAATTCAATATAACACAAAGGGTTTAAATTATAGAAAAAATACTACTTTATTGATAACAGAGAGGAATTGTAAAAATAATGTTAGTTTTCTGAATTTATAAAATTAAAAATACTCATGAACGTATATCAAACAAACTAAAAGTCAAAGGAAATTTTATATTATTCAGTTTGAGAAATTAATTTATATATTACATATTTTTAAATGATAGAAGGATATGAATTTAATAGGTTTCTTTTCATTTCTTTTAATTTAAAAATGCATTTTTAGCCGTATATGTTGGCTTAGGAAAAGAGTACATCTTTCAGGAAAGAACATATCTAATGTTTTTACTTTCTGTTTGAGTAAATGTGTCACAAATATCAAATATCCTTTGATCAAAGATATGCGTATGATTGCTGTTGATAAATTGTTATGTAGAATATCCCTTTTGTGTTCATAGATATGTTTATTTTTTTCATTTCGACAAATTTACCCAATATATTATAAGGAAAAATCATAACAGTTCATTAAATATATGCCTGGTTCAGAATTATTATTGCTATGACTAGTTTTGTTTCTGGTTTTATCCAGAATGATTTTTCCGTGCATGTTTTTTGTTCTTTAAATGAATACGTAACTTTCACGCATGATTAGTACTTATAATTTTCAACCTTCTCCCTTGTCTTGCTAGTTGCCAATTTTTTTAAAAAGGTATTCGACTGCCACTGTTGAACTTGAGGGAATGGATGCGAGTTAGTGAGATAGGAGATGTCTATTGACCTAACATTTAAATTCCTGGAGATTGTAGCTGCCGGGAAAGCAAGTATATGGAAGGGAATTCCACAGGCGGAGGTGCGATAAAAGAAGAGTAGAAATTGCGGTTACATTTTATCGGTTTTACTGTAAAAGAATAGGGCCTAGTTTCTAATCTAGTAGCTCGTGTAAATTCATACTTAACAAAGAGGTTTCTAATAATTTTCCATAGTCTACAAGAAATGGTCATAGAAGGGTGTCAAAAATCATCCTCCCTATTATAATAAAGATCGTTGTGTTTATATATATATATATATATATATATATATATATATATATATATATATAAATTGTTATTTTGTTATGTTTTATATAATGTTATGCCTTATATCACTACATAAAAATTTTCATGTCTCAGAACACTATTGTTCTTCTTCAGGTGATGTAGAAAGGGTGATGGAAGGAGTGAAGTCAAGTGGATAAGAGATGAGAATTGACATTGCATTTAAATTTCTGGAGTTTGTAGCCGCCAGAAAAGCAAGTATACGGAAGGGAGTTCCACAAGTGGGAAGTGCGAGAAAATCTCCTAGAGTAGAATTGTTCTCTGCGTTTGGTAAATTTAACTGTAAAAGGGTGGGACCTTGTTGCCAGTCTGGTTGATCGAGTAAATTCTTGTGGAGGGGGCACCAGTGACCTAAGTTCGTCGGAGAAGAAACCATGAAAATATTTGTAAAAAAGACAAAGGGAAGCCACATCTTGCCTGTGAGAAAGTGGCTGGGGTTGAGCTGCCAGGTCTGTACTGATCACATTACAGGCTTTGGAGTCTGTCGAGAACCCTAAGATGAACAGCAGAGACGTCGAACAGATATAACAACAGTATTCTGTGCATGGTCGGATGATTTATTTGTACATGTGTAACCCTATTTCTGTGTATGAAAAAAATGTAATTATTAGTTTAATACGACGGAGCGAAAGAAATTATTATTAGTGGCATTGTTCATTTTGCAGTTTATTGTAAATCGCGATATGGGCTCTAATTAGAAATATTTCATACTTGGATGCTTGTAAAATCTGAAAAGCAGAAAAACTAGCTGAAAATTGGGGAGAAAGAAAAATATATTTTTGCATTGTTTAATCAAAAGTCGATCGGAAGCGTTGTTTTTTTTTTCGGTGGGTAAAAGTGGAAAATAACGATAGTGAAAACAAATTGTCAAAAACTTTTGATTAGGATAAGGAGATTAAAATTTTCACTATGGGAATAAATACGAATTATAAATCTCATTGGCATTAAAGTTTCCAAGCTAAAGGTTGCATTTGCTGACGTAATCAGTTGAATTAAGAAGAAGAGGACGACAGAGAATTATGACAGAGGAGGTGTTGTTGCTTCATTCGTTGAACCAAAACTCCCCATTTCGAGATGTGTAGGTGGAAGTAATCAAACTGGTCAAGGATTTGATTTACATAGATACCCAGTGTCCGTCATTCACCCCAAGAGAATTTGGGACAAGTATAAAAATCGGGACCCCGAGTAGAAAAATCAGAGTTGTTGCAGTTCGTTAAGTTGTAGTCGAGATGTACCGACTGAGGGAAAATTTTCTCAACCGGGAGCCATGCCGATTGGGTGCCAGCCGTAGAGACAGTGACGGTCGCCTCCCATTTAACTCATGGCTGAAGATATAAAGAAACGTAGAAAAGCCTTCCGCCGATCAACTTAACAGAGTTAAAGTCAAATAATTCGCCTGCGATAGAGTCCTAGCTGAAGATGTATAGAAACAGAAAGGCTCAATTTAAGTTTCAGAGCTGCCGAGCGAAAGAGACCAAAGGAACCCACTACCACCGTCGCCACATACCCTCCATTCGCCCCACTTCGGCTATTTTCGTAAAGCTTTGATAAAGAGCCCTGAAAAAACTTTTTGTTTTAAAAGTAATTGGGAAAAATGAAAGCTCTGATTATTCTAAACGAATCTTTCGCTCCGTTGTGAACATTGAATTTCTCAGTTATTGGGCTTGTATAATGATAATATTCACGCTAAAAAGTCTGCCTTCTTCTATCTAGCGCCCATAGCTCAGAGATAGAATAGCCGTCCGACGCCAATTCGGTCGGCTTTCAATCCTGGGTAAAAAGCAATCGGCTGTCTAACCGTACTGATGAGCTGTGATACAGCGAAACAGATCTGTCTGCGGAAGACTATATATATATATATATTGACAAATTGGTAAAGACCCCAGAATATTCACAGACATACACGCGCAAAACCAAAGTCAATGTATTAATGATGTTAATACTTTCATGTCGGTTTGATTTCTTCCTCCTACGCCACATTAAAGAAAATAGAAACTTAATGCCATCCATTAAGTCTTGCCTGGGGATGCTTAAAAGCTGTATCAAATAATGTCGGTAGTTTAACTGTCCTTTGTGTCTACTTTAGCGCTTCATTTTATGATAAAAAATGCGATAACTGAAACAGCAGCATAAAATAAAAATCTTAAAAGATAAAAATTCTCTGAGTTTTAAACAATAAAAATGCGAACCAATTAAACAACAACAACAATAATAATAATAATTAGTTTTTAACCCGTGAGGATTTTACGGTTTTCTTCTTGTAATATTGTGATGAATCTTAATTCTTAAGTTATTGATTGAGTAAGGTCATGGCGAGTTCGACGACAATAAACCATCTGTAGAAATTCCCCAATCACATGGTTAAATATTGGAGGTTAACAACTTTAATAAAATATTGCAATAACAATCATAAATGTGAATGCAGGTCGTTATTTTAAGAAGTGGGCAGAAAATAACAAATTTGAATCTGAAAACTTTTTCTGTTTCACTGAAACAATCGTTAAATACTTTTATCTTCCCTCTTTTCATTTTCTCATTGAAATTAAGTCGTGTCTTTTTCCCTCTTTCCACACATTCAAAACAGAATCGTTCGTGTTATTTATGAGGTATTGGCAGCAGACAATAAACATTTATTTTTCCCTTCTTTCTTTCTTTCTTTCTTTCTTTCTTTCTTTCTTTTTAGCCAAATGTCCATCTTACGAACATTTCTCTTAATAACAATTTTAAAATAATTCAGCAAACTATCTTATTTATGTCAGTTAGATTTTTGGTGATTACCTTGTTCGCTTTCTGTCGTTCGATACTCTGCTGAAAAATGACGGTTTTATCACGGTCGCTACCGCCGTTTGGCTGAGAGGTAGTTTTTATCAGCTCAGTCCGATTCTATCTATTCACTTTTTATATCTTTTATTCTCCTTTTCTTTCATTTACTTCTTCTTCTATGTGCTCTGTCCCTTCTACGTCTCTCGATCCCTTGTGGCTCTTAATATGTTTGCTCCTGTTACTCCTGGCAAACCCCGTTCCGTCATCCACCTGATCAGGCCCTGCAAATATGTTATCCGATGCCTTCCTCTGTCTCTCTTTCCTTCTATCTGGCCAGTCGGTATCAGGGTCTCCAGGCTCTCCTTCCTCATTGCGTGTCCCAGGAACTTCAGTTGTCTCTTCCTGATACTCAGTATTAATTTCCTTTTTGTTGCCATTCTTTCCAATACTCATCGTTGCTTGCATACTCAGTCCACAATATCTGCAGCATCCTTCTGTAGAACCACATTTCCGCTGCTTCCAGTTTTGTCCTCATTTTCGATGATATTGTCCAGCATTCACTGCCGTATTGAAGAACTGACCACATAGCAATCCAGCACTCTTTTCTTTGTTTCTAGTGAAATTTTCCTGTGTGTTAGTACTTTGCTCAGCTTCTGGAACGCGTCCTTTGCCATGCCAATTCGCCTTCGGATCTCTGTGTCGCACTTTTCATCTACTTACTGAAACGAAATACTGTTTTTCCCCTCTTTCCACGAAATCATTTATTATTTATGAGGTATTGATAGAACATCACGGTCGTGCTAAGGGATGTACTGGCGCGTTTATAATAGAATACTCGAGAAGTAACGTCATCCATCTAAGATAACATCTTGATGACTGGCGTGGCATAGCCAACCTTGACGAGGATAATCAGGTATATCTGAGTCTTTTTAGGCAAATCTCACTCTGAATGAAGGCCTCAGATGTAAGATGTAAAAGCTCTTCTTTCTTTTTCTTTTAATTACAGACTCTATACTGGAATTTTACTGTATGTGATCGATGTCAAGAAATCCTAGTGACCTAGATTGATGCCAAAAAATCCTAGAAACATAGATCAATGCCAAGAATTCCTAGAAACCTAAATCTATGTCAGGAAACCGTAGAGACCAGGTAGATGCCAGGAAATCGTGAAGACCTAGATCGAATTTAATGTTTATTAGGAATGTTTGATCGAAGAGGAGATTACTTGTGGTGACTGGGTTCACGGTAAGTAAGCTTTGTACTAGGTGTTAAAACAGAAGATTAACCCTCTAGGGCCATTCGTATCATATTTGATACAGTATGAAAACAAGCCTTGAAAGAAATATTTTCCTGAAAAATTTTTTAAGAGAAATATTTTATAAATTTCAAATGAAAGCAGTACTGACTGCTCAGTCAATGAATACCAAATGTTTCCTTATAGGGAAATACCAAATGTTTCCTTATAGGGAAATACTGTATCAAATATGATACGAATGGCCCTAGAGGGTTAAAACGGTCTGCGCCTGTGTGGGTTAGGGTTAGAATCACCAAATGCAGAATTGGGCCCTAGACGATAATCAGGAAGTAAACCCGGCTGAACTTAAGATATAAACAAACAAAATACCAAAGATTTGTATACCGCACCCAATTAACGAAGGATAGAGTCGAGTCCCTCACCTATCAAGAAGATCGAACGTTCGAATAAAGTCCTCGAGAAAACCACATACACTTTACGGCCGACCTTAAGTCCAGAAATGAGTAAAGAATTATTTTTCGTGTTAAGAATTCCGTGTCGTATTCTTCTCAGATGTTATTTCCATAACGTTACAGTGGGATGTACAGCAGGGGTCGGCAAATCATTCAACCCCGCAGGCCGGATCGTGTTATAATGACGGGTTGCGGGCCGGACGAAGGCCATTAATGAAAAATAAAGGAAAATTACATATGCAAACTCCTGTCAACATATTTATAACCATAATGAAAATAAACATTGAGAAATCAGAAAAACAAAAGGAAATCTAAAATTACAAAACACCTAACAAAAATTAATTTTCCTCATGGAACGTCAAAATACTTCAAAGTGAAAAACATCAACCGAAGTGAAATGGATGAAATTATGACGTGTAGGTTTGAAACTGTTATTGAAAATTATACCACAAACGAACCACACACACACATCAAACAAAAACGAAACACATATATCCATACATATGAGTGCAAATAGTTGCAAACATATACACTTACGTATGATAAGATAGGAACATGGCTCATTGAAAGATTCCAGCAACTTATGTAGGGTAGGTGGCTGGGGTAAGCGAGGGGGGGGTCGCTGTTGGAGGAATGAAATAGAAAGCTGACTGAGACAACATTGTCCCTTTGAAGGTGTCCCCGTCTAATGTCTATCGCCGGTTGGTCAAATCGGCTCTCAGTTTTTGTTTTATGTTTATTTTTTTAAATTTTTTACGCAGAAATGGAGGTGATTGGGTTTTGATCGTGTTTTTGCGGTCATAGTATTCAAATTCGGTTGGGTTGATCAGAGGAAGATAACTGCATGCCTTTTGTTGAATTCGAAAGCCTCGTCTGTCATGTTAAAAATAGTCATTGGTAATCAGGCTTGTGGGCCGATCAAACTGCCTTCGCGGGCCGGATCCGGCCTGCAGGCCGTAGGGTTGCCAACCCTTGATATACAGGATAACCCACTTCAAATTTAAAAACAATATGAATGGTTTCGGAACTTCGTGTGAAGTATCTCTTTTCGGCAGAGGAAGAGTTTAACTTCTCCAGGTCATTAACATTTGAAATCCTCGCAACACAACGGGATCAAGAACGAACTGGAACAAAGAATTGAATAAGGAAATGCTAAGTCAAGAGAGGATCAAGTAGGAGGAGGGTTTGGAAAATAATTTAATGTATCTAGAATTCAATAGGAACATTTGAGTTCAGGGTGTAGAAACAGACAGGGAGAGTATTTGTAGTTAAGAACGCTGGCCTTATTTCTGCGGTCGAAGTGGATGAATTAAGGAGAGAAAGTGAATTAGGGGAGCAAGGTGTAAAAGCAGAAAATATCATTGAATGGATTTACAATGGGGACGGAACCTTAAGTGACGAGGCTTCCCGTCATATCACCTTGCAATACATTGTTCTTGTACGATCACCGAAGTTAAGCAGCGTCGAGGCTTGTCCATACCTAGATGGGTGACTGTTTGGGAATACCAGATGCTGTAAGCCTGTATGTGCGAGTGGTGTAATAGATAACAGTTCGGAATTGGAAATCTGAGAGCCAAGACCCAATTTCAGTCGGATTCATTATATTCACTTACGCTCAAATTGGGAAAGGTATGCAAACATTTCTTCACTCCCAGCTATGGGTTAATTAGTAAAACTTTTTTCACTAAATCATTATTATCTTGTACACCCTCCTAAATTCTTACAATAACAAATATGTAAATATTATAGCTGTCTGTCAGCCAGTGAAGTGTCATACGCTCGGGTGATACTGTCTCGAAAGAGACATGACTGACTGGTCAGAAGATTTTCTCGTAATTTGTTGCCTTTAATTTCTACGGTAGACTGATTGCCAGATAGAAACCAATCAGTATCGCTATTTAACCTATAGCTGGAGGAAGAAGCAACGGATTAATAACTTTTGCAAGGTTATTTGTGCGAAAGTGAATGCAAGGAATTTAACTGTAATTCTAACTCGGATTTGTGATTTCTCGTTCCGAGCTGATATCCTTTCCACTACAACGCACATACATAGTTTGAATATCATTAATAAGTGCAATAAAAATAAAAAAAACTGGGCATTCAATCGCTTAATTTTCAAGCAAATAAAATCGCGATGACAGTGAAATATTACACCTCTCATATTTTTAAGGAGACGGATTTTAGCGTCCAGCTCCGATCCTTCCAGCTTCTGTGCATTCGTGCCATCTTGAGGATTGCGCCTGCAGATCATATTCTTAAATATAGATAGCAGCCTAAAGAAGAATCATCATGAATATAGATCACAAACTGAAGTGGCACCGACCAGAATATGCTCCGCTAAGAAAGAACATTTTGAAATATCGTCTGTCCAGCAAACATACCATTGTGGAGATATTGAACAGGTGAAGAGGCTCATCCCTTGTTCCCTGTTTAGGATGTTGTTTCCGGCTTTCTCTCTTCCAACCTTTTCACTCTTTTCTTTTTTCTTTTTTTTTTTTCAATTGGAGTAGATAAACTAAACTATCGCCCGGTTCACACTCCACCCTCATCTATTGAACAGGTGAAGAGGTTCATCCCTTGTTCCATCTTTTGGATGTTGTTTTCGGCTTTCTCTCTTCCAACCTTTTCACTCTTTTCTTTTTTCTTTTTTTTTTTCAATTGGAGTAGATAGACTAAACTATCGCCCGGTTCACACTCCACCCTCATCTATTGAACAGGTGAAGAGGCTCATCCCTTGTTCCCTGTTTAGGATGTTGTTTCCGGCTTTCTCTCTTCCAACCTTTTCACTCTTTTCTTTTTTTTTTTTCAATTGGAGTAGATAAACTAAACTATCGCCCGGTTCACACTCCACCCTCATCTATTGAACAGGTGAAGAGGTTCATCCCTTGTTCCCTCTTTTGGATGTTGTTTTCGGCTTTCTCTCTTCTAACCTTTTCACTCTTTTCTTTTTTCTTTTTTTTTTTCAATTGGAGTAGATAGACTAAACTATCGCCCGGTTCACACTCCATCCTCGTCCATTGAATAGGTGAAGAGGCTCATCCCTTGTTCCCTGTTTAGGATGTTGTTTCCGGCTTTCTCTCTTCGAACCTTTTCACTCCTTTCTTTTTTCTTTTTTTTTTCAATTGGAGTAGATAGACTAAACTATCGCCCGGTTCACACTCCACCCTCGTCTATTGAACAGGTGAAGAGGCTCATCCCTTGTTCCCTGTTTAGGATGTTGTTTCCGGCTTTCTCTCTTTCAATCTTTTCACTCTTTTCTTTTTTCTTTTTTTTTTTTCAATTGGAGTAGATAGACTAAACTATCGCCTGGTTCACACTCCACCCTCGTCTATTGAACAGGTGAAGAGGCTCATCCCTTGTTCCCTCTTTTGGATGTTGTTTCCGGCTTTCTCTCTTCCAACCTTTTCACTCTTTTCTTTTTTCTTTTTTTTTTCAATTGGAGTAGATAGACTAAACTATCGCCCGGTTCACACTCCACCCTCATCTATTGAACAGTTGAAGAGGCTCATCCTTTGTTCTCTGTTTAGGATGTTGTTTCCGGTTTTCTCTCTTCCAACCTTTTCACTCTTTTCTTTTTTCTTTCAATTGGAGTAGATAGACTAAACTATCGCCCGGTTCACACTCCATCCCCGTCTATTGAACAGGTGAAAAGGTTCATCCCTTCTTCCCTGTTTAGGATGTTGTTTCCGGCTTTCTCTCTTCGAACCTTTTCACTCCTTTCTTTTTTCTTTTTTTTTCAATTGGAGGAGATAGACTAAACTATCGCCCGGTTCACACTCCACCCTCGTCTATTGAACAGGTGAAAAGGCTTATCCCTTGTTCCCTGTTTAGGATGTGGTTTCCGGCTTTCTCTTTCCCAATCTTATCACTCTTACGTAGCCCCCTGCACATCAGTGGCGTTAGGACCTTGCTCTGGGTGATATGATTAAAAAAAAAAAGAAGACGATTATCTCTCTTTGGTGGAGATAAGTCAGTGTGGGTCGCATGAAGGCTACTTAATGACGTCACTTAATGAAAAGTTGCTTCCTTTATTCCGGGCCGAGGTTAAATCTACCTCCTCAGCATCTTCTATGGTACCTTTTGCATTTCGGAATATATTTTCCCAGGCAAAGAAAGAAACGGCAGCTTGCAGTCCTTAACTTGGGAAAACCCGAAATTCGCTATTTCCCGTTAGTGGAATATGTCCTCGCCTGGGACATAGATGAATCCGGCCCGTTTCAATCAGGAGTCCTAAACATAGCTTCTACACTCAGAGGAGTGTCTCAATATTATATGTAAGAGCCTTTTTTTATTGTTTCTCCTTACACTCTACCTTGCTGTGTAGATATATTATTCTCCGCGTAGGACGCATATATATATAATCTAATCTAAATCTAAACTTATTTATAAATGGAACTGTGTTTCTGTGTGTGTGTGTGTGTGTGTGTGTGTGTGTGTGTGTGTGAGTGACCGTTACCTATAGACTCCGAAACGGCTGAACCGATTTTCTTGAAAATTTACACACTTGTACTATAAGCATCTGCGAGTGTTCTTAGCTAGGTTTTGTGTCGAGGTACCCCCGATAAATATCGAAAATCGATAATCGAAAAAATCGGGTTATAGAAGGAGTGGTCCAATTTTAATCAAATTTGATACATTCATAGACAAAGACATAAGAAACGATATTCAGAAGTTTCAAGGTTGCAGTTTTTACAATAGTGCAGAAATTCGATAATATATATATATATATATATATATATATATATATATATAAAAGGCAAGATGTTTGTGTGCGTGTCTGTTTAACTGTCTTTATGTCCTTTATACAAATCCACAATTTTTATCCGATTCTCACCAAACTTCACATAAATATTCTTTAGTCTGAGTCTGAGCTCCAGGACCATGGATTAGTTTTAAGGCTTTCATTACACCCGAGCAACGCCGGGCTATACTGCTAGTGTATATATAGTTTTGTCTATGTATAGGTGAAATAAAAGCACGTTTGTCATTCCTTTTCCTTTCAGCCACTCCGTTCTGTCGGTGAAATATCAGTGTTATTATAACACAAAGATAATATTACCCTTAAAGGGGGAAATATAAATGGCTGAATACATTTTATTCCACAGTTCTCTTCCATTACAGTGGTAACCACAACGTGATATTATTTAACCGATATATGTTACTAGCAGTATAGCCCGGCGTTGCTCGGGTGTAATGAAAGCTTTAAACAAATCCATGGTTCTGGAGCTCAGACTCTTTGGACGTTGGCACGAAAGACTAAAAAGCAATAGTTGTTTCCAGTTAAAGCGAAACCGTAGACTGAAAGAAAAATGAATGGATGTAAGTCAAATTTTGATTTCCTGGTATCGATATAAAATTTTCTGCACTATTGTAGGAACTGCAACCTTGAAACCTCTGAATATCGTTTCTTATGTCTTTGTCTATGAGTGTATCACATCTGATTAAAATCTAACCACTCCATCTATAACCCGATTTTTTCGATTATCGATTTTAGATATTTATCGGGGATATCACGACACAAAACCTAGCTAAGAACACTCGCAGACGCTTATAGTACAAGTGTGAAAATTTTCAAGAAAATCGTTTCGACCGTTTCGGAGTCTATATTTAACGGACACACACACACACACACACACACACACACACACACACACACACACACACACACACACACACAAAGTTTCCATTTAAGTTCAGATTAGATTATTATCACCAATTACCATAATTGCAATCAATTTCCGCGCTGTGATAGTAAATTTTCTAAGTACGGCTTAGATGTGGCACAATGCTGAAAGTATGGGGCATTCAGTGAGAATCGAACTCACTACTCACAGGTTCTAGCGAGACGACCATTACACCAAGCCGAGGTGCCCTTTCCCGCACTGTGATAGATAGTTCTGCTATCATTAAATAAATTGTGTGTGAGAGATATGGAAAATTTAGAACAGGTGTCGTCAAACACCGTTGAGTAGTTCCAGGGTGTCGATGATAGGTTTCTCAAGTCTGGTAACTTTCATCGCTCTTTCTTTCTACCTATAACGGTCACTATTTCCGTTTCGAGTTATACTTGCTATTTAGTTTAGTTGACGCTGATGTTGAAAGACCTCAAGTGATATCCTCAATTGATGGTGTTTCTTTTATCTGTTACAAATCTTTGTTTTAAATTCTTCAGCACTAATTCACAGGATTCTAAAAACGCTAGGAACCTTTTCTGGCGGACCTGAAGAAAGCTACTACCACCTTTAAATTGGCTGATTTTCAATTTTTTGAACTTTTTTTCAGCGCAATCTTATCGATTATTACATAAAGATTCTGATTATTAAAAAAACTGGAAAAATTTCAATATTTAAACAATTTTAGGGGGGAGCTCAGTTTCTCATACAACGTTATAGTAAATTGATCCTCCATTTTGAAACTACTCGCGTTGGGGTCACTTTGTTTATGGGTTTTTTTACGAGTTTTTGCCCTTTTTTTAAACTGAGAAACTGAGCCCCCACCTAAAATTGTTTAAATATTGAAATTTTTCCAAATGTTTTTGTCACTCGAAAAGTTTAATGTGTAATCGATAAGATTGCACTGAAAAAAGTAAAAAAAAAAAGATGATCAACAAATTTACAGGAGGTGATAATGTCGTATCGGTGAGTGGTTCCAAAATGGAGGATCGATTTACTATAACGTTGTATGAGAAACTGATCCCCCCACTAAAATTGTTTAAATATTGAAACTTTTCCAATTTTTTTGTCAATCAGAAAGTTTAGGGCGTAATCGATAAGATTGCACTGAAAAAAGTAAAAAAAGAAAAAATGAAAATCAACAAATTTAACGGTGGTGGTAGTGTCGTACAGGTCCGCTCTTTTTTTAATCATCAATCTGAGAAATCGCTTGTTTATAACTGTCAGTTTAGATATTTCTTAACAAGTTTAGTACCATGTTTGTCATCCCAATGAATATCTGGATCTGATGATACTATTTGAGAAGATGAGTAGTTCAAAGGTTAATGTTTTAGTTGTGTGGCAACTTGCTGTGTTGGCTGAAACTATCCCTAGCTTAATCTATTTTATGTTCAATTTCTTTATTTGAAATTATTTACATTGTTCGAACTGTTGTCATCATCTTTATTGTGACATTCACAACGTTTCGGCCGCTGTACGTTCCGGCCTTCTTTAGGTAATATTTGTTTGAATTTTGAACCAAGAGCCGTCGGTCTCTATATTGGCGTTTCTGAAGATGATTTGATGATGTTTGTTTAGACGTTCTTTGTTTGTTTCTTTCCTGTAATTGGCTGATAAATATCGTCCGCATTCATGGTTCCTGTAATTGGCTGATAAATATCGTCCGCATTCATGGTTCCTGTAATTGGCTGATAAATATCGTCCGCATTCATGGTTCCTGTAATTGGCTGATAAATATCGTCCGCATTCATGGTTCCTGTAATTGGCTGATAAATATCGTCCGCATTCTTGGTTCCTGTAATTGGCTGATAAATATCGTCCGCATTCTTGGTTCCTGTAATTGGCTGATAAATATCGTCCGCATTCATGGTTCCTGTAATTGGCTGATAAATATCGTCCGCATTCTTGGTTCCTTTAATTGGCTGATAAATATCGTCCGCATTCTTGGTTCCTGTAATTGGCTGATAAATATCGTCCGCATTCATGGTTCCTGTAATTGGCTGATAAATATCGTCCGCATTCATGGTTCCTGTAATTGGCTGATAAATATCGTCCGAATTCATGGTTCCTGTAATTGGCTGATAAATATCGTCCGCATTCATGGTTTCTGTAATTGGCTGATAAATATCGTCCGCATTCATGGTTCCTGTAATTGGCTGATAAATATCGTCCGCATTCATGGTTCCTGTAATTGGCTGATAAATATCGTCCGAATTCATAGTTCCTGTAATTGACTGATAAATATCGTCCGCATTCATGGTTCCTGTAATTGGCTGATAAATATCGTCCGCATTCATGGTTCCTGTAATTGGCTGATAAATATCGTCCGCATTCTTGGTTCCTGTAATTGGCTGATAAATATCGTCCGCATTCTTGGTTCCTGTAATTGGCTGATAAATATTGTCCGCATTCTTGGTTCCTGTAATTGGCTGATAAATATCGTCCGCATTCTTGGTTCCTTTAATTGGCTGATAAATATCGTCCGCATTCTTGGTTCCTGTAATTGGCTGATAAATATCGTCCGCATTCATGGTTCCTGTAATTGGCTGATAAATATCGTCCGCATTCTTGGTTCCTGTAATTGGCTGATAAATATCGTCCGCATTCTTGGTTCCTGTAATTGGCTGATAAATATCGTCCGCATTCTTGGTTCCTGTAATTGGCTGATAAATATCGTCCGCATTCTTGGTTCGTGTAATTGGCTAATAAATATCACCCGCATTCTTGGTTCCTGTAATTGGCTGATAAATATCGTCCGCATTCATGGTTCCTGTAATTGGCTGATGAATATCGTCCGCATTCTTGGTTCCTGTAATTGGCTGATAAATATCGTCCGCATTCTTGGTTCCTGTAATTGGCTGATAAATATCGTCCGCATTCTTGGTTCCTGTAATTGGCTGATAAATATCGTCCGCATTCATGGTTCCTGTAATTGGCTGATTAATATCGTCCGCATTCTTGGTTCCTGTAATTGGCTGATAAATATCGTCCGCATTCTTGGTTCCTGTAATTGGCTGATAAATATCGTCCGCATTCTTGGTTCCTGTAATTGGCTGATAAATATCGTCCGCATTCTTGGTTCCTGTAATTGGCTGATAAATATCGTCCGCATTCATGGTTCCTGTAATTGGCTGATAAATATCGTCCGCATTCTTGGTTCCTGTAATTGGCTGATAAATATCGTCCGCATTCTTGGTTCCTGTAATTGGCTGATAAATATCGTCCGCATTCTTGGTTCCTGAAATTGGCTGGTAAATATCGTCCGCATTCTTGGTTCCTGTAATTGGCTGATAAATATCGTCCGCATTCTTGGTTCCTGTAATTGGCTGATAAATATCGTCCGCATTCTTGGTTCCTGTAATTGGCTGATAAATATCGTCCGCATTCTTGGTTCCTGTATTTGGCTGATAAATATCGTCCGCATTCTTGGTTCCTGTAATTGGCTGATAAATATCGTCCGCATTCATGGTTCCTGTAATTGGCTGATAAATATCGTCCGCATTCATGGTTCCTGTAATTGGCTGATAAATATCGTCCGCATTCATGGTTCCTGTAATTGGCTGATAAATATCGTCCGCATTCATGGTTCCTGTAATTGGCTGATAAATATCGTCCGCATTCATGGTTCCTGTAATTGGCTGATAAATATCGTCCGCATTCATGGTTCCTGTAATTGGCTGACAAATATCGTCCGCATTCATGGTTCCTGTAATTGGCTGATAAATATCGTCCGCATTCATGGTTCCTGTAATTGGCTGATAAATATCGTCCGCATTCATGGTTCCTGTAATTGGCTGATAAATATCGTCCGCATTCATGGTTCCTGTAATTGGCTGATAAATATCGTCCGCATTCATGGTTCCAGTAATTGGCTGATAAATATCGTCCCGCATTCTTGGTTCTGTAATTGGCTGATAAATATCGTCCGCATTCTTGGTTCCTGTAATTGGCTGATAAATATCGTCCGCATTCATGGTTCCTGTAATTGGCTGATAAATATCGTCCATTCTTGGTTCCTGTAATTGGCTGATAAATATCGTCCGCATTCTTGGTTCTGTAATTGGCTGATAAATATCGTCCGCATTCTTAGTTCCTGTAATTGGCTGATAAATATCGTCCACGTTATTGGTTCTGTAAATTGGCTGATAAATATCGTCCGCATTCATGGTTCCTGTAATTGGCTGATAAATATCGTCCGCATTCATGGTTCCTGTAATTGGCTGATAAATATCGTCCGCATTCATGGTTCCAGTAATTGGCTGATAAATATCGTCCGCATTCTTGGTTCCTGTAATTGGCTGATAAATATCGTCCGCATTCTTGGTTCCTGTAATTGGCTGATAAATATCGTCCGCATTCATGGTTCACTGTAATTGGCTGATAAATATCGTCCGCATTCTTGGTTCCTGTAATTGGCTGATAAATATCGTCCGCATTCCTTGGATTCCTGTAATTGGCTGATAAATATCGTCCACATTCTTGGTTCCTGTAATTGGCTGATAAATATCGTCACATTCATGGTTCCTATAGTCGCTGATAATATCGTCCGCATTCTTGGTTCCTGTAATTGGCTGATAAATAATGATCACATTCTTGGTTCCTGTAATTGGCTGATAAATATCATTCATAACTGCTTGGTTCCTGTAATTGGCTGATAAATATCTGATACGCATTCTTGGTTCGTGTAATTGGCTAATAAATATCGTCCATTCTTGGTTCCTGTAATTGGCTGATAAATATCGTCCGCATTCATGGTTCCTGTAATTGGCTGATGAATATCGTCCGCATTCTTAGTTCCTGTAATTGGCTGATAAATATCGTCCGCATTCTTGATTCCTGTAATTGGCTGATAAATATCGTCCACATTCTTGGTTCCTGTAATTGGCTGATAAATATCGTCCGCATTCATGGTTCCTGTAATTGGCTGATTAATATCGTCCGCATTCTTAGTTCCTGTAATTGGCTGATAAATATCGTCCTGTTCTTGGTTCTGTAATTGGCTGATAAATATCGTCCGCATTCTTGGTTCCTGTAATTGGCTGATAAATATCGTCCGCATTCTTGGTTCTATTAATTGGCTGATAAATATCGTCCGCATTCATGGTTCCTGTAATTGGCTGATAAATATCGTCCGCATTCTTGGTTCCTGTAATTGGCTGATAAATATCGTCCGCATTCTTGGTTCCTGTAATTGGCTGATAAATATCGTCCGCATTCTTGGTTCCTGAAATTGGCTGGTAAATATCGTCCGCATTCTTGGTTCCTGTAATTGGCTGATAAATATCGTCCATTCTTGGTTCCTGTATTGGCTGATAAATATCGTCCGCATTCTTGGTTCCTGTAGTGGCTGATAAATATCGTCCGCATTCTTGGATTCCTGTCTTCGGCTGATAAATATCGTCCGCATTCTTGGTTCCTGTAATTGGCTGATAAATATCGTCCGCATTCATGGTTCCTGTAATTGGCTGATAAATATCGTCCGCATTCATGGTTCCTGTAATTGGCTGATAAATATCGTCCGCATTCATGGTTCCTGTAATTGGCTGATAAATATCGTCCGCATTCATGGTTCCTGTAATTGGCTGATAAATAGCCGATCGCATTCATGGTTCTGTAATTGGCTGATAAATATCGTCCGCATTCATGGTTCCTGTAATTGGCTGACAAATATTGTCCGCATTCATGGTTCCTGTAATTGGCTGATAAATATCGTCCGCATTCATGGTTCCTGTAATTGGCTGATAAATATCGTCCGCATTCATGGTTCCTGTAATTGGCTGATAAATATCGTCCGCATTCATGGTTCCTGTAATTGGCTGATAAATATCGTCCGCATTCATGGTTCCAGTAATTGGCTGATAAATATCGTCCGCATTCTTGGTTCCTGTAATTGGCTGATAAATATCGTCCGCATTCTTGGTTCCTGTAATTGGCTGATAAATATCGTCCGCATTCATGGTTCCTGTAATTGGCTGATAAATATCGTCCGCATTCTTGGTTCCTGTAATTGGCTGATAAATATCGTCCGCATTCTTGGTTCCTGTAATTGGCTGATAAATATCGTCCGCATTCTTGGTTCCTGTAATTGGCTGATAAATATCGTCCGCATTCTTGGTTCCTGTAATTGGCTGATAAATATCGTCCGCATTCATGGTTCCTGTAATTGGCTGATAAATATCGTCCGCATTCTTGGTTCCTGTAATTGGCTGATAAATATCGTCCGCATTCTTGGTTCCTGTAATTGGCTGATAAATATCGTCCGCATTCATGGTTCCTGTAATTGGCTGATAAATATCGTCCGCATTCTTGGTTCCTGTAATTGGCTGATAAATATCGTCCGCATTCTTGGTTCCTGTAATTGGCTGATAAATATCGTCCGCATTCATGGTTCCTGTAATTGGCTGATAAATATCGTCCGCATTCTTGGTTCACTCATTAAAGTCAAAAAATCTGTTCCATTTCCTCCAACCACCGACTGCAAATATCGTTAATTTTCATTAACGTTTTGAGAAAATTAGAGTTTTATTATTTTATTATTTTATTATTATTTTATTATTATTATTTATTATTATTTTATTATTTTATTATTATTTTATTTATTATTATTTTATTATTTTATTATTTAACATACAAAATACTCCTACTATTCAAAAAACAATTTAATGATTAAAATAATAAAAAGAAATTATTTAATAACATGCAATATTTTTTTGGTATATCTTTCTTTAAGGTTTTATATATGTAATAATTCAATTTCTAGTTTGCCCTACCTTTGCAAGAGCTATAAAGAAATCATAAAAACAAACGCGTCAAGAAGAATTTGAATCCAGAAAGAAATATTTACGCATCGCTATTTTGTATAATACATGCCGAAAAGTAAGAAATCCTAAAGATTTATTCGTTGCAGTTAAAAGGGAGATAATGACATGGCATGGTTTAAAGGGAGATAACTACATGACATCCGGAAGTGGTATCGCACATTGAATGAAAATGATATACTCTAGTGACCGAAATAAAGGGTTAGTTTTGAAATTTTTAGCACCTGAAGAAGGCTGGAGCGTACAACGGCCAAAACGTTGTAAACATGGAAGTAAAGCTGAGGACAACAGCCCAAACAATCTAAATAATATAAATACCGTATTTTTTGGCCTACCAGATGAGCATTTTCTCCGAAAAAAGACTTTGAAAAATACGTATGCATCTTCAAAGACGAATGCATCAGTTACCATGGATGGTAGTAAGGATCATGGCTGACAGTAGTGATGGCTCTTGAAATGATAGTTTATGCTTTTACATGAATTCAGCAGTCACAAGTTATTTGGATTTAAGGATGAATAAAATTTCTTTGATTGTTTTATGTTTTTACATGCCTATTTTTAAAAATTTTAATTAATTTGCAAGAGGCTCGGCTATGCTTGTTAAATTGGCCTTGTGCCAAACACAACCGAATTACTTACAATTTAAAAGATCAGAAGGTTGAATGAATGGTTGGAAAAATGAAAGTATTTTGCTTGTAAAATAAGTGTAATTTTACTAACAGAACTAAATAACAAATTTGTAAGAAGTAAAATATTCGAATAGAAAATGCTTGTAGTTAATTATTTTGTATGAGTGAAATGTTTCAATAAAAAATTGACGTGGTTAAAAGTTTCAGAGAAATAGTAGTAAGTAGCTAAGTGTCCCGGAGCGTATACTGATAGAAGCAGAATGTATGTATGTAAAAAGACTAAAACGTCTTATGTTCCTTTTCTTTTCATGGCCGGAGAAAAAGTGAAGAAGAAAGTCAGGCAATAAAGGAGATTGTACTTATCGGAGTCAGTTGAAGTATCTTTTTGTGGTTGTTTTCTTTAACGGTGTAGAGTGAAAACGAAGAAAGGAAAATTGGAAGTAAAGGTAGAATGAATGTATGTCGGTGAGACATGACCCCGGCTTGAAGTTTCTTCCTTAAATTGTAACGAGATGCGTCAGATACCGCTTCCATTCTGACTGGGTCGGTTTCTTGAAATCTCTTTTGTTACCCATCAGCTACCCGCTCCCATCTCGGACTCCTGTACGCGATCAAGAGATGTGGTTTAAGTAGCTGGTTTTAGTCATGTGACCGGCTCCTGCATCATACCCATTTTTTATGTTTTAAAAAAATTAACAGGCGTCATAATTCAATTTGCTATTTTCTATCCAATCAGAATCCAAAATCTAAGTTTCACACTGACTTGTGAAATTTGCCTTGGTCTGGGTTTTTCTAAAATGCTTTAGTCGTTTGGATCTAATTTTGCAGGTGTGCAATTTTACTTTTTGCGTTTTAGTTAATTGTTAGGTGATATAGGATTTGGATCCTATAACCAGCCCTCCCCGCGCAGATTGATAAATATTGAAAAAATTTTTCAATATGTTCATGCATGTTAGTACGTATCTAAGTGATTATGGTCGTTTAAAGCATGAAATAAAAAGTAAATTTATTCTCGTTGTTTAAGATCCGTTTTGTTAGTCGCAGGTTGCCATTTTTGTGTGTGTTTGTTGCGATTATTCGTTGTACAGTGACGAGTCGCTTTTTTCTGTGTCGAGGCTTGTATGCGGCGTATGGGTTCGGTAATTGTAAGTAGTCTGTGTTAGTTTGGCCTTTGGTGTTGTCCTTCGTAGGCTGAAAAGAAGTGTCGGAATTGAGATGCGCGTGACTAGAGGTTTTGACGAAAGTGTAACCCTATCAGAGTGCTGTTTATTTCAGAATGTAGCATGCTCTGGAAAATTCTCGGTGGATTCCAGTGGTTGATATGGCTGTTAAAATCTAATTGATTCCAATGCTTCGCATTGAGTTGCTTTGGTTTGGAAGGGCCCCTTTGTTTTGCTGTGTGTGTGGATTTATGTTGGTGTTAGAAGAATTAACACTTACGAAAAACTTTGATTTGCATAGTTGTTTTTTTAGTTTATTGATTTTGGTGTGTTGATACCGAGTGTCGACGTGTGTTTGAAAGAACTTAGAAGATATCTGGGTTTATTGTCGATTTGTTTTGGAGGTGTCAGTTATCTCCAATATCAATAAATCGAACTTGCAGATGTCTTAGTGGTTCTCGTTAAATGACGAAAAACGTCAGTGAGTCGACGTTGTGTCACTCTTTTTCTAGAAAGCCTGGAAGAGATGGCAGTTGTACTGTCTAGTATGCCATTATTAAACTGCAATGTTCTATGTGTGGTCGCCATTTTATGTAGTGGTGGTTGAGTGTTATATTTAATGGTCAACATTTTGTAGAGATCAGAATTCTCCTGCGTGTCCTTCACGTGGTCGCCATTTATGTAGTGAGAAGGTTGAAAAGATACTGAGATGGATAGGAGCTAGCCACATTGAAAAGTAGTTCTTGTCGATAAAAAAAGGTTTCTAGTTTGTGTATATAAATGTTGAATTTATTTTAAAGAGAAAATAACGTTATTTTTGTGTGTATATGGAGTAATCAAATTGTGATTATTAGAATTCTTCTGCATGTTCCCTGCGGAATCATCATTCATGTTGGGTTCAAAATTCTATCACGTTTTCCTTGCGAGGTAATTATTCATGTAGTGTTCAGAATTTCACCGTGTGTTCTTTGCGGAGTCACCATTATGCAGAGTGTGTGTTCCTAGCGGGGTCATTATTCATGGAGTGTTCAGAATTTCACTGTGTGTTCTTTGCGGAGTCACCT
Source organism: Ascarosepion bandense (assembly GCA_037127315.1). Lineage (NCBI taxonomy): Eukaryota > Metazoa > Mollusca > Cephalopoda > Sepiida > Sepiidae > Ascarosepion > Ascarosepion bandense. The sequence goes on from JBBBDQ010001947.1 coordinate 681,239, forward strand.
TTATGTTGAGTGTGTGTTCCTAGCGGGGTCATTATTCATGTAGTGTTCAGAATTTCACAGTGTGTTCTTTGCGGAGTCACCATTATGTAAAGTGTGTGTTCCTAGCGGGGTCATTATTCATGTAGTGTTCAGAATTTCACTGTGTGTTCTTTGCGGAGTCACCATTATGTAGAGTGTGTGTTCCTAGCGGAGTCATTATTCATGTAGTGTTCAGAATTTCACTGTGTGTTCTTTGCGGAGTCACCATTATGTAGAGTGTGTGTTCCTAGCAGGGTCATTATTCATGTGCTGTTCAGAATTTCACTGTGTTTTCTTTGAGGAGTCACCATTATGTAGAGTGTGTGTTCCTAGCAGGGTCATTATTCATGTAGTGTTCAGAATTTCACTGTGTTTTCTTTGAGGAGTCACCATTATGTAGAGTGTGTGTTCCTAGCAGGGTCATTATTCATGTAGTGTTCAGAATTTCACTGTGTTTTCTTTGAGGAGTCACCATTATGTAGAATGTGTGTTCCTAGCGTGGTCATTATTCATGTAGTGTTCAGAATACCATTGTGTTTTATTTGCCGGGTTATCAAATATGTAAGGTGTGTCGACTATGCCTGGTACAAGGCCACTTCCAAGCAGATTCGACAATCCACGCTTGTTGTTTGAAGATTGGGAAAATAAATGTGATTTTTATAAAAATAAGTGAAATTTTGTTAACTGAATAGTATATCAGATTTGTAAATAGTAAGTAACACTCTCGAGAATATACTGTATTTCTGCTGTGCTTTGTTTAATTTAAGCATGAAGAAAAAGATTGGCTTTTCTGAGCTATTTAGCTTCTGATGTAGAACAGCTCCAATTGAATTTCCTGATGCGTCAGTCGTCAATGTGAGTGCTGAGTTAGTATCGTCACTGATATAAGATAGCTTGGTAAAATCTGCTAATGCTTTTTTAGCATCTTGAAATGCAGTTAAAGCTTCTCCGTCTATCAGTATTTCAGCTTTGTTTTTCTTTTGTTTTTGCAGCAAGTTTGTGAGTGGGGTCAAAATTCTGGAACAACCTGGAATAAATTTACGGAAGTAATTTATTAACACGACAAATCTTCCTAGTTGTCGCAGTGATGTTGGTTGCAAGAAGTTTTGTCTTGCTGCTACTTTCTCAGGGACAGGTGTAATTCCGTTTTTGTCGATCACGTGGCTCAAGAAATTTAACTTTGAAACAGCAAAATCGCATTTGTGGACAATTATCTTTAAGCCAAAATGTGCCAGTCTCTCGAAGACTTGTTGAATATGGTATAGGTGTTCTTTTCTAAGCACATCATCGATATATGCAAAGATAAAGGGCAATCCTCTCAAATGAATCTTTGAAAGGTTTGGCCGGCACTGCTTAACCCAAATGGCATTCTGGTGAATTCTTAGGGTTCAAAAAGAGTGATAATTGCAGTTTTCTTTATGTCTTTCTCTGCTACTGGAATTTGGTAGTACGCATTAACAAAATCCAAATTTGTGAAAACTGTGGTTCCTGCAAACATATGGCAAAATCATGTAAGTGCGATATACGATATCTATCAGGGACAGTTTTGCATTCAGTCAGTTAAGTGCCATACGTGAAACACGCTTGGGCGATCATGTCTCGAAAGAGACAGGACTGACTGGGCAGAAGATTATCCCGCAGTAGGTTGCCATTGCTTTCTGCGGTAGACTGGTTGCCGACCAAGGCTATAGAACCCAATATGTCTTGTTATTTAACCCATAACTGGAAGGAATAGACGGATTAATACCTTTCCCAAGGGTATTTGCGCGTAAGTGAATGCAATGAATTCAACTGGAATTCGAACTCGGCTCCCCGATTTCTCGGAGAAGAGTACGGGCTATTTGACGGACGTATGATGCCTAATTGCAACATATGCTGAAATTTGTCTTTTGCTATTTTATATTTGTCTGAATGTAATCTGTGTGATGATGCGTGTGTAAGTGGTCTAGATGTGGTGATATAGTGTTTAGCAGAGTGGCAGATTTCATCTGTATGTGTTAAAGGCGTGGTTTGTGTAAGAATTCTTTTTATATAAATCATAGCAGTTGGTATCGCTGAACTAATTCCTGTTTACTTATAGATTGAAGTGATTCTCTTTGTTCTTAGTTTTGTGTTATGGTCGATGGGAGAGCGTGTAGTCACATTCGCTGTTAAGTCGAAATGGGCTAAAATATCTACCCATAGGATTGGCGTCTTTACATTTGCTTGGGTGAAAACCCACAGAAAGGATCACCGCAAGCCAAAGGATCACCGCAAGCCAAAGGATCACTGCAAGCCAAACGATCACCGCAAGCCAAAGGATCACCGCAAGCCAAAGGATCACTGCAAGCCAAAGGATCACCGCAAGCCAAAGGATCACCGCAAGCCCAAGGATCACCGCAAGCCAAAGGATCACCGCAAACCAAAGGATAACCGCAAGCCAAAGGATCACCGCAAGCCAAATGATCACTGCAAGCCAAAGGATCACCGCAAGCCAAAGGATCACCGCAAGCCAAAGGATCACCGCAAACCAAAGGATAACCGCAAGCCAAAGGATCACTGCAAGCCAAAGGATCACCGCAAGCCAAAGGATCACCGCAAGCCAAAGGATCACCGCAAACCAAAGGATAACCGCAAGCCAAAGGATCACCGCAAGCCAAAGGATCACCGCAAGCCAAAGGATCACTGCAAGCCAAAGGATCACCGCAAGCCAAAGGATCACCGCAAGCCAAAGGATCACTGCAAGCCAAAGGATCACTGCAAGCCAAAGGATCACCGCAAGCCAAAGGATCACCGCAAGCCAAAGGATCACTGCAAGCCAAAGGATCACCGCAAGCCAAAGGATCACCGCAAGCCCAAGGATCACCGCAAGCCAAAGGATCACCGCAAACCAAAGGATAACCGCAAGCCAAAGGATAACCGCAAGCCAAAGGATCACCGCAAACCAAAGGATCACCGCAAGCCAAAGGATCACCGCAAGCCAAAGGATCACCGCAAACCAAAGGATAACCGCAAGCCAAAGGATCACCGCAAGCCAAAGGATCACTGCAAGCCAAAGGATCACCGCAAGCCAAAGGATCACCGCAAGCCAAAGGATCACCGCAAGCTGGTGATATCTCACCGCATGTGTCTATATTTTAGCCGTTTGCCGCCTGTAGTGTGTATGTGGAGAATACAGGCTTTTGTTTTGTGTTTGGTGGTATAACATTAATTTGAGCGCCGATGACAACTAAAATTAAATATCCGTTATTTTTGTGCCAGATGTAAAATAGACGACTCCCTTGTTCTAATCCAGCAGCTAATGTCATCTTTACTTGCTGCTGGAACAATTGTTTCCCTGGTGTTGTGCAGAAATGTGAAAAGTCTTTAAATTGAAGCTGCATAATTCTGTGCACTTCGTTGCATTGAACAAGTGTTTTCCTGGTGTTGTGTAGAAATGTGAAAAGTCTTTGAATTGAAGCTGCATAATTCTGTGCACTTCGTTGCATTGAACAAGTGTTTCCCTGGTGTTGTGCAGAAATGTGAAAAGTCTTTGAATTGAAGCTGCATAATTCTGTGCACTTCGTTGCATGGAACAAGTGTTTCCCTGGTGTTGTGCAGAAATGTGAAAAGTCTTTGAATTGAAGCTGCATAATTCTGTGCACTTCGTTGCATTGAACAAGTGTTTCCCTGGTGTTGTGCAGAAATGTGAAAAGTCTTTGAATTGAAGCTGCATAATTCTGTGCACTTCGTTGCATGGAACAATTGTTTCCCTGGTGTTGTGCAGAAATGTGAAAAGTCTTTGAATTGAAGCTGCATAATTCTGTGCACTTCGTTGCATTGAACAAGTGTTTCCCTGGTGTTGTGCAGAAATGTGAAAAGTCTTTGAATTGAAGCTGCATAATTCTGTGCACTTCGTTGCATTGAACAAGTGTTTCCCTGGTGTTGTGCAGAAATGTGAAAAGTCTTTAAATTGAAGCTGCATAATTTTGTGCACTTCGTTCAAATTTATAATGATATCTACAGGTATCATTAGTAAATCGCTCTCTGGAGAAAAAGTTCAACCTACTTCGATTTCTGTGTGGTAGGTTGGATCTATTTCTGAATGCTGGACGAGAACGTTGGGATTTTTGTGCTTGTACTAAGTTCTGTTATGTGCGTTGTGGTGCAGTGGATATAGGCTCGAAACGAGAAATCGGGGACCCGAGTTCGAATTCCAGTTGAATTCATTGCATTCACTTACGCGCAATTATCCTTGGGAAAGGTATTAATCCGTCTCTTCCTTCCAGTTATGGGTTAAATAAGAGAACAGATTGGATTCTATAGCCTTGGCTGGCAACCAGTCTACCGTAGAAAGCAATGGCAACCTACTGCGAGATAATCTTCTGCCCAGTCAGCCATGTCTCTTTCGAGACATGATCGCCCAAGCGTGTTTCATGTATGGCACTTAACTCACTGACCAAGCTCTGTACTTGTAAGCCGAGATTAGCTATTTGCTTATACAGCTGTGACAATTCATCTGACTTGTTTGTTAAAGTTGTGGTATTTGTACTATTAACCACTTGACTCTAGTTCTTTCACCACCCCGTATATCCTTTCCTTTCTCTCCACCTTTGCAACTGTCATTACAACTGTATTCCCATCCTTCTCTTGTTACTTTCTAACTGGTTCGTCTTCCTTTTCACTCTCTTCTACTTAATCTTTTTACTCTTATGTAGCCCCCCTGCACATCAGTGGCATTACCGCTTTGCTCGGGGTGATATGATTAAAAAAAATGTGATGTGGCGTATACATTTTTGTCTTGGTTTTTGTCATGTATTTTGGCTGCTATCTCTGCTCTTTTCTCTAGTTGTAAATAATCGGGGAGTGATGCGAGTATCTGCGTTGTCTCTGTTTGTAGTTTATCCATCCACAGTTTCTTTAACACCACTTCACACATGATGTTGTCTACTAATAAGGACCGCATTTTTCTTAAGAGTTGCGAAGGTTTCATGCGTCCCTGATAATCTTCTTTCCTCCGATTTACCCACACGTGTAATATCTGCAGTTTTCAACGTGTTATAGGGTTTTTCTTCCGGCATCTTGTTAAGCAGATCCGCAACCTCAATTACTACATCTACGGAAGTTTCTCGACAACGTAGGCGTATTTGGAACTTTGTGATGGAATAATTTGAATTGAAAATTGCATTTAACTGTGCGAACCAAATTTGTACGTTAGTTGGGTTATAAGTCGGTAAATTTATTGTTATCACGGCTTCCATAGTTTCTGTAAGGTTTGTATCCATTTTCTGTGTCTTGATGATTTAAAAAAAATGTGTTTCTTATTTTGTTGGAGCTTTTCTTTCAGTTGGAAATTTGCGACTTCATTTCACGTCGATTGGTCACCACTTTGTTGGATACAGAACACCCGGATTACATTTTATGAAAATAAAACCACCCATGGACAGTGAAAGACGTATAGTATATTTATTAACTAGCAACTAGTATGGCATTGCCATATAAACAAAATCGGATGACTGAATTATGTAAACAATACGTGACATCAGTATGTGAGGGACCCATAGTGAATGTGTTGTTGTATGAAAATGACTTTTTTTTCTTAGAAATTTCATTATAATATTATAGTGCGTCTTCCAAGCCACAACGTACTGTAAGTTGGAAAATATGGTATATTAGAATTAGGAGACGAGATTTAGCAATTTTTCCTAAAATATCCTAAAAAAATACATATGGCATGTCAACCTCGGCGGGTCATTTATTGCCAACTAATTTTTATTTTATTTATTGCTGGTAATAGCTTTTCCTTTCAACAATTTATTGTTTATTTTATATAAGTTTTGTGTCTAGTAATACTTTTTCTTTTCGAGTATCAATATCCATTGGAATTTGTTTTTAAGGGCAGGGGATGTGCGTTGTGGTACAGTGGATACCGGCTCGGAACGAGAAACCGGGAAACCGAATTCCAGCTGAATCCATTGTATTCACTTACGCACAAATACCCTTGGAAAGGTATTAATCCGTCTCTTCCTTCCAGTTATGGGTTAAATAGCAGGACAGATTGGGTTCTATAGCCTTGGTCGGCAACCAGTCTACCGCAGAAAGCAATGGCAACCTACTGCGGGATAATCTTCTGTCCAGTCAGTCATGTCTCTTTCGAGACATGATCGCCCAAGCGTGTTTCACGTATGGCACTTAACTGACTGACCCAAGTACTACCCTTGTTATTTAACCCATAACTGGAGGGAAGGGACAGATTAATATCTTTCCCAAGGGTACCAGTGCTTAAATGAATGCAGGGTATTCAATTGGAATTCGAACTCGGCTCACCGATTTCTCTTCCCGAGCTGATATCCACTGCACCACAAGGCACTAAACGCTTACAGCACCTGGTATTCCCAAGCAGTTACCCATTTAAGTACTGACCAGGCTCAACGTTGATTAACACAGAAGTATAGACAGGTAATAAAATGATAGGTTGGTAATTTAGATTTTAGAAGTCGTTTATTCAGTTATACAACTATTAGTTTTGGTTTTAAATCAGTTTTATATTCTTTGATATTTTTTTCCATATAAACTTTGGTAGATAAACTCAGTGAGCGTGACGTACAATATAGAATCTTGTGTGCATATCCGGCAGCGCACCTGTTAAGTTCCATCAGCTCTGTTTTTCTAAGTCATGATTCTGCTGATTATTGTAGGCAGGGCGAGTATTTTTGTAATTGCTGCAGAGTACATGTCAATTTCTTAAGTAAGATTTTCCTCAGAATTAATAGAATAAGAAATAAAAAAGTAATAATAAAAAAACAAAACAAAACAACAAAAAAAACATCATTGGCACGATACGAAAACGAGGCCCGACAGGTCGATGACATGTCCTTAGCCTCACCAAGAAAGGATAAAAAATGTTTTGGTTCTTTCTCATTGGTTGAAATATTAAGAGGTGTTACCAGTTGAGAACTTTTCACCACTCCCTCGGGATTCGTAGATTTTCATTTCTTAAAAATGAAACAAACAAACAATAAAGAAAACAAAACCAAATTAAAACAAACAAAAACATTAAAAAACAGCAAAGAATAATGAACTGAAATTCTTTGCTTACCATGTTAAGAAAAATCCTTTTATATTATTAGCGATGAGGAAAGTAAAAAGTTACATCTATCTATCTATCTATCTATCTATCTATCTATCTATCTATCTATCTATCTATCTATGTCTGTTCATATCTATCTATCTATCTATCTATCTATCTATCTATCTATCTATCTATGTCTGTTCTTCATATCTATCTATCTATCTATCTATCTATCTATCTATCTATCTATCTATCTATCCCTGTCTGTTCATATCTATCTATCCCAGTCTGTTCATATCTATCTATCCCAGTCTGTTTTTATCTATCTATCTATCTATCTATCTATCTATCTATCTATCTATCTATCTATCTATCTACGCTAAAAGTTACATTAATGCTTCACATTTATCATAGCAAGATATGCAAATATATATTTATTATTATTATTTTGATCATGTCACCCCAAGCAAAGCGGGGCCCTCATTAGTGCCCAGGGGGTTACAGTGAGATAGAGGACTGGGTACAGAGGGTATTGAGAAAAGGAGAAAAGATGAATGGTATTCAAGAACATAGACGATAGCAATTGACATTGCATTTAAATTTTTGAAGATTGTAGCTATCAAGAAAACAAGTAAACGGAGGGGAGTTTCACAGGCGCGACGTGCGAGAAAAGAAACTGTTCATTTCGAAGTAGTGGTAGCATTAAACAATTTCACCGGTAAAAAGTGGGATCTCGATGCCAATCTCGTAGCATGCTTAAATTCATGTGGTCGAGGCACCAGGGAAAAATGATCGTCATGAAAATATTTGCAGAAATGGCAGAGGGAAGGATTCAAACCTGCAACTCCTAACAACACAAAGGAAAGCGTTAATTCATCTTTGTTGTTAGGGGTCGCATTATCTGCTCAAATATTTAGAATAATGTTCCAACAAATGAATAAAGATATGTCGGTTTTTAATCCATGTCTTAAATCTCTGGAACTATATATATATATATATATATATATATATATATATATATATATATATATATATATGCCTGTGTGCGTGCAATTGTATTAGTATTTATTTGCAAACGAGTTTATCTGAATGTGTCCCGTATAAAACAGATTAAAATTAAAATAAAAGATTAAAATGAAATTAAAATAAAAAAAATTAAAATGAAATTAAAATAAAGTAATGTAAAGAAATAAAATAAAATAAACATGAAATAAATTAAAAAATTATTATAAAATAATAATAATAATAATAATGAATATAAAATACATAATAAAAAATAAAATAATAAAAATAATAAGATAATAATAAACATAGATATAATAATAATAATAATAATAATAATAATAATAATAATGGATTCTAAAACAAGAAAGCTTCTTTCTAAGCATAAGATGCATCATCCAAAGGCTGATGTAAACCGTCTATACATACCCCGTAAAGAAGGTGGAAGAGGTCTTATTCAGCTAGAATTGTCATACAAGACAACAACTATTGGCTTACTAACATACATAGAAACAACAAAGGATTGGATGATACAATTAGTAAGGCAACATGAAGAAAGAAAGAAAAATATTCAATAATAAAAGAAGGCAGTAAATACAAACAAGATTTACAGTTAGTAGATTCTGTAGAAAAGCAAAACAGAAGCCAAGAACCAAATATTGCAGCAAAAAATATGAAAATGAAAGCCAAAGATAAAGCTCTTGAACAGATGAAACAGCGCTGGCAAGACAAACCTCTGCATGGCCAATATCCAGAACGTGCCAATAAATCCAATGTTGATAAAGTTAATACTCATCGATGGTTACGTGCATCTTGATTAAAGTCTGAGACTGAAGGCTTTATTCTTGCAGTGCAAGACCAAAGTCTTTTCACTAGAAACTTTCAGGCAAATATTATACATAATGATACGGATCCAAAATGCAGGTTTCGTGATAAACACCAAGAAACAATAGACAATCTAATCTCAGGCTGTTCTGTACTTGCCCGAAATGAATATAAAAATCGTCATGATAGAGTGAGGCAATATTTACATTGGACAATGTGCAAACACTATGGAAAATCTGTAAACAAACACTGGTATGAACATCACCCAACACCGGTTACAGAAATAGAAGATGTAACCATTCTATGGGATTACACCATCTACACAGACAGAACAATTGAAGCAAATAGGCCAGGCATTGTCGTTAAAAACCAGAAGGAGAAAACTTGTCTATTAATTGATATGGCTTGTCCAGTGGATTGTACATAGCAACCAAGGAATTTGAAAAACTGTCAAAATATAAAGACCTGGAAATGGAAATAGAAAAAATGTGGAAATTGAAAACAAGAGTTGTGCCAGTGATAGTAGGTGCACTTGCATTGATAGAAAACAACACATTGAAAGAATCCCTGGAAACCCCAGCTTAAGAGATATAAAAAGAATTGTCTTATTAAGTAAGGAGAACGTTGTCTAAGTAACGTTAGGGATGATGGGGAAGATAGAAAATACATGAAATGGAGCCATAACAACACACCACGACCTGCCTTAGGTCTTCCCGCTGACTTGGTTGGTAGTGCGACCATAGCAGAAATCGAAATATGATGAAAACTGACATAATAATAGTTATGTTTTATAAAAATAACGGATAAATAAAAATGTAAATAAAAATATTATTTTATTTTATCTTTGAAGTTTATTATATTAGGTCTAAGGAATTTATATCTTCGTGTTGTGTTTTTATAAAATTATCCTTTATATTACGTTTTATGGATAATCTTTCTGTTTGTGTATCTGATTTCATCACTTATTTTTAATACCAAAAGATTTAACTTGAAACACTGTAACTGATGTCTATATCTGTCTGCAATTCATTTCCTGCTAAAATTTAAAATTTTTCTCTCTTAGCCGTTTCCATTGTCTCTCCCTTTCCTTCCCTCTCTAATTTTTCTCACTTTTTAATTCTTTATTTTTCTCTTCACTTTCTGTATCTTTCCTTTTCTTTATAAAAGTTCAATTCTTTTTTTAATAATGGCAAAAGATTTCAGCCCAGACACCACGAAACTGATGTTTATATCTGTCTGCAATTCACTTCCTGCTAAAATTAAAAAATTCTCTCTTTTAGTCTTTCCATTGTCACTCCCTTTTTTTTCCTTGTCAACATTTTCTCACTTTTCCTTTTTATTTTCCTCTTCACTTTCTATTTCTTTTGTATATTTCCCCTTTTCTCTTTCTTTTTATTTTCTTTATAAAAGTATAATTCTTTTGTTAGAAAATGCCAAGAAGTTCAGCTCAAACACGGTAATCGATGTCAGTATCTCTCCCTGCAATTCACTTCCGTCCGAAAATTCAAATTTCTCTCTTTTAGCCATTTTCATTAGCAATTTCTTCTCTATATTTCGTCACTTATTTTTCTCTTCATTTTCTATTTCTTCTGTATCTTTCTCTTTCCTCTTTCTTTGCTTTTGCTTGATTTCTCATCTTATTTTTTTTCTTGCCTCTTTCTTTCTCCTTTTGTAAATATCTTTTTACATAGTAGGGGAAAATTAAAAAATAAAAACAAGTGTTGTTCTTAAAAGAAATTTAAAAAAATTAAACGTTTATTACCACCATTATTAACTACCTAATGAGACATTGTTCTTTCAATGTCAAAACAAAATGTACAATTTTATAGTAGTGTATAGTTTGCACATGTTCTAACGTAATATATATATATATATATATATATATATATATATATATATATATATATATATATGATAGAATAGAGAAAAAATAAATAGCAAACATATCTCAATCTAATATGCTTTATATTTATTGAGGATTCTTCAAAGGCCGATATATTAACTAACGTTAACGTCCAATATACACCTAAACAGACAAGCGTTTCAACACAAATATATATATACATTATTCTACACTTTACCATTTTTTGTCTACCTATTTTTTCTATCCTCTTTACCTCGTATAAAAGAAAATCCAAAAATAAGGCGGAAGTGAGATTTTTGAATTAAAAAAAAAACGTTTATTACCATCATTATGTAGACATTGTTTTTTTGATGTCGAAACAAAATTTATACGTTTGTAGTAAATCATAATTTGTATATCTTCTAAACTATAACTTTGAATTCATAGCTCTATTTCTATACTGAGCACTGTTTAAAATTAATGTTTTGATCGTTGTTAATACTGTTTTCGTTCTTTATTCACCTGAATTTTTATATAACTATGTGATTTAATGTATATATATATCCCGCCTATTTCCCCACTTTGCATCTATTCATTCCAAATATTTTTGTGTATGTATATATTTTTTCATAACATTTGTTATGTGTATGTGGGATTTCATGTATGTATTCCTTTTTCTGTATGATGTTATATGTGGGATCTAATCAATTTATTTCCTGTTTAAATAATACAAGTTTCACTTCCTCTGTAAAAAAACGTGTTTTTAAAATATTCAAAAGGAAATTATTTATTTTTCAGCGATCTGAAAGAGACAATGGAAAATTACATTGTTGAAATAAATCCTGATTTATCACCGTTTAACTATGTGTTGAGTTTTCCCTCAGTATTATATATATATATATAATAAAATCCACCTTGATCATTTGTTTAATATTAATGTAATTAATATTAATTAGGAACGGGTCTTTGGGATTTACCTTCCTGCTTTTCTTTTTGGATTAAAGTTTTATATTAAATATATGTAGGAAACATTCTTCTCCCAATGTCAAAACAAAATGTACAGTTTTGTAGTAGATTGTAGTTTTAAAGTATAGTTTATAATAAATAGTCATTGCTCTATTTTTATACTGTGGACTGTTTTAAATTAATGTTTTGAACGTTGCAATTATTTTCTTTGTTCCTTATTCATATATATATATATATATATATATATATATATATATATATTGTACTGAGGCAGCAAAAAATTATTTAAACATATATTGTTAAAAATAACAGACAATAGTATATTTATGACACACATTTTCGTAACAAAAATTTATCGTAAATAATCAGGCCGGTAGAAATAAATATAGTTTGATTAAAAACAATATCTACTTAAATATGAGTATCGATTAAAAATAATGTTAAAACAAATAATTTCAATATGTCAGTTGTGAAACCATTTCGTTAATCTTCGAGATTTTCCGTTATATATATATATATATATATATATATATATATATATGCTCTTATTGTATATTTGTATATGCATATCTTTCTGTGTTCGTTTAAAAAAAGAAATTCTCGATGGAATTACGAGAACGATTCGAATCAGTCGTATTCACAAATCACGCATGCCTAAAAGTGGCAACAGCATCACACTTCCGGGCACATCTCACTTTATTTCTCACACAGGAATAATTTCTTTATCTTTCGAACCTCACGTCATCTAACGCATCGAAAAATGCCCACACCGACTTACGTACACAAGAAAACACACGCACAGTTTGAACTAAAAAAAGGAAGGTTTCTAATTTTGCATGTCAACGAAGAATCTGCTTAGATTTTCTCTCCCCCATACCGATCACTCAGACATATATACGTATACACGCACATGTTGTATGCTCAGGCACTGAAATAAGAAGAGTAGTTGCAGGCCTTGGCTTGGTTTCTTCAAGAACATTCCACAGAAACACGGCGTGAAATCACTTTTCCGGTTCCAGACAATTGCATCGATGATAAGTTTCCTCGGGGCAGGTAATGTTGTGTATGTTAGAACTTCCATGACATAAGCGATAGGTAGCGTGTCCAGGTCGTGATCATTGCTGCCTTGGTTGTCACGTGATCTTATGGCTAATGTCCGCAATGCAAATTAAATTAATGAGTATAGTATAAAGGTGCTTGTGTGTATGTAGGAGAGAGAGAAAGAAAGAAAGAGAATCTAAACTTATTTATAAATCAAAATGTCTGTGTGTGTGTGTGTGTGTGTGTGTGTGTACGTTATCTATAGACTCCGAAACGGCTGAACCTATTTTCTGGAAAATTCACACAGTTGTACTATAAGCGTCTGCGAGTGTTCTTAGCTCGGTAAATATCGAAAATCGATAATCGAAAAAATCAGGTTATAGAAGGAGTGATCCGATTTTAATCAAATTTGAGACACTCATAGACAAAGCCATAAGAAACGATATTCAGAGGTTTCAAGGCTGCAGTTCTTAGAATAGTGCAGAAAATCGATTATATATATAAAAGGCAACATGTTTGTGTGTGTGTGTCTGTTTATCTGCCTGTATGTCTGTATTTTTTTCAGCCCTTTTATTTTAGTTTTTGCTTCGGGTTTGGCTTTAAGTAGGTATAATTGTAGTTCTTAGTCTCAGCCATGATACCATTTACTCAGAGGACTTATTTAGCCTTCAAAATTCAGTTTACGACGAAAAAAATTTATTTGATATCGATAGCAGGAAATCAAAATTTGACTTACATCCATTCATTTTTCTTTCAGTCTACGGTTTCGCTTTAACTGGAAACAACAACATCCAAAGAGTCTGAGCTCCAGGACCATGGATTAGTTTTAAAGCTTTCATTACACCCGAGCAACGCCGGGCTATACTGCTAGTTTTTAATATTTGCATGCACCTAGGATATTGTCATTTGCAGTTTTTTTTTTAAATTTAGCACACAAGTCTTTGTTGTATGGGGCGGATCAAAATATACCGCAACGCATTTATTTAGCGATAGGCGACGATTTGCATCAATCTTAACTAGCGAACGGTAAAGTGATGAAATCTGCGGCACTAGGACCAGATATAATCCTTTTTTTTTGTTCATATTACTATATATTAAGCATTCGAGATGAAAAAAATAAGGTGTATAAAAGTTAATATGGGAATCATGTTTTAATTATTTATAAACTGTTTGCTCTACGAAAGCCAAAACAAAACATGTTCATACCACATAATGCTAAAAAACGAGATATTTTTCTTCAATTCTTTGTGCTTTTAAGGAATTTTTTTTCAGTTTTAAAAACAGCTAAAGAATCACAAGGAGCCAAGTCTGGTGAATAAGATGTGTAGCTCATTTTTCTAAGTGCATTTCTTTTCCATGAAAACGCATCAAACGGAGGTCAGTTATTATGGTGGAAACCCACTTTTCAGGTCAGAATTCAACCGCGAACTCACCTGGTCGGAATCTCAGCCTCCAGGTTGAGGAACCAAAACGAGGCTCAGTCGAACGGCAGTCTCGTCTGGGAAAAAATAGACAGATGCTCAACCCTGCCTTGTCTACGGGAGGTTTTTACTCGTACTTAATAGCCCAAAGTTTCTACTATAAAATGACCTTGTGCCACATCCATCCTCAGTGGGGGAGGCCGATAGATACCCAGAGTTCCACTGAACACATTCTCGTAATCCTTTCAGCGTTTACAAATAACCATTTGCATATGATTTTGTGCTTTTGACAACCTACTTCTTACCTAATCGTGCATATATTCTCGCCTTTTCTTCGTAGCATTTTTACAAAAAGCCAATTTTAAAATACATTTAACTTCTCACTGGCACTTTTTCCAAAATTCACACAAAAATGGATCCGTTGTTCCAAACTTCTTTCACTTATTTTCTACTAAAATAACAGCATAAACACCTACGACTTTCTATATTGTTAGACAACGAATGACTCATCTGGTGTGCGTCTCAAAAAAGCTGAAGTTAGAACATGTCCGACCGCACTCGGTTACCAATATTTGTCCAACTTATTACCCATGGGAAAAATTGCAGTCATTCCGTTAATCAAATTATATTTATTACTAATGCTCTGAGTTATAAATCAATGCTACGAGAGAAAAATAAATTTAACCCTTTTCTCGTAGCAAATTGATATTGATTGCTTGCTCATCCATTCGTCATTTCCAACTCTGTCTCATCTTTCTTTTAAAAGAGTTCATTCATTTAAGTGTCATACGTGATACACGCTTTGGGCGATCATGTCTCAAAAGAGACATGATTGACTGGGCAGAAGATTATCCCTCAGTAGGTTGCCATTGTCTTCTGCGATAGACTGGTTGTCAGCCAAGGCTATAGATACCAATCTGTTCTATTATTTAACTCATGACTGGAGGGAAGAGACGGATTAATACCTTTCCCAAGGGTATTTGTGCGTAAGTGAATGCAAGGAATTCAACTGGAATTCGAACTCGGCACCCCGATTTGTCGTTCCTAGTCGATATCCACTGCACTACAACGCACATCCGATAGGTTTAAGGCAGTTCGAAAAAAAAAACCTGATGAGTGACAATATCAACAGGAAATAAATAAAACTTACAGTCAGCCAGTCAGTTAGGTGCCATACGTAATACACGCTTGGCCGATCATGTCTCGAAGGAGACATGACTGACTGGGCAGAATATTATCCCTCAGTAGGTTGCCATTAGTTTCTGTGTTAGACTGGTTGCCAGCCTGGGCTATAGAACCCATTCTGTCATATTATTTAACCCATGACTGGAGGGAAGAGACGGATTAATACCTTTCTCAAGGGTATTTGTGCGTAAGTGAATGCAAGGAATTCAACTGCAATTCGAACTCGGCATCCTGATTTGTCGTTCCGAGTCGATATCCAATGCACCACAACGTACATCCTTGTTACTGTCCAGAAAATCCGGGCTCACTTAGGAAGCGGGAAGGAAACAAAAAATCTTGATCTCTTTTGGAATTTTTAAGGCTGTTTCATACAATGGCAGCATCAACGCTAAACTCTATAACTAGCAGCTAGACTGCATGGACGGCAAACTAAAGTAGGGATATCCTGCTTTGGTCAGTCGAGGTCGGGTTTTGTTTCAGCAAGGCAATGCGAGGTCGTACGCTGCCAGGTTGGCTAAAGAGAAATTCAAACAGAAGGACGGTCTTGAGATTCTTCCACATCCACCATTCAATCCCGATGCGAGGCTTACGGCCTATCACGTTGAATACACCGGTTCTCGCTTGATCACCGAAGTTAAGCGACGTTGAGCCTGGTCAGTATTTAGATGGGTGACCGCTTGGGAATACCAAGTGCTCTAAGCGTATAGTGACGAATGTGCGTTGTGGTGCAGTGGATATCGGCTCGGAAAGAGAAATCGGTGAGCCGAGTTCGAAATCCAGTTGAATACCCTGCATTCACTTAAGCACTGGTACCCTTGGGAAAGGTATTAATCCGTCCCTTCCCTCCAGTTATGGGTTAAATAACAAGGGTAGGACTTGGGGACCCTGTCCTTAAAAACAAATCCCAATGAATCTTGATATTCAAAAAAGAAAAATGTAATACTAGACACAAAAACTTATACAAAACAACAATAAACTGTTGAAAGAAAAAGGTATTACCATCAATAAATAAAGTTTAGTTGGTAATAAATGACCTGCCGAGGTTGATTTGCCATAAAAACAAAACAACCAACGAAGCAACAATCCCGATGCTGCTCCGAATGACTACGGCCTATTCCGTTCAATAGAGCACTTCCTCCGCGATCAGCTATTCAACACTTTTGATGAAGCGAAAGAAGTTTGTTTATATTGTTCACCGTCAAATCCACGACTAAAATATTTGTAGCTTATTAATTATTAGATAAAAGCGTTGGTTGGATCCAGTGACTTGACCAAAAGAGTTGTGAGTTCAATATTAAGCGACAGTAGTAGCGAACAAACACTTGAGTTAAATGGAGATAAATAAAAACATCCGGAAGTGGCGTGACTCATTGAACGAAAACAATCTAAGCCCAGTGATCGAAATAAAGGTTTCTGTTCAAAATTTTGATCACCTGAAGAAGGTTGCAGAGTACAATGGCCAAAACCTCGTGAATATAACAACAAAAACGTGAACAACATTCCGAACTATTTTGAAAAGTTTCTGTTGACGTTTTTCACTATTTTGAAATGTTTCTGTTGATGTTTTTATTAAGACTTTTGTATGAATTTTGAAAGAGACGCAAAACACATGAAAACAAAAAAGCTTTATCTGAAAACAAATTACCGGAAATAATCTTGAGAAGTCTTTCATCACATCGATTCAATAAATCCACAGTCAGCATCAATGACTGCTTTAATGCAGGGTCAAAAGCATTGGCATATCTGAATGACCTTTATCAGTTTTGGATATACTCTTTGTTATGGCAAACTTGAGAGATTTTATAGGGTTATGGGAGCGTTGAATGACTTTCTCTTGACTTCGCTCTATACGTAGTGGTCTAGTGGAGTCAGGTATGGTGAGCTACACCCTTGTGCATATTAATTGAAACAAAACGAATAATATATCATCAGACCAGAAAAAGGTCCCAACAGTAAATCACACATATAACCCCCCACATGCTCTAACACATTTACACACACAAACACACAGTAACATTAATGACAGCAGCACCAGCAGCAGCCATGGTCATTCCTTGAAAGGCACGGACTCCCTCGGACAGACAAACGCTCCTCTGTCATTCTGAAGATGGGATTTTGATCTCGAAATATTAATGTATAATAAATAGGGAATACTCAAGAACTTCTTTACCTTCTTTTATTTTACTAAACGCATTGTGACAGCCTTCAAGACCTAACCATAAAACGAATAATGGTTTCGTAGGATCTTTCACACTTTCCCTGATCACATATACGTCGTCTTTTGAAATCGTTTTTCTCTTTCGACCGCATTTTCCTTTACGTTTTAGACTGATGGATCCAGCTTGTTATTTGCCTTGATGACACGACTGACAGATGAAAGGCTGACACCAACAATATCTGCGATCTCTCGGTAGGGCTTGCCAGTGTGTTTGTACAGCGTTAAAATTTTCGGACGCTTCCCTGGAGTAACGTGTATAACAGACAGGGAAGTAGGGCAACTTATCGATAGTCGAGATACTCGTACCTGGGCGAAAATAGATTCATATTACATCACGCTACTGCAAATGACCTAATCTGAGGAAAAATAGAAATCAATTACACCCAGTCACTCCAGTATTTCTAAAACTGACTGTATCATGAAAGAAAGGATACTAAAAGCAGTTTGTTTCAATTAATTTGCACAAGGCTTTAGAAAGCCGTGCGTTTGGAAGAGGACGTTCACGGAGATTGTCATGAGTCTTGTGAGGAGATATACGGTCGTCCTTTGGGTACGCTGTCTATCCAGGGCTTCACAGAGTTTCTCTCAAGCCTTCTGAAAGATAAAAGTATTGACTTTTACCCCGAGAAAAGAGGGGAGTCGTCATGACATCTTTTTTACTGATGGTTCTCGGAACTATCGCAGTTGTTAGGAATTTTGTATGCATTATTCTTGGAACTTCAGCTGGGTCTCTTCATAACCAACGGTCGTTAATTCAGTTCACGGATAAAATATTTTTTTTGTCAGAGAAAAACAAAATCATTCCAGTTCTTGACGTTTTAGCTTACTAAGAAATCGCTTCGTACTGATCAAAAGGTTCACTCTTGTTTCTTCGCGAATGAACTTCTCCACATAACATACGACTTTTGGGTGCCTCGGGGTGGTGTAATAGTTAGCAACCTTGTCTCGCTAAAACCAGATAAAACTTAGTGAGTTCGATCCTAACTGGGTGTCCCATACTTTCGGCTTTGTACCACATCAAAGATGCGTTTAGAAAATCACCATAACATTCGACTTCTACAGGATGTCATTCACAACTCTTCTGCTGGTAACTCGAGGCCTGTTGAAATGGTTCATGTTGATTTTCGGTGGCTCTTACCGATCATTTTCTGCGCTTCCTGTGTAAACTTACATCTTCTGATAGTTTAGAACTCTTAGCGTGAGTATTGCGTTTACCTGCTTCAGTTGGATCGCCCGGCAACAGCTCTCAGCTCCTCTTGAACTTTGAGAACTTTCAGGAAGAGGTGGTGGTCTGATGGTTTAGATTATCTTTATCCTCTATCGCTGTGTTGCGCCTCTAAGGTAGCGATTACAGCGTGACGTTTACTGTGGATTCTAACCTTTTTTGGCTCATGGTCAACTTCCAACCCAAAAATTTTCTTTGGCTCATTAAATTATTCTAGTGCAAATAATTACTCCCGTGTGCAAATTAATTGAAACAACTACATTAGGTTCCTTTCTTTTACCATACGGTCAGATGTGCGTTGTGGTGCAGTGGATATCAGCTCGGGACGAGAAATCGGAGAGCTGAGTTCGAATTCCACTTGAATTCGTTGAATTCACTTACGCGCAAATACCCTTGGGAAAGGTATTAATCCGTCTCTTCCCTCCAGTTCTAGGTTAAATAACAGGACATATTGGGTTCTGTAGGCTTGGCTGGCAACCAGTCTGCCACAGAAAGTAATGGCAACCTACTGTGGGATAATCTTCTGCCCAGTCAGTCATGTCTCTTTCGAGGCATGATCGCCTAAGCGTGTATCACGTATGGCACTTACCTGACTGATGGTCAGTTTTAGACCCACTGGATTTCTATTTTTCTTCAGATTAGGTCATTTGCAATGCATCTTTTTTCGGGGTGCACGATGAGATTTGTTTAGCCTTGAAAAATATTGCGTCGTCCGTGATTGCATCAAATTGTCTTGACACTATTGTCTTGACTGTCGATTAGATGTACTCCGGCCATCGTCTGCGATGGGCGTTACTCCAAGGAAGCGTACGAAAATTGTAACGCTGCACGAACACACTGGCAAGCCTTATAGAGAGACCGCATATATTGTTGGTATCAGCCTTTACAACTGTCAGTCGTGGCATCAGGGCGAAGAAACAAATTGATTCCATCAGTAAAAGACGTAAAGGAAAATGTGGTTGGAAGAGAAAAACACTGCCAAGAGGCGACGTATACGTGATCAGGGAAAATATGGCCCAGTAAAAATTATTACATTTCTGTGACCTGCTTGTAATTTACCTTGATCCATTTAGGCAATATAGACATAGGTTGGAAAACACTGGGTTAGAAGACTGTGAAATATGTGTCCTCAAAAACCTGACTCACTCTGTAGATCGTGCCAAAGAGGATCTTATTTATAATATTTCATCAAGTTCACAGCTTAGTGACATAAATTATACAATATGCCCAGTAGACATTTTAGAAAAGGTGTTAATATAAAATCAGTAAATGTGATCATTATCGGGAACGAAAGGTGAAGTTGCGTTCAATGATCAGTCGGCATGAGCAGTACTTTTGCAACTTGATGATCTTGCGTTAATGGTAATTGCTATCATGGTCGACTCTTCCATGTATTTAACAGAAACTATCGGCTTTAATCCAGAGGTGTGAGGGGAGCTGCCTCCACTGTGACACGCGATAACATGCCTGTGATGTGTGATGGTCGATTTTAATAACAATAATTACATCACGAGAATAAGCTCACAGGCATAGCAAGACATGCAAAGATATGTACAGGGCGAGTCATAATTAGCGCCAAGATTCTGAGAAGTCATGTTAATATTTGTAATTCAGATTATTAATTTTCACAGATAATTCTGTCGCCAATGCCTTGCAAACTTTTCCCGGCGGGAAACTAACTTTCTTTCATTCAGTACCCATGAAAAAGCTTGTTTATTTTGAAAAGTCTCGTGACATTCTGAAATTTGAGGCTGAAAGCACATTTTCTAGAAAACTGATCTCGAAATTTGCGAACGTGCGTACCATTTCAAAACTGCTCACCTGTAAATGAGAATTGATAATGACTTGATTGTTCTGGTTGATTTATTTAGCGGCATAACAAACCGAAGGAGTTATTTAATGACGAAATCTAGATATTAGCATTCAAATTTTATGATTAATTCCACAGAATGACATTATCTTGGATTAAATTGTAATTACTGAGTTGCATTTCTTTTAACCAAATAAAAAAAATCAAGAAAGATATGTAAACTAGTTTATCTTTACAAGGAATAAGATCCTTCTTCTTCTTCTTCTTCTTCTTCTTCTTCTTCTTCTTCTTCTTCTTCTTCTATGTACTGTGTCACTTCAGGACTTAGGCGATCATGACCTTCCACATCTCCTTATCCCTTGTAGATCTTGACACTCCTTCTACTGCTACCCCTCTGTTGTGGTGGAATATCCTGGTCCTACCCCGCAATGGGTATGGCCCGAGTCATAAAAGACCGCGACGGGAATCAAACAGTAGTGTAGTGTTAGAAGAGCTGGTTTTGCTACTATGGTTTTGCTACTATGACACTGTCAGCTTTCTGCCTTCGGGTAGAGGGCGCTCTCTGCTTCCGAGCAGAGAGCCATAACCCAGTCGTGGTTCCGCCGAAGGGTAGAAGCACGACTGGGCAAAAATAGACAGACATTTTTTGGCTGGGCCATATAGCCCGGAAATCCCAGT